>SZWC01000579.1:289273-301661 GCA_023375785.1 Penium margaritaceum | reverse complement strand
AGGGCCTCCCACCGCAGCTGCTCCGCCGTCTTCACCTCTCTCCTCCTCTGCTGCTGCCGCTTCCCTCGCTCGAGCACCCGCACCGCTGCTCCCCCCCCGACCCTCCCCCTCCTCCACCGCCTCTCCTCCACTTCTCCGTCCCCTGCTCCCCACTGGCCTTCCCCCTCTCCGTCGGCCAGCGCCCGGGCCACACCACCTTCCATACGACCTACAATTCTCCGGCCCTCCTCCAGGTACCCCTTCTGCGGCAGCCCTGATAACCAGGACCTGCCCCCAAAACCTAAAGCCTCATTTGGTTTCGAACTCATTTGATGTCTCAAATCCGAGAGCACACCCTTGGGCCCAAACCCCAGACCCCCCCTTGTCCCGCAGACCCCACCTCCGGGGACATCCCCCTGCGGAGCTCTCGACGCGAGCACGCCCGCCCTGCCCGTGCACAAGTAGGCAGCGGTAGACCGTACTAGGCCTCTGCTGCTGCTGCTGCAGCCGCCGACTCTCCCCTCCCCTACGACCGAGGAGCCCACGGCAGGATACTCTGAGCCGCCCAATCGGGCTGGCCTCGCTCCCGCGCGCGAGAGAGGGGGTGGGCAAGTGGGCGACAGAGCGTGGACCCTGAAGGACGAGAGAGGAGAAGAGGGAGGGGAGGAAGAAGACGAAGGCCCGGTCGAGCAGGTTCTGCATTCCCTAGCAGCAATGGCATCTGACTGCCTCACCCTTCCCTCAACCCTTCCCCACGCGCCTCCAACTCCTCCTGCTGCTGCTGCCGCTGTCGCTTCTGTGCACGACGCCAGTCTGCAGCTGGCGATCCCGGTGCATTGGAGAAGCCGGCCGCTGCTGCTGATGCTCCTGCTACTGGTCGTGCTGCTGCGGGTGCCGCTGCTGCTGCCGCTGCTGCACTCGATTTGGGGGCGGAGGATGCAAGAGGAGGGAGGAGCGCAGAGCGCGGAACCGACGGGCACGCGCACGGTGGTGGTCATCATCGTCATCGTGGCTCGCCAAGCATGAGCGCGCAGCGAGGAAACAACTGCCGCCGCTGGTCCTGTTGCTGCCTGTGCTCTAGGGGATCCGAGTTGCGGCCGAGGATACGCCTGTGCTTGCAACATGCAAGAACAGGAGAGGGCCACCAGGGTGGGAAGAGAGCAAGGGGTGGCTGACGATGTCAATGCCGTTTCCAGCGTTCCCTCACAAGCGAGAACGGAAACGCCCTGTTTCCTATCTCGCGAGCGGAAGTGCCCTGGAAATGGCGAGGCCGCAGGTTGCAGAAAGGCTGTCTGACTCAGCAGCCGCTTCACGTAGGTCAGCGTTCTCCTCGAACCGGTTTCACGTCGACGAAAACCAGCGGACCCCGTCCGACGCGAACATCGTGATGGAAGTTGGTTCGGGCAGGCTTTGAAACTGCTCCTGACATTATTTTTATGGGTACATATAGGGATCGGTGAAAATGCCGATTACCCCCTGTTTGTCACCCTTGACCCTCATACAACCCCCGGTCAGAAAAATAAGCCTCATACGCCCATCCATCGGAAAAATAAGCCCCATCCGCCCCTCTTCCAGAAAGATAAGCCCCATCCGCCCCTCCGTCGGAGCGATAAGCTTGATCCGCCCCTCCGCCAGCACGATAACCTCATTCGCCCGTACCCTTGAACAATAAGCCCCATATTCCCCTCCATCGGCTTTCAATGTAGAAAATTTGAAGATGACGGAAAATAAGCCTAATGTACCCCTGGTTTGTGATGTGACGCAACACGACCAGCAGAACGGAACCTTACCCTAGAGACGTACTACCGAACATAAATGCTTTGGTCTGCAAAGAGGCTTGGCATGGTACCATAGATACCTACGCCTCCCTGCTTGGGTGTGTGGTCGACTGCACATGAAGACTAATGCTTTTCAAATACACGTCCCGGTACGGGACATAGTCGTGTCATTTGCGTTGTCAAACCCGTATGTATGCTCTGCATAAATAACGGTTTATACCGCATTCGACTTCCTCATCCCTCCCGTAATCACGAGTACATAGAGCAAACCCTCTTTTGACATGTCCCATGTTCGAGATACACGCCCTTTGCCACCGTTACAGCGCTGGGCTGGCCGTCCACTACCGGTACACGGTCCTTGGGGAACTGTGACATCCCCCTCTCCTCCCATGGATCACGGAACTACAGTGGCCGAGTGGGTAAACATAACGCGCACATGGGACATCGTGAACCCAAAAACACCCGCCAACCCATACACCATGTCTTGGCAGTAGGGCATGCGGGCACCCCATGCCCGCGCGTTGTACTGTCCACCCAATTGGGCGCCATGGAGGTCGGTGTGGTCAATTCCATGTTCGCAGTTGTGACAATCGTCATCGTATAGCTCTGTCGTAGGTGCTCTTCATGATTATTTGCCGGGCACTCTGGGCTGAAGTGTTTTCACGTGAAATGAACAATGTACCACCCTCATTGTGATTATTAGTCCGCATGAAAGCAACTGAATGTCCATTTCTTTAGCGTATTTGTGGAAAAGTTAATCACCAACATAGCAGCCAAAACAGGACACTTTATGAGCAGAATTGCTGCGATTTGCCGGGCATTTTGGGCTCAAGTACTCTCACGTTAAATGATGAATAAGTCACCCTCATTGTGATTAAGGAACCCATGAAAACAACTGAATATCCACTTCTTCAGCGTACATGTGGACAAACTAATGACCAATGTAGCAGCTAGAATAGAACACACCATGACCAATGTAGCAGCCAGAACAATTGTGAGTGCGTGTCATATTCATCTTTCTAGTTGGCTATGGGTGGTTCTAGAGGTTGTAACAGATAGCCCCCTGTGCTATTTTATGAAGTGGATTGTGGAAAACTTCCTTGAGATCAAATTAAAATTAGATCTGCTATTGTTATGATATACAAAGTGAGAAATTAGTGTCAACACAAGGAACAATCAACAGGGTTGTACTGTGTTCTTCTTCAACAGTAGTCACCATAATGAACCTTTCTTTGGCAGCAGTTGTTAATCATCATGGTAAGAGAAAGGACCTAATTTGCAAAGGGAAACAGGCTTGGGAAAACTCCAATATGCAAACGTCAATGATCGAACACTACACACACTGTAGGTGGGATCCGTGATCTCCTCAAAGAGTTCACGACTCAACCCTTGGAGAAATGGAACTATGTCACACATAGGACATAGCTGCTCCCACGGCTGACAGTGTTATGCATCGTAGAATAGCTCTGACTCACTGTCTGAGTGTTGGCTGCCATGTCTCCTTCTTGAAACATGCACACCACAGCCCCCCCTCCCCATATGCAATGAACTACTGTACCTTGGCCTAACCCTAACCTTCTATCTAACCCGAAATCCCCCTTTCCTGCTAAACTGTGAGCCGCCTAACTGAATGGTTTTTTCAATCTCAAGTGTCCAGCGCACTTCATCCTACACATAAACAAAACCAAGTATTAGTGGTACAAAGCATCAGAGGTATGCTGCATGAAAGTTCTCTAACAAAAGGCACAAAGACAAACCAAACTCACACTCACCTCACTCTGCCTCCTCTGGCTCTTCCTCGTACGTCTCCTGCCACTCTCTCTCCTCCTCATCCAACTGATGGGTGTGCTCATCCTGCATCACCGTCTCACCATCATTACCAACAGGAGGGGAGTATGTACCACATTCATCACTTTCTGCACCATCATCCTCATCATCCTCGTCACCCCAAGGCAGAGCCTCGGGGTCGTACTCCACATCACCACTGGCATAGGCTACAAGTGGAGCATCCACAGTCATGGAGGCATTTGCACGTGCCTCCAATGCTGCTATAGCCTGTATTGCAGCCGCCTCTAGACCTCCATCATACCCCCTTGCTATAGCCTGTGCAGGGCTTGGAGCAGGCGGGTTTTTGTAACGTGTCTTGGTATGCCCCTTTTTCCCACACCGTGCGCAAATGAAGTTCTTTTTGTGCAAGGTCTCACGGTCTTTCCGTGCGCTGCATGGGCGGCCCTTCCCACGCCTAGGTCGCGGTTGCAACCACAGGGGTTCGGCTGGTCGTATGTCCTTCACCACTGGAGTGGGGAGGGGGTTGTTGTATGCCTGATGGAACTCCATGCGGGTGAGTCCAGTGTCAGCCAAGTTCTCTGCGTTAATGCGCTTGGTCAGCAAAAAAGCTCATGCATGCTGACAAGGCAGTCCAAACTCCTTCCACCGGCCACAGCTACAAGTCTTCTCCCGCAAATCAACCTGGCGCGGATTGTTTTTTGGGCCCTCCACTGTTGCCGTGTTGGGGCCCTCCTCCGTCATGGTGTACTCACGTGCTATTACGAGACAACGGAGCAGTTGGTCGGCTTGGGCAGGGGCCAACGACATCTGCACACCTTCAGCCTGGGCATGCCGAGCATAGAACATGTGCTGCACAAAGGGGTAGATGCTGACAAACCAGTAGTACGGATAGAGCTTGCGGTGTGCTGCAATGCACGCGTTCCAGCTCCCTGTTGCGTTGGAGGTGGTGTGGCTTGCACTGCCCAGAGGGTAGTGAAGACGTGTCCACTTCTCCAGAGGTATCCCCCCACCACACTCCCATCCTTCCCCTTCCTTCCAAAGAGGTATGCATACGCAGAGGCACTCACTTGGCGCAAGTGGGTGGTAGCCTTCTCCCATTACTCGACATTGAGCGGATGCGCACACTTCCATGCCAAGTGTGCAACCATTTTCCCGTAGGAAGTGCGGACGATCCTGGAGGCACCTGGAACGACGAAAGCCCACAAGAAGGCACCGTTCTTGTCCTTGTGCGCGACAGCGTACGTACCTGGGTCCACGCATTTTTGCTGCACGTAGCACATGGATATACACATGTGAATAGACATAAAAGGTGCCTTAGAACCAAACTGCAACGGCTTAGAAGCGCAGGTTTGTACACACCTCTTTGACGTATGACGGAAAGAGGCTCCACGTGTTGCTCTTCTTGCCTATCAAGTTTTCTTGGGCGCGTGTCTTAGTGCGGTAGAGCGTGTTGTTGGAAATCTTCATGCTGGTCCGTTCATGGAGTACCTGCCGTAGGATGGCCGTTGAAGCTGTGGGGTCACGCTGCAAGGCCTCTGATGTTTTGTAGGCCACCCACCCATTCTGCCGCGCCGGATTGTCGAGGCCAATGGTAGGGACACACTTGTGTCCGTTGGCGTAGTGGGACACGGTCACGTGTCCAAACTTGCTTGTAACATGAGCCCGGAGGAGTCGGGTACAACCCTTGTTCTTTGCCTTGGCGCACGTGACGTGGAATCTCGCAGGTTCACTACGCACCCACTTCAGACCGAAGCGGTTGTCAACCACATAGTCCTCCACAAACGCCTGAGCGGCATCCATGTTGTCGAAGAACATGCCATCCGCAGGCTCCTTCAACATCCCCTTCTGCTTCTTTAGGCTGTGACATGGTTCGTCGTTAGAATCTCATGTCCATGAAAGAAAAGCAAAACATGACAGAAAAAAAAAGCGGGCTTCCAATACTGTACTTGCAACAGTGGGATTGCAAAGTGTAGTTACATCCACATGGTGTGCTCATTCTCAAGGAAAGCAGACACAGGAAACACCATGGAGACAAAGAGAGCATTACAGAGGTGGCCATGTGGGACGGACAGGACGCGACGGCGCCCCATGCTAAACCTAACGGGTCCGGCTTCGCGGACATCGGGGGACCTGGGAGCACTGGGTGGTTCATCTGGGAGTTGGTTCTGTGGGAGGGCATCAACCTCGTCCAACTGCCAGGCCCAACTGTCATCTGCCCAATCCTGAGTCAACCAGAACATGAAACTGTCAAACGCCCCTGATGGGTCATCCGGAGGAGGGTTATCGGGGTACCACCGCAGTGCAGGACCCTGAGCAGGCAGAGGACCGTTCTCATCGGGACTTGGTTGCGTGGAAACATGCCACGAGTGGTCTTGGGAAGCCATCCATCATCAGGCTTACCGATGTGCTCTACGACTTGGTCGTCCACCATCCTAAAGTCAGGAGGGAGCCAACTACAGAAGCAACATGATTGGAGGAAGCAGTGACGGCATCGACGATGATTGTGCAAGACTGAATGACACTAGATCAAACTCAGGCACCCTGCTGGAACATCACGTGCTTCTGGCAGACCATCCGAGGCAAGGCTGACGCGTTGGATGAGGGCATTGTCCGCCGATACGTTCCTTCTTGCACATACTCTGCTACTGTAGTGCATGTCTGTGTCGTTCGGCGGCAACAAATATTACACCATGCTTTCTGATACCCGCTAGCATGCCCATGATGACCGACGGTTGAAAGGATGTGACAATGACATGTGAACAACAGCTCTTCATGGGGTGCCGCAGAAGTTGCAACACAAACACCTGTTGTAGCGTTTAGCGGCGCACTCTAATTGCCTCGCTTACCAGTTGCTGAGCCGGCCAGAGAGCTCTTAGGCTCGGGAACACGTTTGGATTCCACTACATGAACCATGCCAGCTCACGGCCTAGGTTTGCGCAGGGGGTGTTTCGATGTGACGAGGCTAAAGCATACGTTGTTAAGACGGCCATGCAGACATGCTGTCTGTGGAATGACGGAAACCTGATGTAAATGAAACATGTTATGAATGAAAGCACATCCCCAGTGAAAGAGCACAAAAAGTACGATGAACCGCACATTTTTAAGTACCAAAGTAATTTCATTCTCGCCGTCATAGTGAAACGTAAGACTCGAGTACATGCATGACGCATGATTGTACGAAATGAAGAACAGATTATGTTAAAAGTGAAATAATAATACCAAATCACCTTTCTTCGACAGAAGATAAACCATATACCGTCACATAACGAGTTCGGCATTTCCGAGGGGTGTATGGGGCTTATTGTTCAGGGGTAGGGGCGAATGAGACTTATCGTGCTCGCGAAGGGACGGATAAAGCTTATCGCTCCGACGGAGGGGTGGATGGGGCTTATCGTTTCGACAGAGGGGCGGATGGGGATTATCGTTCGGACGGAGGGGCGGATGGGGCTTATTGTTTTGACCGAGGGGCGGATGGGGCTTATTGTCTGAAACTAGGGGTATATAGTCACTCCGTCCTATAGGGATTAGCCACAAAATGTGAATGTGCGTATGCCCTACCGGAAGAATAAAACGACCACACCCAAAGATAAGAAGAATAAGACTCTCCTACCTGAATTTCGTCAAATTAGACTCCCCTATCCACAAAAATGAAGAAAATAAGCATTTTTATGTTTCATGTGATGTAATGTCGACATGCCAACATCAGCAATCCTTTCTAGCATTCACAAATCCCTATTTTGAGAGGTTTGTAAATTTTGGAGGGGGGTTTGTGTGTGGTTTGCATGGAATTTGTGAGACTCCGCATGCATTGGAAGGGAACCTACTGGGACCCGCTACCACAAGGCCTAGTAGGTTCCTACACAAAACTAAAACCTTTAAACCCCCAATGTAGTTCGGGGTATTGTTCAACTAAGTTTTTCATCTAGAGATCGGGGGATTTTCTTGTTCAGAAAAAAGATAATAGAACGAGATTTTCCGCTCGATCTAAAAAACGGGCGATTCTCGATCGCGATTCTCGCGTGGAGGGAGAATTGCGACGGGGGTTGACATGTCCCACCTCGCTTTGATTGATCAGCGGTGCATGCTGCTGATCGAGCATGCTGAAGGGAGTAGACAGTCTTGTTTTCTTTTGGACCGCCTGGCTGGGGAGTCCTATTCTTTCAGCACCAGGTAAGGCGTCAGTAACCCCCTCGCGGATTGGGTAGAAGGGTTGTTATGCCATATTTTTCTTTGGCCCGCGGTTGTCATATGCTGAGGTGGGGGGCTAATCCAGAACAGAGACAAGCCCAGGGTATGAAACCCGCCCCTCACCAATAGTATCGAGGGACATGGCAGATAATTCCAGTCTTCTGCCACAGACTGGATTATGAGGAAATTTCCCATAAGTCAACAAGGTTTAGAGACCAATTATTCAGAATAAGGCAGACTCGAAGGAGACATTTTTTGGAAGATCTACCACATTTCTCTGTGAAGATGGATGATAAAGATGAGGTATTTTGCAGGAGAGTTATTGAGAAGGTGGTCAACACCTCTGGCACAGGGAAAGGAGGAAGAGTGCACCCATCTTTCCTTTCATGTGAGGTGGAATGACCTAATGTGAATCACAAAGCAGGCGACTAAGAGAACGGCTCTACGGACCAAGGATGAGGCGATTTGTTTCTAGAAGACGATTAGTGAAAAACTAAGAGTAGAGGCAGCAAAGGCGATAAGTGAGCACATGTACCCTTGGAGTAGAGAATGAAATGGTGCTCAATCAGTTCATATGAACAGTTGAAAGAGCAAATACCGTGTAGTTGGGAATTCAAAAATCAGGTGCAGTGAGCAAAGGGAATAGATTGAAAGATGATTCCTGTCATGGTCTTCCTCATACAAAGGTGCAGGTGAGGAGTGCAAGTTTCTTGCAAATTGAGGGCCAATTCAAGGTTCTAAGGGGTTATTTCTCCTGCAATCTGGTTTCCATAGGACGGTGAGAGAGTGAGGGGCATAAGAAGGTGGGAACAGAGTCTTAGTGCCAAAAACGGGAGAGAGGAGTGGTAGAAAGGCACCTGTGGCTGAGCCTGTAGGCCTTCTATTGCATCGTTCTTGGTGAATGAGACAAGGGTGAGTGTTTTCACCATCAAGCATGTGAGGCTGGGCCCACGGGTGTGGGTGGAGCTAGATTGATGGCAATACGAGGCATGTTGCAAGCCTAGAGAGGTAGGAGTTAGATAAAAGACCATTGATGTTCGGAGATCAGACCGTTCCTGTATAGTTAAAGAGTTTCTGAAGCGTAAGGACCCATGGATCAAAGGACCAGCGTGGAGAATGTTTTCCTAGGAGAAAGAAAGGGGGTCTAGAAATTCCGAGACTACGCGTTGGCGCAAAGAGGAGGAGGAAAAGGGCACGGCACAGAGGGTACCAGGGGTGAATTTCTCATGTAGGAACAAACAATTTGAAGGATTTCTTCTTAACAAGTTCAAATCATGTTTTGCAAAAAGAAGCGTTTCTTAGAAACATACTCATGCAAAAGTTCTTCAAGGTAATGTTGAGGGGTGAGATCATCGGGGTCGAGGCAACAAATCATCGAAAGAAGTACCCTGTGAAACAGAATGCGTACAAATCTGTAAATATATGTAGTCAGGCAAAATAAGTTTTCTTTTAATTATGTAACGGAAAAGAGGGGCATAACTTGAGATTGCTATGAAAATGTGTGTCAAACGAGGGATGGCACTGGATGATTAAGAACCTTCATGATTTAGTTAGTCCTAGTTACACATAGTCCTAGTGCTACACTTTAAAAACATTGACGTGTAAATGTTCAAAGCGATTGTTTCCTCTCACAAGGAAAGGCTATGGAATGAAGATGGGGCAAAATAAAGTCAACAAACCAACTCTGAGAGTTGATGGTTTCTTGGATGTAAGTGACAACCATGGGTTACTGCAGCTCTCTATTTGCTTCTAATAAGTATGACTGAGAATTAGTATGAACTCCTCAAGTAACTCGAGCCAAAAAAATTCCCTTTTCAACGATGTAGTGGACATACCTTTTGATGTGAATGGAACTCCAAAAAATAACTTTTACAAGATCTTCACAATTGATGTGGAAAGAGGGCCTTGGGAGGTCAATAAACCTTTATCCCTAGGTATTATGACACCCCAGACATACACGAGTCTGTAAACTCTGTGAGTTGGTCCTTTTGTTCTGACGTTGATGGTCTACTACTCGACAAATTTCAAAACTTATGTCATTATGTCGAAGGAATTTTGACCAACTGACTTGGTTCTCCAAATTAACTTATGACAGCTCAAACCAATTCATAGAATGGTTGACAGAACTATCGCAAAATGTATCGATGTTTTGATATTGTTCGGTCGACTTCTTCATGATGCCACACTTGAAAAAGAAGCATCGGGATATTCGAGAAACTTTCAGACTTCTTGATGGAGTTCATCAAAGCAGGCTCTTGCATTGCAGATTCTCATCCCCCGCTTGCTCTGAGCGTCCAGTACTATAAGTGTGCCTTATTATTGTTTCAGCAATTACATACATGCGCTTGACAATTCCCATCATTGAAGTACACTTATTGCCAGATTATTCAAGGGTTCCATTTTCCCAGGTCATTTCATGATCCACAAGTTCATATTGATTTCTGTTTCACATAACAGGTAGAATTTTCACATTACACAGGGCACATTGTGCAATACTTTCTATGTGGGACCTGAACACCAGTTCATCATCACATGAAACGGTGCCACAAATGTTGAGCTTGGTTTGACTAAGAACAATGATTTATGACATGTGCACAACAAACTACTGAAAATTTCCAACATTGCCTCATTCAGTGGATGATGAACACCTCAAAACACAAACTTGAGAAGAGAGCCGCACACAAGATTGGTCCATTCAAAAGGGCTTATTGGACATATACGAGTCCCTAAACTTCTCAGGTGTGTCTTTTTTCCTTACATTCCAGACCCACCACATGTCAAATTTTGGATTTTTACACCACCATACAATAGTGACACAATAGTTCAGAGGTTCATTGCAATGGAATTTCCTGTGAGGTAATTTCAAGTTGTTGGGGTTGATTTTTGGGCTACTGGCTAGGTGGGTATTTTGGAAAACGAAGAGGTAAATTGAAAAAATCCCATTCTTGTCTTGTTCCACACATCATTGTGGATGTCTCCGTTCTCTTGAAAAGTTTGTACCTCTGAATCCAAGAGGTATCATTGATGGTCCACGTGTATATGACCCTATCATGCTGGAGTACCACTCTCCGCGTACAACATACCTCTTGGAAGTACGAACTGCCCTTGCCGTGCTGTGCACCATGCGCAGTCTCTTACCAACCACAAGTGGAAAAATTCTCAAACACGACACGGAAGTAACTTATGAAAACTGGCTAGGACTTTAGAGTATACTAATGGGAATTTCCTGAAAAGGTTTCATGAACTCACTTATGAATTAACGTTGGACTACGGTAACAAGAGAATTTCAGCCAATGCCTCGCCCGTTGATATTCAGTTTCAAAATTCTCTTACAGCTTCAACCAATTTCCATAATGTTCAACTGAAGCATCGTAAACCTCATCAACTTTTTGAATCATTTCTTGCTGCCACTAGAATTCTACAAATGAGCGCCTCAATATGCTTTTAACCCCTAGCAATCTGGTGAGGTTTTGCAAATTTTTTCAGTGACATCATTGTACGCCGTGTTTTCTATGTACCTAAGACCAAGCCTCATTTGTGTTTTGGTAGTCACGTATATGTATACTTGCTTGGGTGTCTCTACTTGTTGACAAAGTACAACTATTTATTATTCCAAACGAGACAAGTTCTCCTTTCTCCAATAGGGCATTTTCATTGCTACCTTCTAACAGTGAAACATGTATGATTATGAGAGCATAACACTGAAGGACCTTGGTTTATGGCGGTGTTCCTCGGGATGGAGATCATGAGTGACTCTTGAAAACACTCTTGCTTTACCAGGCATGCTGCATCCATATTGTTGGGGAGCAATGTACAACATCCTCGCTACAGTTCCCACGACCTTCACACCCATCACACCAGACGGATAGGATGTCCTAACAGTGGATGATCCATCATAACTGGGTAAGGAAGTGGACGTGACATTGCTCCTGAATATCATTGGCTCTTTGATGTACTCGACCATGAAAACTCGGCACGACATTGCCTTTGCCATCAAACTACCTGCATAGTTCTCACAGTGTCCTCAGGTGAGAGTCCTTTTTGTGACTATGCAAGAGGTGAGATACGTGGTTTACACACCATAACTCAAACTTTGCTTTCATGGGTTGTGTTCAAATGTATTCGATAGATATAGGAGCGATGACAAGGTCTAGAGCCTTGATAGGTGCAGTCACATGGACTAAGTTTTCTTGCTGAGTGGCATTTTCATGTCATGGCGTAGTGGCAAGCAGTGTTGCATTACACATAGCTTATCATGGGTAAAACATGTTGTCTTGAAGGGCTGGAAACATTGAGGCGATGTGGCTACAATGCTTGTTTTGCAAGTGGCATTGTTTAGTGCCCATCATCATTAAGCGTTGTGACAACCAAAGTGTCCTTGTCATTGTAGAGAACCCTGGTCTGCTTCATGCATGCACCATGTATGCCGGATGGTAGTTTGTTCATGCACTGGTTTTCTAATGCATTATAGTGGTGCGCTTACATTATAAGCACGTACTAGAAAATGAATGTATCCCAAGGGTGCACTCTAAAACAAGCGTTTTCTTTCCCTCTCTTAAGCTATGCATCTCCCATAATCTTATTCTCTCTCTCTTTCATGCCTCTCTTCCTCTCCATCCTCTTTCTCTCTCTCTCTCTCTCTCTCTCTCTCTCTC
>SZWC01000579.1:265602-279483 GCA_023375785.1 Penium margaritaceum | reverse complement strand
GGGGGGGGGGGACGATTTCGGCAGTTTGTCGAGGATAGGAACATCATCAAGTAATAGCAAAAGTACGCTCGACATGAAATTAATTCTCGTTCGAGGTCACGAATAGAAAACTAAACATCCAATTTATAAATAGGCCCACTCGGAATGTTTCAGGACATATATACAGCAATGGTACATTTCACCCACACTGTCATATTCTTTTCATCTGTTGTTAAGTTCTAACATGCAATTCCCGAGACACAGGTACCATGTCCATTGTTTTCCATATGAACACAGGACGATTCACCCTTGAGAAAATTTGGTGGAAATTACCCAAATCTATGTACCTAATACACTGGATGTGGAATGTGCAAAATGGGGACGATAAACTATACCTCGGAGCAACACATACCATCACGAGTGCAGTTGCCTCCATGCCTGGCAGGGATGCCCCTTCCAGAAATGCCAATTGTGCCACTTCCATGATGTAAGTTTGGGAAGACCTCAGCAAGGTCATGTTGCATAATGACCTGGAACCACCCTCACTAAACACTTGGGAGTTCTTAGGTGGAAGTATATGTTTTTCGTTTGGAAGGCAAAGCATAGACTTGAAGAGTGCTTTCTCTCTAATCCGAGCAGCGATGCCAGATATCATGTCCACTTTGCACATTCAATGCGCTGAGGCAAGCCCTTATGGAAGACATTGATATCCATAGAGTCACTTATGATTTGGTGGCAATGGGGGGAGTTTATTCAAAATCCTCATAGTGATAGCACTTCATCCCTACGAGGCTTGGCAGCACCTCATCACATGTATGAAGGAGCACGGGATGACACTTGTCATTAGACTGCATGACAAGCTACACAATCTCTGCCTAAAGCCTGGAGCTCTAGTAGCCTAGTACTACAATGCGGCTTTGGGCATATGTAGTAAAATCCTTTGTCTTGGTGCCTTGTGTTCCGGTCGTGTTACAATGTGACTATGGTTGGACTCTTTATAGAATCTTTAAGGGTTCAAGCATAGCCATATGGCTATGCTTGCCTCCTTCAGTAGAACCCCTATTCGGATAAAGCTGCAATCAAATTGGGAACTAATTTGGCACTAGTTAGGATCTAAGAGGGCTATCCTTGGACAACATTCATGCTCCACAAAGCTCATGTGGTTGCATAAGATTCGTAAACATATGAAAACTACCCATTTTGACACCTCGGTCACTGCGATGTAATTGAATTCTTGCCTCTTAGACTAGAGGTATGGATGTTGATTAGACTTCAAATATGACTCTTTCTTCAAGAGTAGAAGAGTTTGTGTGACCTGTAGCAACTTGAATAACTTGATCTTCATCAAAATAAAGGATATAATGGGGTTTCAATGTTAGGTTGGGCTAGAATATGACTTTCATTAGGCCCTTTATGAGTGACAGTTGTCTTTTCGCATAACCCCTATTGGGATATAGTTGCGATCAAATTGGGAACTAATTTGGTACAAGTTCTGATCTATGTGGGTTTTCCTTGGATTATATTTTTTCCCCATTAAGCTCATGCGGTTTCATGAAATCTGTGAACACATGAAAACTAACCACTTGCATGCCCTGGTCACTACGATAGGCTTGACTTTCACAGGAGAGGTCTGGAGGTTGCTCACAACTCCACTCTGACTCTTTTTGCAAAAACTGAAGATTCGGTGTGATTTGTAGCAGCTTGAATAACTTGATTTGGATCAGAGTCAAGGAAGTAACAGGCTTTCAAAGATCCGGTCATGCTAGAATACGACTATGCTTGGGCTCGTTATGGGCGACAGTTGTGTCTTAGCAGAATCCCTAGTGGGATAAGGAGCGATCAAGTTGGGAACTAATATGGCACTTGTTGGGATCTATGAGTGCTATGTCTAGGGCATACTTGTAGTCCATTAAGCTCATGTGATTGTATACGATCCGTAAATATCTGAAAAATACCCTCTTGCATGGCACGATCACTACGATAGGCTGGAGTTCTTGACTTTTGACTACTGGTCTTGAGGTTGCTAAGACTTGAATTCTGACTCTTTGTACATGAAGAGAAGAATTTTCATGATATGTAGCAACTTAAATCGCCTTATTTGGATCATAATCAAGGAAGTAATGGGATTTCAAACATTCGGTCGTGTTACAATATGTCTATGCTTGAGCTCTTCATGCGTGACTGTCGGGTTTTAGTGTAACCCCTATTGGGATATAGTTACAATCAAACCTGAAATGAAGTCCGATCAACATTCAGACCTCTAGTGTAAATGTTAAAACCTCTAGCTTATCGCAGTGACCGGGCATGAAAACAGGAAGGTTGTTTTTATGTACTTGTAGATCTTATGCAACCACACGAGCTTAACGGACCACTAATACACTCCAAGAATACTACACATAGATCATAAGCAGTACCAAATTAGTTTCTAATGTGATCGCATCTACCCTAGTGCACCACATGAATTCGTGCTTTTGAATTGTTGCGCACAAATCCTCGGGTGCCCATCGTTTTGCCAGATAAAGCAGTGGTGTCCATAGTCGAAAACTGACGGCAGTGTCAAGAGTCAAAAACGTAAAAAAGCCGCTGTCCATAGTCAAAAACGACATGACAGCGGTGCCCATGTTTTTCGTTGTGTGAGCGAAAACAGAAAAAAATGACAACTGTATCCACGCCCTCGAAGTCGGACTTTGCCGACTTCAACGGCGAAGTGGATGACGCTCACATTGGCATTGCCGATGTCAGAAGTAACCTTGTCGCGAGTTTTGGAGGTTGCAACTGCGAACTCCAAAACTTGCGAGAGGGTGCGCCGCATCTCGCAACCCCCCTCCTCCCCCCCAATATCCGACAAATCCCCTAGTTACACTGGGGGGTGTGGGTTTTGTTTTTTTACTTGCCTGGGTATCTGCCAGGCCTCGCGGCAGCGGGGCCCGGCAGATTCCCTTTCTTCTATCACACGTGCGCCGCATTTCACAACCCCTCCCCCCCTAACATCCGATAAAACCCGCTACTTACAGTAGGGGGATTGTGTTTTATTTTTTACTTATCCGGACACCTGCTGAGCCCCGCGGTAGCGGGGCCTGGGAGATGCCCTTTCGTCTATCACAACATGCCCCAAATCCTCCAAACCCCCCCAAACCAACAACAAACCCCCTGATTTAAACGGGGGGTTTAGCAGGGTCATCGCGAGCTCGCACGGACGTTTCACCGCAAAACTGCACCTGCGAGCTCGCAATGACCGGTAAAGCTCAAAGTCAAAATCCATGTCAAATGTCTTATATGCATGAAATACATATCAGCCGTGCCCGTTTTTGCTCGCACGACAAAAAACATGAGCACCTCTGTGATGTCGTTTTCGATTATGGACACTGCTAACTTTCCTTTTTCGACTATGGACACTGTTGCTTTATCTAGCGAAATGATGGGTATATTACTACTCCGTCCTAAACTGTTTAGGAGTTGCACACATTGTTTTTGGAGATGTAATTGAGTTTACACACTATTACAATAAAACATGTGTGAACCGCACACAAAAAGAACAAACTTTCACTCAGCCTGCTCTATGCCCCAAAGGTCACACATGACAAGCGTTTCTAGACCGGAAATGTCCTACGCAACCATGTGCGAGAAGCAATAAAGTGCATTTTTGAATTCGTTCTTGCAAAATCTCGAACAAGTCTGCAGATAATTGATGAATCGCACACAAGAAATTATACGCTTATTGAGCTCGCACACAAACAAAAAATCGCTATGAAATATAAGTATATTGTCATGAATTCATGTGGAAATATGATGCATCCCAATTAAGGTTATGATGAAAACACACCATAACCCATGAAGAGCCAAAGCATAGCCATATGCTAGCATGGCCAAACCTTTGAAAGCCCGCGATGTCCTTGATTTTGACTGAAATCAATCAATTGAAGTTGCTACAGATCCCACAGACTCTTCAAATTTTGATGAAGAGCCGGAGTTGAAGTCTGAGCAAACTCCAGATGTCTAGAGTAAAAGTGAAGAACTCAAGCCTATCGCGATGATGGGTGCATACAATTGGGTAGTTTTCATATGTTTACGGATCTTATGCAACCACATGAGCTTAATGGAGCAAAAACATACTCAAGAGCCCACAAAGATCCCAACTAGTCCCAAATTAATTCCCAATGTGATCGCAACTATATCCAAATAGGAGTTCTACCAAAACCAAACCATCATCCAGTACGAATCCAAACATAGCCATACTCTAGCACGACTAAACATCTGAAAGCCCACTACTTCTTTGTTTATGATCCTAATCAATTGATTCAAGTTGCTACAAATCATGCAAGCTCTTCAACTTGTGTGGAAGGAGTCAGATCTGAGGTTGGAGCAACTTGAAGACCTGTAGTCTAGAAACAAAAATCTAGCCTTTTGTAGTTACCGAGGCATGCATGCAAATGGAAGGTTTTCATATGTTCACGGATCTTACTCTTCCACATGACCTAAATGGAAGACAAACACATTTTGGTGTGATGTGATATGGAGGCTTGGGGTCACAGTTATCGAGAGCACTAAGTTGGCGCAGGTGCTCGAGGAACTCCAGGCTTACAAGGACATCATCAAAGGGGATGCAAACGAGATGGCTCCAATTGTAGCGAGCGTAAATGTCCACAAGGCCTTGGGTTCTTCTCCTTGTAACATGGCACTTGCGCAGGTGGTTGGCGCAAAGGAATCGGAGGCTCTCAAGGAGGGACAGAGAGGGCGACGTGGTTGGGGTGCCATTTGTAAAACATTCAACCACTATGGGAATTTTGGCCGTTCCTTACGGGTTTGTCTAAAGCCTCATCACCCCACACATCCTCTTGCCTAGTGTGTTCAGCCCTTCACTGAGCCCTCTCTCCTAGACCCACAACAATAACCATGTTTGAGTTGCCTTAGTTAGAACAATTTATTTATCCCTTGATACATCCACTTCCACCACTAATGCACCCAAGCCCCTACTATGTACTGCCAGAGTCCCTGTACCAGCATGAATGCGACGTGTGTTCACGAAGATGGCATGGCAAAGTCTTAACCAACGGAACTTGGACCCAAATCCAGGTAGGTCTCACGTCTCGAGGTTTGGCTACCCACGAGAAGCATTGGAGCGTGACTCCGCCAAACGTTCATGGAAGTTGATAAGTACCAGGTTGTTTTAGGTAGTTTGTGTATAACCAGCGAAGAAAGCTGTTCTGAGCTTATTCGTTTAGTTTCCTTGTCTTGACACTCGACATATTAGATCTCGCCGTGCACCAATTGCCCAAACTACCCAAACTTGTGTGATCTCACAAACAAGCCTGCATGACCTAAGTGTGGTGCTTTGTGCCGTTCCTGTACAGTTTACTGTGACCACTCAGCCGTGTCCATACTCGTGCAGATCCCTGAGGCAGGCGGCCCTGGTGACACCGGCGCGGCGACAGGCGGCGGACTACCCGCTTGGAGGTGACCGACCACTGTTCCAGAGCCCCAGATGGCACCGGGACTCTTTGATGTGCCTTCTACGTCTTGCAGGCGCCTTTCGGCGGACTGGCCATGAGGCCTATTTGCATGTTTTTGCATTGTATGCTCACTGTCAGTCGATGGATGCATGCATGTGACCAGTCACTGCGTCCGTCTCTTGATTCTGCACGTCTAGGTTTAGACGGCGTAGGATTCTGACATGTGTGCACAGAGTTACGGCCAAAACAGTGGTTTTGGGCCGGTTTTAGGACAGTTCTTGGACTGCCGCGTGCGACACCCGCCGTGCGCCGCGGCAGGTATTTATGCCTTGGACCTGTCAGTTGTCATTTTTCTCTGCATATGCTATATTGAAGCATTCTGACACTGTGTCTTGTGTCTCCTGGCCAAACCCTTGCCGTTGTGTGTACGACCTGTGACTTTCCTCACCGTCTAACCAGGCACTGACGCCCGGTCAGCGACTGTGTTGCGAGGAAGCTTCTACGCACTTTCTCATGGTATCAGAGCAGTGAGACAGTTCTCACTGAGCTGCGCAGCAGAGACGCAGCAGAGCAGCAGCAGTGAGAGTCACCGCTGCAGCAGATTTTCTGGGATCTGTTGGAGACGGCCGGTCGCCGTCAACGTACTCCACCCACCACGTGAGATCGCAGCTACAGAGGCAGTAGCAGCGGCGTGTACCACCACGCAGAGGTGTGTGGCGGCTGCGGTGCGTGGAGCCGCCCCCCCACAGCCGCAGTAGCAGAGCAGCAGCAGCAAAGGCGGCGGCGGCAGCAGCGCCGCTGCCGTCGCCTGTGCGGCGGCGGCAGCAGCGCCGCCGCTGCCGCCTCTGCGACGGCGACGGCGCCGCAGAGGCGGCGGCGGCGGCGGAAGCTGTTGCGCAGCTTCCGCGGATTTGCCGCGCGCCACCGCGAGGCGGCTCCACACGCGGTAGAAGCGTGAGAAGAAAAAAAAAGGAAAAAAGGAGGGGACGAGCTGACGTCAGCACTGTTGATTGCTGACGTCATCAGGTCGTGCTGATGTCAGCAACCACTTGCTGACGTCAGCATTACACTTAGCCAAATTTTCACCCGGAAAGTCAAACGTTGCCATCATTTCAACTCCTCGAGAAATGCAGACGGTGTTGAAATCCGGCAAACTTGACCTGTCGTCCCATAGTGAGCGGCGACATGAGTTCGCCCGACGACAAGGACAAGGGACCAGGTGATCCCTCCTCCTCTTCTTCAGGGGTATTGAGCCCTCGCTCGCAGGCCATTGCGGACCTGCGCAGCCAGCAGGAGGAGATGCGTCGTCTGCAGTGAGAGCAGACTTACGCGATCCGCATGCTGACTGAGCTCCTGCGTGCTCAGTCCACGGCTCCTTCGCGGATTTCTGAGGGAGCTGCCGGCGTTGCGGCCTCCANAGAAACGCAGACGGTTTTGAAATCCGGCAAACTTGACCTGTCGTCCCATAGTGAGCGGCGACATGAGTTCGCCCGACGACAAGGACAAGGGACCAGGTGATCCCTCCTCCTCTTCTTCAGGGGTATTGAGCCCTCGCTCGCAGGCCATTGCGGACCTGCGCAGCCAGCAGGAGGAGATGCGTCGTCTGCAGTGAGAGCAGACTTACGCGATCCGCATGCTGACTGAGCTCCTGCGTGCTCAGTCCACGGCTCCTTCACGGATTTCTGAGGGAGCTGCCGGCGTTGCGACCTCCACCCAGTACTTGGCCCAGGTGCCCGTGACAGGTGCTCCACCTGCTTCACCTCCTGGTGTGGTTTCTCCACCACCTGCGGACCTCCTTGATGACGAGCCATTCATGCCAGGCTTCGAGGATGACTCCCAGGAGCGGGAGATTCGTCTTCTACAGGAGCGCCTCCGTCAGCTGCAGACGGGCATCCGACCTCCACCTGTGTCCCCGATGCGACCGTCACCTGAGTTCCCCGATGATCACCCCCTTCCAGGAGTTTTCCCCGTCTCTCACCCTCCTCAGCCTACGGTTGCTCTCCCCACGGAGCGGCAGCCAAAGGACTTTGAGGCACCACCTCCACCGTACATCAGCGAGGATGGATTTGACTGCTGGGAGATCCTCTTTCAGGTGTGGGCCACTTCCGAGGGAGTGTGGCCTTACTACCACAGCCCATACCAGACTACAGATCCAGCACAGGTGCTGACAGCAGCCTGGGCCATGCGAGGACTTCTCTACGCCATGCCACGCGAGACTGTCGTCGACTTCTGCCCCTTCCTCGGCGAGGCTGGCACAGGCACCGGAGCTGATCCTCGTGGAGGCTGGGATCTGGCGTTGTCCCTACTGGCCGCAAAGACGCACGCTACGCGTGCGTCACACATTCGTGCCTTCCACTCGCTTCATCAGGGACCAGCGGAGCCAGTGGCGGATTACTGGCGACGCGCCATGCGTATTTACACGCGCCTGGGGACCTCAGGGGGCACACAGCTGTGGGCACTTCGGACGATCATGCTCAGAGTTCGCCTGGAGTACACCGCCATGTTCACACGGTACAGCGACGCTGCTCTCGAGCCTTTCTCAGCCACCTTGCAGGTGCTCCCTTGGGCCCATCAGCTTTGCCTCCAGGTGACGTCGGCCCGCGAGGCAGCAGTAGCTCATCAGGAGACTTCCCTCGCTGCAGCAGTCCTCGCCTCACCACCATCTTCCTTCCTGCAGTCACCCTCATCTACCTCCATCACGACCTCATCTTCCTCCTCGTCTTCGACCCCGTCTATACCCACGCAGACGCAAGGCGTTGTAGCAGCTGCCCAGGGGAAGAAGAAGAATAGGAAGCGCGGATCGGGTCAGCAGCAGTCGTCATCCAGTGGTAGCAGTGGCCGTTCCGTCCACTACTACAACTGGGGAGGTGCCCATCGCTACACCGAGTGCCAGCAGCCGCTTGACTGGGAGCGCATCACTCGCGGACTTCAAGCTGCCCATGCTACCCGCACCGCGTCCGGCACGTCGCCCGCACACTCCTCTGGACGTGCGGCAACCACGTCTGACGCTGTTCTTGCGTCCTCACCAGCGAGTAGTAGTGATCCAGACCCACGTGACCGCACCATCGCTGAGCTTCGTCATCTTGTGGCGCTTTGCTTTCAGGGAGGTGCGAGTGTGTTGTCATCGTCGAGTGGTTCACAGACTGCTTGTTTGTCCGTCATCGTGACTCGAGATGACACGTGTGGGGGAGCACAGTCCGCATGTGATGATGTTGGGCCTGACTGCACTGACTGGATTCATGAGTCTCATCTTCGTGATGTACGTCGTTCCTGCCCACTGACGGCTCAGCGTCCCTCTGATGCCAAGTATTCCATTGCTCGTTGTACAGTGACGTCCACCAGTCGTGACTCCGGTGGCACTTGGATCATCCATTCCGGTGCCACCCACCACATGACGTGTCGTCGTAGTGACTTTGTGGTACTTGGTCCTGTCACGACTGTCCGTTCTGTTCGTACAGGCTCTGGTCAGTCCTTACCGGTCCACGGTGTTGGGGTTGTATGCTTTGGTGGTCCGTCTGGCCCCCTGTATCTCTCTGACGTGCTGTTTGTGCCTGATCTTGAGCTCAGTCTGCCGTTTGTGCGTGCCTGCACTCTGATGGGTCTCTCCGTTGAGCATACCGCTGACTCAGCGACGGTGACTGCTCTTGAAACCCGCAGCATTGTCCTGCGTGCTTCAGTCGTAGATGATTTGTACCGCATTGCTCGGCCATCCTCCCCTTGCTCTCCCCCTTCCTCTGGTCGTGTTTTTGTCACTGGTGTTCTATCCCCAGAACACGAGAGGTTGCTTCACCAACGTCTGTGTCATGTGGGCTCCGACACTGTGTCAAAGCTCATACGGACACAGCCCGCTCTTGGCCTTGACGTGGCTTCTTTCGAGAAGCTACCCAAGACCGACTGCCTTTTTTGCGCTCAAGGAAAGATGCACCGGTGCACTTACCCTGATTCGCGTTCTCGAGCGTTGAGGCCACTCGAGTTGGTCCACTCGGACCTGCTTGGTCCTCTCCCGGTGGAGTCCCTGTCCGAGAGGGGCCGGTATGTTCTGACGTTGACTGATGACTTCACCCGGATGCGGTGGGTCTACAGTCTACGTCAAAAGAGCGACGCCGCCCTTGCGGTTCGGCTCTGGCTCGTGATGGCTGAGCGTCAGTCTTGCCACACGCTACATACCTTTCGCTCGGATCACGGCGGCGAGTTCCTCGGTGAGATGGACTCCTTCTTTGCTGAGCACGGGATTTTGCACCAGGTCTCCGCTCCTGCTACCCCACAGCAGAACGGTGTCTCTGAGCATTGGAACCGCACCATGGAGGATGCGGTCCATGCCATGCGGTCTGAGTGCGGTCTCCCGGAGTCCGTTGCCTTCGAGGGCTTTGCCTACATGACGTGGGTCTGGAACCGCCTCCCGCATGGTCCGCTTCCAGATCATGTTACACCGTACGAGCTCTGGTTTGGCCACCGTGCTGATCTTCGTCTAGCACGCGTCTGGGGTTCCCTGGCCTCCGTGTGGTACACCGAGGACCAGCAGGGGTCCAAGGTCTCCCCTCGGGGTCGCTTTTGTGCCTTCATCGGCATCTCCCCGCGGTCAAAGGCCTGGCGCTTTTGGGACCCCACTCGCCGTCGTGTCATTGAGTCCCGTGACACGCTGTTTTTTTAGTCTCTCACATACCGTGATCTGACTTTGATCACAGCCCTCTCTGTAGCTCATGTCCCTTCCTGTGAGGGTCCTCGGCGGATGGGGGAGCCTTCTCCGCCAGCAACCATTTCTCGTCAGGCTGATGTGTCCGCTCGAGTCCCCTCTCGATCTCCAGCACTTGATGATCCGGCTATCATTGCTGTTGGTCCAGAGATCCCGCTTGTTCAGCCTGTTTCACACCCCACAGGTACCGCAGCTCTCACGCCTCCTCCTGCATCACCACCTGTGTCCACTAGCACCTCTGCTCTGGCGTCTGACCCAGCCCAGCCCACTCCTGTCCCTATGCCGGCTGACACTCCTGTCTAAGTGTCCGCGCCAGCCTTGCCCGCTGTCACCCCCAGCTCAGTGTCCCCCACACACGCTTCTCCTCGCACGGCATCTCCGGCTGCCTCGTCTTAGCCCTCACCAGCTGTGGTCGTACCTGTCCCTGTGGTCGTACCTGTTCCTAAGCCTGCGGTGCGCCCCTCGACCTCTGGTTACTCCCGTGAGCCCGGTGGTCGCCTTCGACCACTGGATTCCGGAGCTGAGTGAGCGTCGGGACCCGGACCCAGGCGTTCCTCTCGCAGCATCGCGAGCGGTGATCCAGGCACAAAGGCCTTAGGCCTGAGTGTCCGCACTAAGCTTTCAGAGGTACACCCAGCGTGCCCCATAGGGCACGACCTGGTCACTCGCGAGTTCCATATCGCCTGTGACGCAGCAACTGATCTCGTGGCCGTCATGCCTGACACTGAGGCGTGTGCACTTGCCACGCAGAGTTCCCCCTCTATGGCGCCTGACCCAGGCACATTGAGGGAGGCTTTCTCATCGCATGATGCTGATGCGTGGCAAGCTGCTTGCGAGGATGAGCTTCGCGCTATCCGAGAGCACAGAGTCTATGAGCTTGTGGACCTTCCCCCTGGGAGGAAGGCGATTAAGGTCAAGTGGGTCTTTTGCAAGAAGGTGAAGCCGGATGGCTCATTGGAACGCTACAAGGCCCACTTGCTCGTCAAGGGGTGCTCTCAGATTGAGGGAGTCGATTATACTAACACCTTTGCCCCTGTCGGCCGCATGACCTCAGCTCGAGCTCTGTTCGGTGTAGTGGCTCAGCATGACTAGGAACTGCACCAGATGGATGTGAACAATGCGTTCGTCCATGGCTCTTTGGATAAGGAGATTTACGTGGCCCAGCCACCAGGTTTTGAGGACGGTGACAAGGTCTGGCGCTTGCGCAAGTCCTTGTACGGCCTCAAGCAGTCTCCACGGTGTTGGAACCGGGAGATCACTGGCACTTTGACTCGCGCAGAATACGTACAGAGCGAGGCAGACCCCTCGCTCTTCATCCTACCGACACCCGAGCGGTTCACCGGCATCCTGGTCTATGTTGATGACCTCCTGATTGCGTCTCCGTCCCTGGAGGCGGTCAAGGAGGCCAAGGCTGTCCTGCAGACTGTCTACAGGATGAAGGACCTCGGTCCTACGTCGGTGTTTCTTGGTATGGAGATCGTGCGAGATCTCAGACATCGGACACTGTTGCTGCATCAGGCCCGGTACGCACGAGTCGTGGGGGAGCGCTTTAGCGATCTCCTTGGTGTAGTGCCCACTGCTTCCACACCCCTCACACCTGATGGGTAGGATGCCCTGAAAGTGGATGACCCTACACAGCTGGGGGAGACAGTGGACGTGACCTTGTACCTCTGTCTTATCGGATCTCTGATGTACCTGGCCACTACCACGCGTCCCGACATCGCGTTCGTCGTCAACCTCCTCGCTCAGTTCTCGCAGGCTCCCATGCGAGAGCTCTTCACGCGGCTGTGCGAGTGGTACGGTACGTGGTCTCCACGTCGTATCTCGGACTCTGCTTTCCTCGGCATTGTTCGGTGGTCTTTGACGGCGACACTGACAGCGACTGGGTATGGAGCCTTGATGGGCGCAGTCGCACTGGCTACGTGTTTCTGCTCGGTGGTACCGCTTTGTCTTGGCGAAGCGGGAAGCAGGGCTGCATCGCACGTAGCTCGTTGGACGCAGAGTATGTGGCTTTGGGGGCAGGGGCTGCTCAGGCACTTTGGCTGCAGCGCTTGTTTCTTGAGCTTGGGCAGTCAGTACCCGCCATTGTGCTGCGTTGCGACAACCGGAGTGCTCTCGCCATTGCGGAGAACTCTGGTGTTTTTCATGCTTGCACAAAGCACATTGCGGCTGAGCATCACTTCGTTCGTGATCTGGTGGAGCGACGCGTGATCTCCATCATGTGGGTTGGCACTGACTTGCAGCGTGCTCATTTCTTGATGAAGGCACTTGCCCGCGGAAAGTTCCTGGTGGCCATTCGTTCTATTGGGCTTCGCCTCGTTCGTGACAGTGGTTGAGTGTGGGATGTAGGTTTGCGTCTCATCTGTCTGTGTCACCCACTATGTGGTTGTACCAGTGCTGCACGCGTATGGACATGCGTACCATCGGGTCATTGGGGAGTGTTGTGCTTTATGCCGTTCCTGTACAGTTTACTGTGACCACTTGGCCGTGTCCATACTCGTGCAGATCCCTGAGGCAGGCGGCCCTGGTGACACCGGCGCGACGACAAGCGGCGGACTACCCGCTTGGAGGTGACCGACCACTGTTCCAGAGCCCCAGATGGCACCGGGACTCTTTGCTGTGCCTTCTACGTCTTGCAGGCGCCTTTCGGCGGACTGTCCATGAGGCCTATTTGCATGTTTTTGCATTGTATGCTCACTGTCAGTCGATGGATGCATGCATGTGACCAGTCGTTGTGTCCGTCTTTTGATTATGCACGTCTAGGTTCAGACAGCGTAGAATTCTGAGATGTGTGCACAGAGTTACGGCCAAAACAGTGGTTTTGGGCCGGTTTTAGGACAGTTGTACGACCTGTGACTGTCGTCACCGTCTAGCCAGGCACTGACGCCCGGTCAACAGCTGTGTTGCTAGGAAGCCCCTTCGCACTTTCTCACTAAGAACAATTATTCACATGACCGGCTTGAGCATTTCTCGCAAAGATTGACAAAACTGGTCAAAATGAAACCTAGGATGTTCATTTCACAGTCCATGTCCCAGGCTTGCCTTGTACCACTCTTGCTGGCGTAGGGAGGAAATATAGTGCCAAAGCATGATTTTTTCAAACAAACTGGACCAATCACAAGTAAGGGTGAAGATGACCAGCAGGCAATCCACAGCTATTGCTTCTCACAAGGGAACTAATTAGGGGACTGCCGTGATTTGCAGCACAGCTGGTGTGTTGTATTGTACCATGTCTTCCCTTCCCTTCATTGAGCCCTACACTGATATGCCCATCATACCCCTCGACCCAACCACGCTCCCAAGTGCTTTGCAATCCACAAAGCCTTTTTTGGCTTGGCACTTGGTGCCATTCGATGCTGAGGGTGAAGCAACCAGAGGTGGTCGTGCCACTGCAGAAGACACTCCACCGCGCGCTCTCCCTTCCTGTGCTAGATGTGGACGAGTCCTGAGAACACACGGGTGGCTGGCCCGGTCATGTAGATGCGGTTGTCCGCTTCCCGCCATTCAATCTCCAGCGGCCCTCCAGGAAGATGGACCAGACAGCTCTGCAGGGCCACATAGCACGAGAGCAAGAGAAGCACGGACACCCGCTCGGTAGCACATTCAGATGTGAAGCTGAAACCAGATACACAATCGCAAGGAGGTGCAAGCTGAGGGTGCCCAAGTGGAGGAGATGTGAGACAGCAGAGTAGAAGCCATGACACGGCAGAGGAGCCACGACACGGCAGAGGAGGAGCCACGACACGGCAGAGGAGGAGC
>SZWC01000579.1:234542-249689 GCA_023375785.1 Penium margaritaceum | reverse complement strand
GAGCGCGCAAAGGGGTTGCGACAGCACAGGGGCTGCGACAACAGGTGTCTTCCGCGCACCTCAGGCGCGTCGGGGCCCACCCAGGCGGCCGCAGCAGGCGCCTGCGGGCGGAAGACGGACGACGACGACGACGACGGCGACGGCGACGGCGAAAGAGCCGGCGAGACGGAGGCGGCAAGGCTTCTTCTCCGCAGGCCGGCGGCCGGCAGGGGGACTCGGGCCTGACTGGCCGCTGCGCCGGAGGCTGCCGCGCTCGCGGCCGCGCAAGCGACGGCCACCGCTTGAGCTTCCATTGGGTCTGCGTGACGGTGTGTAGGAGCGTGAGCGCCTGTGTGGGTGGCGGTGGATGTCCCTTCAGGGATCGTGCTAAGCCGAAAGAGCTGATTCACGCAGTGCCCTGATGACGGGGTTCACTTTGATGTAGTGATGACCCGATGGGTTTCTATTAGGTCATTTTATCCGTCTGCCGTTGTGATCGAGAAACCTTCAATGTCCTGGCAGTAGAAGGTCGTCAGCGTCAATATTTACCATAAAACTATAGTGACAATCGAAACTGGCAATGACACCACCCATAAACACACCAATCCTACAACTATTAATGCTACTACAAAGGAGCAGATATCAGATTCACGGGAGCACCTCCATTCAGAGGCGACCGTGGGCTCACAATATGTCCCATAATGTCCCATGAATTTTGTGTTCTATCCAATATGTAAGGTAACTTGAAAATCAATTTCATTTCAAATAAACATGTATAAAATTATCATAAAAATAGTAAAAACATGAAAAATGTTAATATCTCATACTAGAAAAATGTTATAATTAAACATTGTTTTCAAAATAACCTCCTGTTCATAGTTTTTATGCTTCGCGTTCTTCATACACTGAATAAATCTCTCGACTTTTCATATAAAATTTTACTTTTGAACAACTACATAAAATTTAACAAGAACACTCAATGATACATTTTCGATTTCACTGAAAAATATTTTCATATGGGTTAAAAAAATACTTGCAATGTAATAAAAAAACTTTTTGACCCTAAAATCATGTGTTCATAAGAATAAATATATAACATTTGATGTCTTAGCCGATGTTTAAGACGATCTCATGAATAAATTATTTTTGAGAACTTTTACTTAATTATGATATATATAATTGCTTTTATAGCTTGATTGGCTTTGATGTCACCACACCATATACATTAAAAATCTATATGGACAATACAAATTTTGATGAATAAACAATGAGTTTTGATAAGAAAAAAACTAAAAAAACCTCACATCAACAACATGTCCATTTCATAAACGTGCTCCTCGTTCAACACCCATTCAAAACAAAAAGCCATCAAACACATCTTCAAGTTTATAATTGTTGGGGGATGCGATGACTGCGCTGGTTTTATGCTTCGATATGGCGTAGTCGGATCCGCAATCGGACAATGATAGGCGAATCGAGAATTTTCTCGGTGGTTTCCAGGAGCGGAGCTGTGGACAGTTTCTTTTTGTACAGGCCAGATTTATTCTGGCACTCAGGCCTAAAGGGCCTGGTTTGTAAAATAGAGTGTGTCGCATGCGCAAGCCATTGCGCATGCCTCCTAGAAGGCGGGGACCAGTAGCTGCGCAGCACGACAAAGTGTCGCGGTCAGATACAGTCAGACCTGGTTAGACCTCTGACATGAGGCGTTGTGAGAGCTCCTAGAGGGGACCGTCTGCACAGGCAGCCCGTGGCCACGACTCAGCGTGCCTCTCTGCTCGCCACTTGGACTGGCTGCGTGGCGAGCCAGAACGTGAGGTTTACGGTTACAGAGATCTACGGTGCTCACTGATCTGAGAGGACCGTCAGGATGCGAGTATTACGGCTACGGAGATCTACGGCTCTCACAGATCCGTGAGGAGCTCCAGGATTCAAGAACCACGGTTACGGTGAAACTTCACCGTGAGTCTGAGGAAGCTTCTCCATCAAGGCAAGGCAGTCAACTTGCCAGAGCCGCAAGTATAAAAGGCGGCGGCCCTGGCACTTCTCATTATCTCAGCAGGAGTCCATGACTACGCCTTTGCTGTACCTCAACACTTAGCATCTGGAAGCACCTCAGACCAAGACTCTGCTGGAGCTCGCCCTGAAGACCCTTGTAAACCTGGCAGGACTCTGCCAGCCTGGGAGGAGGAAGCCCTGACTACCTGGAGGCCAGTCAACCTGGAAGACGGTGCTGGACCAAGACCCTTGCGTCGACGGCCATCACGGCCTAGCAAGGCGTTGCCCCTACGCGGGCTAGGAGCAGTGGCTGAGCTCTGCACATAGCCTCTGTTAGGCTGTACTTTTCATGTACCATACTTGTACATTGACAATCAATCAAGATTCCATTTCCGTTGTCAGTTTCACATGTCTCACTTTCTATGGTACATGCTGAGCTGCTGACGTGTCTGCTAGCTTGCTGCACATAAAAGATCCTACAAAGCAAGGGGCCTAGCCCTTGCTGCACCCAGTCCCAATTCCAACATGGTATCAGAGCATTAGGCTCTGTGTTCAGCTAGTCTAGCAGCAGCAGCAGCAGCAGAGCGGATTGGTGACGCCAGTCTTCACCATCTTTGTACAAGCTTGAGGAGGAGAGCTCGCGTATCCTCGCTCAAGTGTGGAGCGCGACTGGCCTTCGCGACGTTCGGCCTGCACAAGTCAAGAGCATCAAGAGACCATGAGCAACATGGAGGCGGAGGATCAAAGGGCTGGTTCTCCACCTCTTGATGAGAACTCTATTTTGCATGGTTTTCGCATGGGTCAGGAACAAGGACGCCATGTCGCAGACTACGCGCAACGTCAAGCTGAAGAGGCACAACGCATGGCACAACAAGAGGTCGCAGCTCGCCAAGCTGTGGAGCACAAAAGGGAGGCACTGAGGCAGCAGATTGGAGCACAAGAGCTCCTTCGGCAACAAGAGGATCTGACGCATGCCGCACGTGCATCTCACACACATCAATTGGAGCAATCACATGCGGCACAGGCTGCCCAGATTGCTCAACTACAGCAGCAACTAGCGTGGTTTCATCAACAGCAGCAGCTTAAGCAACAGCAGCTTCAACAACAGCAACAACAGCAACAGATGCAGTGGCAACAAGCATCTCATGCATCATCTGCTCATATGCCTCGTGTAAGCCTTCCTCCTATTGTGCCACCAGCAGCTCCTCCACAGGTGCATCATGTGGCACCTGCTCTAGGAGGAATGTCGTAGTAGTTTGCAGCTCAACAGCCTCAAGCTGCTCTTGTGGTGCCACCTACGGCAAAATATCAACCAGCACAGCAGGCACCCATGCCACAAGGCTACATGGCCCAGCCAGTTGTGGTGCCAGCAGCACCACCATTCCAAGTCCATCCAGCAGCACACATGCAACAGCAATGCCATGTGCAAGGCCCTCAAGTGCCGCCACAAGGCAAGGCATACCAAGGTCTTGAGGACGCCGTGCCCCTAGCAGCCGCAGCCTTGCAGCTGCATAAGATCAAGATTGATCAATTTGATGGAGAGAACTTCCCTTACTGGGCACACAAGTTTAAGCAGATAGCCCAGATTCATGGCATTTGGAAGTTCTACACCGGGTACTATGCACCTCCACCCTTGGGGTCGCCACCACAAGTGGTGGCAGAGTACAACTACTTCAACCAAGCTGCATTCGTGATGCTGGACAACCAGTTGATCGCCCGCATCCAACAAGCCATCCGGATGTACGAGGACATGGCAGATTCTGCAAAGAAAGCGTGGTCCTATCTCGTCNGGAGAGAACTTCCCTTACTGGGCACACAAGTTTAAGCAGATAGCCCAGATTCATGGCATTTGGAAGTTCTACACCGGGTACTATGCACCTCCACCCTTGGGGTCGCCACCACAAGTGGTGGCAGAGTACAACTACTTCAACCAAGCTGCATTCGTGATGCTGGACAACCAGTTGATCGCCCGCATCCAACAAGCCATCCGGATGTACGAGGACATGGCAGATTCTGCAAAGAAAGCGTGGTCCTATCTCGTCAGGACCTACATGGCAGGTGATTCCACCTTCAAATCCCACCTCCTCACAGAGCTGTCACACATCAACCTCAACAGCTTTGACAGCATCGAAGCATACATCAACCAAGCCAAGTCCGTGCGTGACCAGCTCGTAGTGACGGACGCACCAGTATCGGAGCCCGTCTTTGTGACATTCCTCCTCAACGGCCTAACTGGGGACTGGGACGATTTGCGTAAGGTGCTCAAGTTCAAGCACGAGAACGAGCTGACTGAAGCATACATCTGCAAGATGCTCCTCACTGAGCAATGTGACCGCCAGTTGGCAAAAGAAAAGGAAAAGATTTTCAGTAACGCCACGTACCGAGGGGTTAGCGCGGCAGTCAGCTCCACTCATCAGTCAAGGAAGAGCGAGCCGGCAATGAATTCGGTCTCGTCCCAGTCATCTGCCCAGTCCAAGCCAAACACGAGCTCGCGCAGCTCGCGTGACCAGCAGCCAGGATCGTGCCCTGCATTCGAGTGCCATTATTGTGGCAAGCTAGGGCACATGAAGAGGGAATGCAAAAAGCGCTTGTGGGACGAGGAGGAAGCAAGACGGAAAAGGCAAGCCAGCAAATCAGGAGGACAGGGGGAGAAGAAGAGTGGTAACCAAGAAAATCCAAGTGAGAAGCAAGAGAAGAGGCCAGAGAAGCAGACAAAGGAGGGAGGCAAAGGTAAGCACTATGACTACACTGGATCCGTGTTTCAACTCTCAAACACGGAAAGCAGTGGGTTGATTCGCTCAACCTATGTCTGGTACTTGGATAGTGGGTGCACATCCCACACCACCTTCGACAAGGCCTGCCTCCACGAACTCCTCCCCTGCTCCAAGGGCTACTTCACAGTCGCAAACAACAAGCAAGTGCTCGTGCTCAGAAAAGGGCAAGTGACATTGACAGGGTACCAGGGTGCCCAAGTCAAGCTTGGAGACGTGCTGTTCATACCTCAGATTGTAGTGAACCTCCTCTCTCTGGGGCAGCTGATGAAGAGAGGAGCACGCATTGTCAGCAACGCGCAGCACGTTGCTTTGAAGAGCCGTGAAGGCGAGACCTTCGCGGAAGGCCGCCTCCTACCTCACGGCATGGTCGAGCTGGACCTCCGTCCGCCAGCTCATGACGACCTCAAGTCGCCCTTTGCAACAGCAAGTCTCCACCAGGCTTCTGGTATAGACCTGGCTATGTGGCACAGACGATTGGGCCACGTCAGCAATCAACTTGTGCAATCAATGCACAAGAAGGAGCAGGTCAACGGCCTTGACATCAAGGACACTGGAAGGAGTGATGCTACGCTGCGAGGACTACATCCGTGCAAAGCTTCCTCGGCAGATGTTCCCTCCTGCGACCAAATGCGATGTTAACCAAAAGTTGAAGCTGGTCCACACAGACATCTGCGGACCACTGCCATCAGCCACCATCTATGGTAGGCATCGATACTTCCTTTTGTTTGTCGCTGACGCAACAAGGTTCGTGTGGAGCTACCCTCTTCGCACGCGCGATGAGGCTCCTACCTATTTGTTCAAGTGGCTGGCGATGGCAGAGAGACAAAGCAATGCGAAGCTGCAAGTTCTGCGCTCAGATAGTGCCGGGGAGTATACGAGCGCGGAGTTCATGTCTTGTCTAGAAGACATGGGTATCGTACAGCAGTTTTCAATGGCCTACACGCCGCAGCAGAACGGTGTGGCTGAAAGGGCCAACCGCACGATGCAGGAGACTCTAAAGGCCATGCTTCTTGGCGCTCAACTCAGCAGCAACTGGTGGCCATACGCGCTACGGCAAGCAGTCTGGGTGCGCAATCGTGTACCGCACGTGTCGCTGCCTGACATGACTCCATTTCAGGCATGGCATGGTGACAAGCCTGACGCCACTATGCTAAGGACCTTTGGCTGCATGGCACTTTTCCATGTACCAAAGGAGCGCCGCAAGAAGCTGGCTGACAAGGCATCGTGGGGAGTTTTCCTTGGACAGAGCCCTAACATGAAGGGCTGTGAGTTCTACGAAGTGGACTTGCAACGGATGACAGTCAGCCGTGATGCCATCTTCTTTGAGAATCTGACGCGACAAGCATGGGAGGAAAAGCCAAAGAATGCTCCAGATTTCCTCCAGACCTTTTACGACTCCTACAACGAGTCTTTGAGGGAAGAAGATGCAACACCAGACCCACTCACCCTTGCGGATCTGGATCAAGCGCATGAGGAGGCGGTGGGCGCGCGTATGCCCCTCAAGGGAGACCACCTTGTAGGCATCCCCCGAGATCACGAGACGGCTGAGGTACGAGTTGGCGAAGCTGAGGCTGTTCCTGTGAAGGATGGTCCTCAGGCGCCGCGGCAGCTCCATCCTCCAAGCAGCGTCCACGAGAGGCGTTTCACGCGCCTCCTGCAGCAGCAGATGGAGCAGCAGAGAGCAGAGGAGGGGGAGGAGGAGCACNGAAGGGCTGGGAGTTCTACGAAGTGGACTCGCAACGGATGACAGTCAGCCGTGACGCCATCTTCTTTGAGAATCTGACGCGACAAGCATGGGAGGAAAAGCAAAAGAATGCTCCAGATTTCCTCCAGACCTTCTACGACTCCTACAACGAGTCTTTGAGGGAAGAAGATGCAACACCAGACCCACTCACCCTTGCGGATCTGGATCAAGCGCATGAGGAGGCGGTGGGCGCGCGTATGCCCCTCAAGGGAGACCACCTTGTAGGCATCCCCCGAGATCACGAGACGGCTGAGGTACGAGTTGGCGAAGCTGAGGCTGTTCCTGTGAAGGATGGTCCTCAAGCGCCGCGACAGCTCCATCCTCCAAGCAGCGTCCATAAGAGGCGTTTCACGCGCCTCCTGCAGCAGCAGATGGAGCAGTAGAGAGCAGAGGAGGGGGAGGAGGAGCACAACATGGCCATTACAGCATGCTCACTGTATAAAGAGGATGCAGAAGTTCTTGCAGACTTCACAACCACTCATCTCACTGCCCTTCTGACATCGGCCAAAGAACTGCCCCCAGAGCCAAGGACTCTGAAGGAAGCTATGAATGGAGAGCATGGAGCTGAGTGGAAAGCTGCACTAGATGCGGAGTACGCAAGTCTCATGGAGCAAGGAACGTGGGAGCTCGTTGAGCTACCACCAGGCTCTCGACCCGTTGGAGTCAAGTGGGTCTTCCGCATCAAGACAAAGGCTGATGGGAGCATCGACAAATTCAAAGCACGATTGGTGGCAAAGGGTTTCTCGCAAGTGGAGGGAAAACACTTTTTTGAGACGTACGCCCCTGTGAGTCGCTACACCACAGCCCGCATCATGCTGGCAGTCGCAGCAGTGATGGACTATGAGGTGCAGCAACTCGACGTCAAGAACGCGTTTCTGCATGGAGAAATGGACACGACAGTGTTCATGAAGCGGCCGGAGGGTTACGATGATGGGAGCGGACGGGTGTGCAAACTAGTCAAAAGTTTGTACGGCCTGAAGCAAAGTCCACTTCTATGGTACCGCAAGCTCCAAAGCCTTTTGGAGTCCCTCAACTTCCACCCATCGGCATACGATGACTGCCTTTTTCTCCACATGCCATCAGCACAGGAGAGACCCGACTGCTACGTCCTGGTCTATGTCGACAACATTTTGATCATCGGCCCATCGGCAGACCTTATCGATGCCACGGCAGCATCCATGGCAAAAGAGGTCAACGTCACACTCATGCCGAGCTTTGAATACTACCTTGGTATGAACATCAAGCAAGACCGCACGACCAAGATGCTTGGGTTGAGCCAACAGACCTATGCCACAAAGGTCTGTGAGCGATTTGACGTACCTGAACGGCACGTGCCAACCCCTCTCACTCAGCAACAATTGAAGCATGAGGGACCAAGGGGAAGAAATGAGTCAGACTACCGCAGCAGAGTGGGCTCTTTGATACATGTCGCAAGTTGCACGCGGCCGGATCTACAGCTCGCTATAAGCAACCTCGCACGCGGCAATGAGACATGCTCTGAGGCGGCGTGCAAGGAGCTTGACCGAGCCCTCGGATACCTCCGGACCACACAAAATGCCAGTCTCAACTACGGCACCGAACGTGATCTCGAACTACGGTGCTATGTGGATGCTGACTTCGGAGGAACTGAGGAGGACCGACGCANGCTGTAAGCAACCTCGCACGCGGCAATGAGACATGCTCTGAGGCGGCGTGCAAGGAGCTTGACCGAGCCCTCGGATACCTCCGGACCACACAAAATGCCAGTCTCAACTACGGCACCGAACGTGATCTCGAACTACGGTGCTATGTGGATGCTGACTTTGGAGGAACTGAGGAGGACCGACGCAGCACTACAGGTTTTGTGTGTCTGCTCGGTGGAGGAGCGGTGTCATGGACAAGCAATCGGCAGAACCTCATCACACTCGGCCATGCAGAAGCTGATTATGTGGCTGCCACCTCGGCTACACAGGAGGTCACGTACCTACGCAACCTCCTCGAAGACATCGGCTTTCCACAAGAGAAGCCAACGATCATTTTTGTTGACAAAAAATCTGTAATTGACTTGGCAAATTCGACCAAGTTTCAGGGTCGGACCAAGCACATCGACATCCGCGGGCACTGGATCCGCTAAAAAATGCAAGACAGCATGATTCAATTCGTCCATGTGCCCGGGACAAAGCAAGCTACGGATTTCTTGACAAAAAGCCTCTCAAAGGATGTTTTCTACCGCTCTTCACAATAATGTGGACTTACCGCAAGTGCGTTCTCACAGTATGCCCTGAAAAATGGCGACGACAACGGCACGCGGAAGTCAAAAATCGGGCGGCGCGCCATCGATGCCTCGTTCGGCATTCAGACCACTTTCACCTGTTTTATGGTGCAAGTGGGAGAGGAGGTGACCACTACAGCAGAGAGGGGGAGCACTGGAAGGCCTGAGGATTTACAACAGGAAGCTCCAGGTGATCCCAAGCAACAACAGAATTTCAACACCAGTAGGGACTGTAATAGGTCAGCTAAGACAGCGGACCTAATTCTGTCCTCTGGTCTCGGAGGACGCAAAGACTACCCGTGTGATGCCGCGAGCCGTTTTAGCAAAAAAGCGAGAAGCGAGCAACTCGATGACGCAGCTGCTCGCCGCCATGCTCGCATGGAAAAAAAAGGAGAAAAGCGACCGCGCGATTGTGGTCGCGGAACGGAGCGGCAACAGGGAGCGCGTCAGCGGCCGCAGTAGCTGGCGCAGGAGCGGGGGATGGTGCGCAAGCAGCCTGCGCAGCAGGCTCGCTAGCCGACAGGGATGCCTGCGCAGCTCGAGCGATAGGTGCCGACGGTGAGTGGGAGGACCTGGTTGGCCTTGCACGACCTCAGGAAGACACCGGTGAAGCTAAACGATGATGACAACCTTCGCCGAGCAAAAGAAAAAACGGAGACAACGAGACGAGCCCTCGGCAGCCATCGACAGAGCAGGCTCGCCGACAGCAGTTTCAAGCTGCGCGAGGTGCCTCCTCGCATACGCGACAGCTAATCTCACTTCGACAGCTACCTGCGTCAACCACACGGGCCCTACCCGTGAAGAATCGCGTGAATTCACGGAGGGGAAAAACAATCTCGCGACAAGCTCGGCTACGACAACGTCACCGGACAATTTGAGCAAGAACCGGGTCACCGAGACTAAAACTCGCGGACGAGAAGAACAGAAGCTGGTCAAGCAACTGACGTCAACGAGTTCTACGGCTGTGATTGGAGCTAATCAGAGTGACGTAACTGAAAACGAGAGAGTGAGACTTCCCCACCATGGAGGCGCAGCTTATATGGCGCCAGCGACCCAGGGTTCTGTGGAGGCACCAGAAAGTATTTTTGAGGGCACTAAAGAGGTGTCTCCAACTCTCCAGCAGCAGGACGGGACAGGGAAGGTTCTGGAGGGGAAGATTGAACATGCGGACCGTTGGGCATACAGGCCACCAGGGAGTTTGCTTTCGGAAGAAACAACCGGGAATTTTCTGGTGTGGCCTGAACTTGACCCGGACATTTTCGGTTTTCTGGATTTTCTGGAATCAAGTGGGACGGACCCGGAAACATGGCCGTTTCTATCCCCGGCACCTGAACACCGCAACATCGAGGAAAACAATTATTTCTTCGATACGGCAGCTGACGCCAAGGATTTTCTTGACCAACCCATCACCGAGGAAGAGTCTCAGCTCCAGTTTCTCGATGAGACTTTTTGGGAGTCTCTCGAGGATTTTTTCAGCGGCACCCACGCCTGAGAAAATTCCTTCACCAGTGCACCCATTGAGGGGGAGTGTTGGAGGATGCGATGACTGCGCTGGTTTTATGCTTCGATATGGCGCAGTCGGATCCACAATCGGACAACGATAGGCAAATCGGGAATTTTCTCGGTGGTTTCCGGGAGCGGAGCTGTGGACAGTTTCTTTTTGTACAGGCCAGATTTATTTTGGCACTCAGGCCTAAAGGGCCTGGTTTGTAAAATAGAGTGTGTCGCATGCGCAAGCCATTGCGCATGCCTCCTAAAAGGCGGGGACCAACAACTGCGCAACACGATAAAGTGTCGCGGTCAGATACAGTCAGACCTGGTTAGACCTCTGACATGAGGCGTTGTGAGAGCTCCTAAAGGGGACCGTCTGCACAGGCAGCCCGTGGCCACAACTCAGCGTGCCTCTCTGCTCGCCACTTGGACTGGCTGCGTGGCGAGCCAGAACGCGAGGTTTACAGTTACGGAGATCTACGGTGCTCACTGATCTGAGAGGACCGTCAGGATGCGAGTATTACGGCTACGGAGATCTACGGCTCTCACAGATCCGTGAGGAGCTCCAGGATTCAAGAACCACGGTTACGGTGAAACTTCATCGTGAGTCCAAGGAAGCTTCTCCATCAAGGCAAGGCAGTCAACTTGCCAGAGCCGCAAGTATAAAAGGCGGCGGCCCTGGCACTTCTCATTATCTCAGCAGGAGGCCATGACTACGCCTTTCCTGTGCCTCAGCACTTAGCATCTGGAAGCACCTCAGACCAAGACTCTGCTGGAGCTCGCCCTGAAGACCGCTGTAAGCCTGGCAGGACTCTGCCAGCCTGGGAGGAGGAAGCCCTGACTACCTGGAGGCCAGTCAACCTGGAAGACGGTGCTGGACCAAGACCCTTGCGTCGACGGCCATCACGGCCTAGCAAGGCGTTGCCCCTGCGCGGGCCAGGAGCAGTGGCTGAGCTCTACACATAGCCTTTGTTAGGTTGTACTTTTCATGTACCATACTTGTACATTGACAATCAATCAAGATTCCATTTCCGTTGTCAGTTTCACATGTCTCACTTTGTATGGTACATGCTGAGCTGCTGACGTGTCTGCTAGCTTGCTGCACACAAAATATCCTACAAAGCAAGGGGCCTAGCCCTTGTTGCACCCAGTCCCAATTCCAACAATAATGACTGGCAACAATGTTCCTTCTAGGTGGTAAAGTTTTCAAGACATCAAGAATGAAGTGTAGTGATCATGTTTATTATAATTTCATCTCTTGTACAATATTCAACACAATATGCAATAGAATCTTGATTATCTCCACGTGTAAGGCTCCATGCCTTAAAACCGGGGCACCTTTAACCAAGATTGTACTGGAGGTCCCTACAAGACCCTTGAAAGCCTTACAATATTATGTTTATTAGGATGGAGGATGATGCTTGAGATTCATTAAGGATTCTTCTATGCTTCAAGTAGGTCAATCCTTCAAAGGTCAATGTAAGCCTGGATGGTCTTGCCAACCTTAAATGAGGATGCCCTGACATCTTGAAGGCCTTTCACCTTTGAGAGGGTGGTTGTGTTGACACAGTTGTCAGCTTACTAAGGTGTTTTCCTTATTTAAGATTATGGCTTGCTTCAGAATGTATTATCAGGTTTTTTGTTTAGTTTTCATTCCTGCAATGTTTCTTGTATTTTCAAGAATATGAAATTCCATGCTTTTGCTAATTTCTTTTCCAATTATACATGGCATGCTTCTTGGGCACGTAAAGATCCTAGAATAACAGGGACTCCCTTGTTACATTGGAACATGAATTTACTTTTCCATTGCTTTCTCCCCAAATCACAACAATACCTAGCATAAAACCCCCTCTTCAAGCCCCATTGCCCTCCTCAAGAGAAAATAAAAATGAAGGGTTCAGTGCAAGTAAAAATGAAGAGTCAAGAGTATCCTTTGTATCCGAACATAAAATATGGGAAACCTTATATCACTTCACTATCTTACTCAATGTCCTCTTGAAAATTCTCCTAAGTATCTATGTTACAACTTGACAACATTCTAGTCACCTACTTTACATTTTTATGCGGACCTTTGAAGGGTCCCAAAGAATGCCCACTCACTCCTTATCTTATTGGATATGTTTTCTTGCAAATCAATTAACTGTGATCAATTTGGTGCCTGATTTATTCATATCTAAATGAATAGGATAACCTAGGGTTACTTAGACTATATTTCTCCTTCTCCTATGGCACAGGTGATGATTGTTGAATCAGATCACTACCAACATGTTCTTCAATTGGTGTCGTCCCTCACTTTGTTGTATCATTTTTCCACGCTATCCATCTCACCCTTGATGGAGTAAAGGAGGGGATGGATTTTAAAAAAAACCCCAAGTTGATAAAAATACCTACATTTGTTATGTTACAAGTTCTTATTGAAAGGTGGCACATCGCTCGTCGTTGATTTTTTAACTTGAAAATGGGCACACGGGGGCACTTCAAAGAGGTTGAAAGTTATGTTGTTTTATGGATACATCTTTTTAAAGACAAGGCTTGAAAAATGCATTATCACAAAAAATTGTCTAATTTCTTGATTTTATCAATATTCATTTGAAAATACGACCAAGATTCATTGATGTACATTAAGTAGTCAGTTTTCATATCGACATAGAGTTTCCCAACATCGTCATTTTGACATCATTAGTGAGAAATGGACCTGATTTTGATGGAGTCTAGGACCTCTGCCATTTATAACATGACGTACGGAGCTTGTCAGATTCTTTTTATTTCTCTGCATTGAGGGAAACGCGTTGTCACAACTTTGCCGCCTGTGGTAGAGGACAAAAGTGCCCATTTAAGTATCGGGAGAGTGACCATATACCCATAGAATTCTTGATATCTACCGCCATATCCACTTTTCGCACATTAACCATGCCATATCCAATTTTGAAACTTTTTGCTTCTTTATAAACGCTATCTCGAGCGAGCGCGCCAAAAAAAAGCTATGTCGAAATGTACACACTATGTTTACGCCGTATGCCATCCAGCGACAACATGCTGACGTCGTCAACATGAGAGAAAAATCACAAGCCCCTCTATTTAGGGTTTTTTAATTTTCTCACAAAGGTTGGTAATATCTTTGGGTGGGGGGTCAGAAACACCCCATGCGTTGAAAGGGAACCTGCTGGGCCCCACTACCGCAGGGCCCAGTACGAGCCCGTGCAAAAATAAAACCCTAACCCTCGAGTGTGATTTGGGTAGAGTTTGAAAGCGGTTTGAATGGATAAGAAAGGGGTTTGCTTCTCCGAAAAAAAATATTTGAAAGAGGTGTTTTCGCTCGATCGCGATCGAGCGATTTGCCTTTTCTTCTTTTTTTCTACTCGCAAACCCCCATTCGCGGATGTAGGGTCTTATGTTTGCGCGGGCTCCGCCCACACAAACATAGAAAACCCTAAATCCACGAATGGGGGTTTGCGAGTAGAAAAAAAAGGATGAAAATGAAAATCGCTCAATCGCGATTCTCGCGGGGGGGGGGAGCGAAGCGACGAGGGTGACACATCACCCCCCTCGCTTCGCTCGATCGGAGACTTCAGTCGCCGATTGGGCATGGCCATGAAAATGGATATGGCATTTGTTTTTTGAACTTACTGGATATGGCGTAGTTTATGTTCAAGTTACAGATATCTCATGCTTTTGTTTACGCTTGCGTGGATATATCAGCCATGTTGCTGTTTAAGTATTGGTCTAGCTATTTGGTTATCATCACCGCGCGTGCGTTGGACAAATGACTCCACCGCTCAGATACGTACTTTGAAGTAAAATTTACAATCTCTGTCTGTTTCGGAACTCCACCCCAGTGAAGCGTTTTTCTTGCAGGAGCTGCGTCGCGTCGCCCGCTGGGAAGGGATGGCCTGGGGGCGTTCACCAAGGATGACAGCACACAAAGAAGCACTCCAACCGCCACCTCGCATGCCGAACGCGCTGCCTCTCCCACCGCTTTGACTGAGTGGGGCTCCGTCCAGAAACCGAGCACTGTCGCGCCGTTTCTCGTCGCACCTGCGTGTTCCCCGTTTTGTGCATTGGGCCGATACTGTTGTTCCCGACAAGAACGCCGCCAGTGACAACGTCGGGGACGGCGGGCCCCGCAATGGCGATGTCCAGGCCTGCGCCAATTCCGTTTTGCAGTGCCGTCGTTCCTGCCGCTGCAGCTGCTGCAGCGAAGGGTGGTGGTGCTGCTGGCGGCTGCGACCCTCCGGACGCGGATGAAGACGACTGGGAGACCGGCGGGTGGGAAGACAGGCTGCATGAGCTGGGCTCAACTGCGCCTGCAGCCGCCGCATCCGGACGGCAGCAGCGACAGAAGCAGCACCAGGAGGTGCCGCGGCGTCACTCGCTGGGGAAGTTGTCGTCTGCGTCGCCTTCGCTGGATGGGGACCGCAGCGGCGGCGGACGTTCGGGGTCCGCTAGCCCCTCCGGCTCATCCGCAGCAGCAACGGCCGCCGGACAGACTCACAGAGGTCGAGGCAGGTGCACTTTTGGCAGGGCTGGCTCCCTGTACAGTGACCTTGAGGAGCACGCGGAGGAGTTATGGGACGGGGAAGAGGCGGGAGGGAAGAAGCCACATAAGCAGCAGCAGCAGCGAGGGGACAGGGGGCGCAACGGACAGTCCTCGGTCACAAGGGATGGGAGCAGTGAGAGGCTTCGCGCAGCGCAGGGCTGTGCAGGGGACCACTTGACGTCAGCAGCCACGGCAGGGAACTGGTCTGGTGGCAGCAGCGGCATCGACTATGGTGGCGCCAAAGCCTTGCAGGAGGAGTTCGGTCTGCTGGGCGTATGCGGCATCAGTGGAAGCAGCAGCAGCAACAGCAGGGATGCTGCTGGACGAGCCCTTGGTGACCCTGCTGCTGGTGGCGCCCTTGCTACTGCAGCAAGGG
>SZWC01000579.1:173942-201237 GCA_023375785.1 Penium margaritaceum | reverse complement strand
CGAACGCGATGTCTGGACGCGTCGTCGTCGCCAGGAACATCAGTGACCCGATGACCCGCAGATACGTGGTCACATCAACTGGCTCCCCCACAACAGTTGGGTCATGACTCTTCAGCTTCACCTGGCCATCGGGTGACATGGGTGAAGATGCGCTAGGCATGAGGGGCAGGTCCTCGGCGAAGCGAGTGGACAGGGTCTGCAAATAGGCAGCCTGGTGGACGTGTAGGATGCCCTGGGAGCGATCATGCTCGAGCTCCATGCCCAGGAAGACTCGGGCAGACCCGAGATCCTTTATCTGGTAGGCGGCGTGCACCAAGTCCTTGACACGCTGGATGGGAGCCGCCAAACTCTCCCAGTGCCGTCGTCGAAGCCTGGGGGCTGCGTCATGTAGAGCTCCTCACCCTCCAGTGAGCCATGGAGGAACACGTTGCTCACGTCCATCTGATGCAGCTCCCACCCGTGCTGGGTAACCAGGCTGAAGAGTGCCCGGCTAGTGGAGAACCGACCGACTGGGGCAAAGATCTGGTCGTAATCGACCCCAGGGATCTGAGAAAACCCCTTTGCTATGAGGCGAGCCTTGTACTTGTCCAAGGATCTGTCAGGCTTCCACTTACGCCGAAAGACCCACTTGGCACCAATGGCCTTACGACCTGGAGGGAGGTCGACGAGGTCATACACGTGATGCTGTCGGATAGCAGCGAGCTCCTCGGTGCAGGAAGCATCCCAATGTGCGGCCTCAGGGGATGCTCGAGCCTCGCGTAGGGTGGAAGGGTCCTCTAGGCGCGCTGTGGACCGGACTGAGAGGGCGTGTGCATCACGAGCCCCAGGTGGGATGCAAGCGAGTGCAGCTACAACAGCATGCCGATGCTCGTGATGAAGCATGGCGTAGCCCAATGCATAACCCGGGTGAAGGTCTGCGATGATGGCGGAAGTGGTCAGGTCGAGAGCCTTTGCGCCAGGGTCCCCACTCACGACCGTGGGAGTGGAGGAGACACGTGGAGCCATAGGGGGTCGAGGCACCACAGGACGCGGAGCGACGGTCTGTGCACTCACTATCGGCCGAGGTCGGAGGCTGCCGCCTGGGCCACGTGTGTAGCGCGGTCGGGCAGAAGATGGCCCTGAGTCCGACGGGCCGACGGAGGAGGAAGGGGCTACTGGTCCGGAGGAGCCAGCAGACGTGACAGGCGCTGCTGGCCTAGAGGGGCCAGTTGGCCCGGAGGAGCCAGCAGACGCGACAAGCGCAGCTGGCCCGGAGGGGCCAGCGGACGTGACAGGGGCTGCTGGGCCAGAGGGGCGAGCGGACGCGACTGGGGCTGTCGGCCCGGAGGGGCCATCGGAAGCAACTGGGGCTGTCGGCCCGGAGGGGCCAGCGGACACGAAAGGTGCTGCTGGCCCGGAGGGGCCAGCGGACACGACAGGTGCTACTGGCCCGAAGGGGCGAGTGGACACGACAGGTGCTGCTGGCCCGGAGGGGCTAGTGGACACGACAGGTGCTGCTGGCTCGGAGGGGCCAGCGGACACGACAGGTGCTGCTGGCCCGCAGGGGCCAGCGGACACGACAGGTGCTGGTGGCCCGGAGAGGCCAGCGGACGCGACTTGGGCAGCTGGTTTGGAGGGGCCAGCAGATGCGACGGGGGCAGCTGGCTCGGAGGGGCCAGCGGAGGCAGCTGGGACTGCTGGCCCGGGGGGGCCAGCGGACGCGACAGGGGCTACTGGCTCAGAGGGACGGAGTGATGTGTCACCCGGAAGCGACAGGACGGAGGATGGACTCACCACTCCCCCACGCGACGGGAGGGACACGGACGAGTCGGAGCGGATGAGGTCGCGGGGAAACAGGTCCTCAAAGAAGAGGGCATTGCGAGACTCTACGATGCAGTGTCGGGATGGGTCCCAGAAGCGCCAGGCCTTGGACTGACGAGACACATCGAGGAAGGTGAAGGGGCGTCCGCGGGGTGCGAGCTTGCCGCCCTGCTGTTGGGTGGGCAGCCACACAACGGCCACGCAGCCCCACACGCGAGCCGGGCGGAGGTCAGCGCGCCGACCGCACCAGTGCTGGTGGGGCGTGGACTGGCGGGGAAGGGGGCCGTAGGGAACCCGGTTCCAGACCCAGGTCATGTAGGCCATGGCTTCGAAATAGAAGCCATCGGAGAGACCGGACTCGACCCGCATGGTGCGAACAGCGTTGGCCATGGTACGGTTCCATCGCTCAGAGACGCCGTTCTGGGCGGGTGTGTAGGGCGCAGACGTCTCATGGTGAATCCCGCGGGAGGCGAGAAAGGTCGTGGCCTTACCTAGGTACTCGCCGCCGTGATCGGAGCGAAAGCGGCGAAGGGGGCGGCCACACTCGCGCTCCGCAAGGACAAGCCAGTCCTGAATGGTGCGGGCGACATCGCTCTTCTGCCGAAGGCAGAATACCCGACGGTAGCGAGAATAGTCGTTCGTAAGAGTGAGGACATAGCCACCATGCTCACCAACGGACTCGTTGGGGAGAGGGCCCATGACGTCCGAGTGGACAAGGTCAAGAGGGGTGGACACACGAGAGGAAGATAGGGGGTATGTGGACTGGTGCATCTTCCCCTGAACGCAGTCAGTGCACTCAGTGGGGCACGGGAGAGGGAAAGTCTCCGGGTCCAATCCCTCGGCCGGCTGGGTGCAGAGCATGGTTTCTACGGCGGCAGAGTGGACGTGGCAAACGTGGCGGTGCAAGAGGCGGGTGTTCTAAGGAGAAAGCGTGCTGGTGACAAACACATGACCTGTGGCGGCCGACGGGGAGGAGACGTGGGGGGAAGAGGAGAGGCGAGGAACGTGCCACAAGTTGCCACGGGCGGTGGCGTGCAGTACGACAAGACCGGACGGACGCAACGACACAGTGCCGACACCACGGGAGTACACAACGTCCATGCTCATGCGGTCAAGGGCAGTCACCGACAGGAGGCTGAGCTCGAGACCGGGGACGAAGAGAACATCGGTGAGAAAGACGTCACCGGCCGGACCACGGAAACGAACGACGCCAACACCACAGACAGGCAACACCTGTCCGGAACCCGTCTGGACACCGCAGACATTGCAGACAGGACCGAGCATACTGAAGGCCTCACGAGAGGCCTTCATGTGATACGTGGCCTTGGAGTCGCTGATCCAGGTCTCAGTAGGGTCCTAGACAGGGGTCGCCAGATCACTCACGGTCACATGGCAGCAAGCGAGGGACGCGGACCCGGTGGAAGGAGGTGCAAAACGAGAATGCCAATCGTCAAGCCATGCAATGTCGTCAAGGAGTGGGGTGGAGGAGACCACGGGAGACGACGAGACAGACGAGGAGACGGGACACAACCGCAGCTCAGTCTCAGTCATACAGGGATGGGCCGGAGGGCAGGAGGTGATGCAACTCGCACTTCCCTAAGGAGGAGGGCGAGGCAGGCCAAGCTGGAGTGCGATGAACTACTCCAGCTGACGCTCACGGGAGGACGGCCCAAGAGTGTGGACGGAGTGCGGAGTGACGGCGCCGGAGCCCGGGTAGTAGGAGGGCTGAGCCGGCAAAGGGAGCGGAGGTGCCCATGGTTGAGGGTAGTACTATTGTGGGTAGTGCTGCTGCGTCGCGGGTGTCTATGGGACAGGCAGAGCTGTCGGAGTGGCAGAGCTGCTGGACGAGGTCGGAGTGTTAGGGCGAGCAGCAGCGACGGCGGCAGAGGCGAGGCAGCGCTCCCGTTGGCGGCCCATGGTGGCAATGACGCGCGCCTCGTCCGTCGGGAGAGGGCACGTGTACCACCCGTGCCCGGGCTGGCCACAGTTGTGGCAGACCGAGCCACCACCGCTGGACCCGGTCGATGACTGCTGCTGCTGTTGTTGCGGTGAACCCTTGCCTTTCTTGTTCCGACTTTTCTTCTTCTTCCCCGAAGATGATGAGGTAGCTGAGACGGGGGAGGCGATGGCGACGGAGGCAGCGGCAGGGGATGCGACGGCAGGGGATGCAAGGGCCTCAGTGCGATGGAGTTGGGACTCCTGGCGAGCTTCCTCAATGCGGAGGAAGAGCTCATATGCCCAGGGCATGAGGCTGCCCTGGGCCTCCATGGTGGAGAGGACGTCCTGAGGGTAGTGGACGAAGACGTCCACGTACACGCTGGTGGCGCCGCGCTTGATGGTGAGGAGAGCGGACAGAGGGGGCGGAGCAGATTTGTCGAGTCGACGGAGGATGTCTTCCGCCCCGTTGCCAGTAGGCAGTGACCGTCTCGGTCTCCCCCATGTGCAGGGAGTTGAACTCCCGGAGCAGACGGCTGATCTCAGCGTCGCTGGACAGGCGATGGGGTCTGGTGAGGACGTGCCATGCGGTTGCAGGGTCTGGGATGTCTCTAGCAGTGAAGTCGCCGAGGAAGGGCTCCAGGGCAAGGCGAGAAGCTGGGGGCGCGACTGGTATAAGGGCGTGGACGGCGCGACCAGCGTCATATAGCTGATCGGCCTGGGTGAAGTCGTAAGGGAGGGTGTAGTAGGCCCACAGACCCGCACCCTGCGCCCAGATCTGGAAGCTGAGCTCCCATCTCTGGAACTGCTCGCCGGCCTGAAGCGGCGGCAGTGGTGTCTCAAAGTCCTTTTGCCTACGGCCGGCACACAGAGTGGGGCCAAGGACGGAGGTCACTGTCTGCCGTTGGCACTGAGTCTGCTGCTGTGCCAGGTAGTACGTGGCAGCGGACACAGCGGGGCTAGCGTGCCCTAGAGGGATGAACGACGGCAGCACACTGGTGGTGGTTTGGGAGGCGACTAGCTGTAGCGCTACAAGCTGCTGCGTCAAGGCGGCGAGTTGTTGCTGAAGTGCAGCAAGAGGATTAGGGTTGCCGCTAACATTACCAGTGGGCTGCTACCTCTGCTGCTACTGCTGTTGGGGCGGCGGCTACTACTGCTGCAGCGGCGGCGGCTGCTGCTGCTAAGGCGGCGGCGGCTGCTATTGCTGTTGCTGCTACTACTTTGGCTGCTGCTGGTGCGGCGGCGGCAGCTGCTGTTGTCCAGGTGGCGGCGGCTGCTCCTGCTGCTACGGCGGCGGCGGCTGCTGCTGCTGCGGCGGCGGCGGCTGCTGCTGCTGTAGTGGCGGCGCGTGCTGCTGCTGCTGCTTCAGTCGCTACAAGAAAGGAGGGGTAGGGGTCTCCCCAATAGAGGAGGAACCCTCCTCGCCGGGACTACCAGCCATGACTTAGTGTCCCTTGTTTTCTTTTCTTCTTGTTGTCTTAGTGTTGATGATGTTAGCAGGAGGTTGGGGAGGTGGGGATTCTACCCACCCCTTTTGCTTTCCCCCTTTCCTTATCCCCCCTATTTTTGTTGATGACGTCAACAGTGACATCAGGAATGACGTCAGCAGAGGGGTGCTAACATCACCAGCGGCGGTTGTTGGGGCCGCCGCTGCTGCTGTTGCTGCTGATGTTGCTAAAGCTGCTGCTGCTGTTGCTGCGACTGCTGCTGCTGCTAATGATGATTGCTGCTACTGCTACTGCTGCTGCTATTGTTGCTGCTGTTGTTGTTGCTGCTACTGCTGCTGCTGCTGTTTGCTGCTGCTGTTGCTACTGCTGCTGCTACTGCAGCTGCTGCTGCTGTTGCTTTTGCTACTGCAGTTGTAGTTGCAGCTATTGTTGCTGCAAGCTGGTGCAAGCTGCTGTGGCTGCTACATCTCGCTACTATTGCTGCACGCTGCTGCAGCTGCTGCGTGCTGCAGCAGTTGCTCGTTGCTGCGGGGGGCTGTTGCAGCGAGCTGCAAGGTTGGGGATTTTTTTTTTGCCCCTTTTTTTGTTCTTTGTTTTTTTCCTTGTCACAGCGGGCAGCAGCCCGCTGTCTGCTGCGAGCACCGGGCTGCTGCTCGCCTGGTAGCAGCGAGCTGCTGCTCGCTGACAGTAGCGGGCTCCTGCTCGTTGCTCGCTCGCTGCGAGCAGCGAGCAACAGCAGCCGCGGCTGGCAGCTGCCAGGTGCTGCTTGCTGCTGCTGCTGCTGTAGCTGGCTGCTGCTGTTGCACGCTGCTGCAGCTGCTGCGTGCTGCGGCTGCTGCCTGCTGCCGCTGCGGGCTACTGCTGCGAGTTGCTGCTGCGCGCTGCTGCTGCTGCTGCTGCAAGCTGCTGCTTTTGCCTACTGCTGCTGGTGGTGCCAGTCACTGCACCTGGGTGACATTGCCGCTTGCGTTGTCGCCCGCAGACGTCAGACGCCGCCTGCCGCTCACCTCCTCGTGTCACGCGTGGGGGTCAGTGCTGCCGAAGAAGTTTCGGTAGCATTTCCCCTAGCCCAGTGGCCGTGGGAAAAAATCTGACGCCGCCACCAGGCGGGTCGATGCTGCCGGAAAAAAATCCGGCAGCATTTCGCCTGCAGTGGCGCGTATAGGGGTCCGCCGGCGTTGTCTGGCACGTGTTCGCCAGTCTTCTGCTGCTGCTGCTACGTTGTGGCTCTGATACCAAAATGGAAAACCTAGGCAGCAGGTTGGGGCAGCAACATTGTTGATGCAGCGTGCGGGCTTCCACGCTTGTTGCTTAAGTCAGCTGCCCCCTCAGTCTGCTGCTCTAGAGTCTAAGTCTGGAAGCTCTGGGTTTGTCACTCAGAAACGCACGCGCCAGAGTTAGCGCCAGAGTTAGCGCCAGAAAGGAGCTGAAAACTGAAAGTAACTGGTTAGGAACAAAAGAATGAGCAACAATGGGAGACCCCTCCAAGTTCTAGCTCCCCCCCACTAGTGTAGAAGTTGTTACTCAGCTAACCAGCCAATGAGAAAATAGCTGTGGACCTATTTTCTGGCTGGCAGGGTTTTCTCGGTGAGCCCTGCCAGACACCCGACAACCCAAAACCCGGGCGTCGTCCGTTTTGCCTGAAAACTGGACCATACCATGATACCGACGCTGCAAACGCAGTCGTGCGGTCAGAATCAGCTAGAAAAATAGTAGCAAAGAGTTCTGGCTGCCCGAACCCAGGCAGTGCCTATGGTGGTCCATGGTGCCGAACAGGGCCATACAGCATGCAACAAGGACCGTAGGCAGAGCATGATGATGCAGACGCAACGGGACGCGCTGGACGCATGCAGACAGCAATTGCGGTGGCAGTGACCGCCAGCAGCACGACCACCGAGGAGGCCTGCCGATGGAGCTGAGCACGTCGCCGGAGAGAGGAGGCTCCAGCAAACTGCGAGTAGACCTCAGCGTGCGTCGGCTCCACCGGATGACGCTCCATCAGCGTCGAGTCTCGCCGTCAGTCATCTACACGCCTGTGTACACAAGCCGGGAGGGCACAACAGAGCACAATGAGGGACGCGCAAAAACCAACAAGCCAATCGTATCTCTGCGCTTAAGGGAATCAACAACCATCTTCTCCACCAGCTTAATGTCGCGATGGAAGCTCTTCGCAATGCAAGTGCACAAGAGGCGGTGCTCTACGAGAGAATTATCCAACTACCGAGCGAGCCTAAAATTCTTTTGGCACGACCAGAACCGTTCGATCCTGAATAGTCCAAGGGACCAATGATTTGCATGTGGTTGAAGAGTTTGGAGGTGAACCTCACCGCTATTTGAGTCAACAACGATCAAAAGAGGACTGACCTCGCGGCCTCGCTTTTGCAAGACATGGCGCTATGTTGGTGGACTAATCTAAAGGCCATCCAACGGTAACAGTGTTGTGAATTGTGATGGTCCTGTTGACCTCTACAGTTTACCATGACCACTCTGCTATGTCCATGCCCGTGAAGATCCCTGATGCAGACCCAAGTGGTACCGTTGCATCGTCTGGTGGTGGACTACCAGCTTGGAGCAGATCAACGACCATCCCAGAGCTCAGGATGCCGCCTATGACCTCCTGCAGTTTTTCTGCAACGCGTAGTAAATTATCTGTGGACTAGCCGTGGGCCCGATTTGCATGTTTATGCATTGTGTGTTCACAGCTTGATGCTAGATAGATGAACGTGACCAGTCGTAGTGTCCAGCTTGTGATTTTGCACGTCTAGGTTTAGACGACGTAGCGTTCTGACATGTCTACGTTGAGTTACGACCAAAACAATGTTTTGGACTGATTTTTGTGCCTGACCTTGAGCTCATCTTGTTTTTTGTGTGTGCCTGCACACTGATGGGACTCTCTGTGGAGCACACTATAGACTGCGCGACCGTGACAGCTATTGATACTCGTACCATTGTTCTTCGTGCCTCTATTGTGGATGATCTGTATCGTGTCACTCGGATTCTCGTCCTCCTTCTTGCCCCCAACCTCTCCTCTTCCTCGAGTGTTTTTCACTGCCGTTCTATCAGCTCAGCACGAGCGGCTGCTGCATCGTTGCCTATGTCATGTGGGCTCCAACACTGTGTCAAAGCTCATTCGAACACAGCCCGTACTCGGTCTTGATGCGGCTTCTTTCGAGAAGCCGCCCAAGACCGACAGTCTATTCTGCTCTCAAGGTAAGATGCAACGTTGCACCTACATTGGTATCCATTCTCGCGCACTTCGCCCTCTCGAGTTGGTCCATTCGGACCTTCTTGGTCCTCTTCCTATCGAGTGTCTGTCCGATCGGGGCAGATACGTCCTGAGCCTGACTAATGAATTCACCCGGATGCGGTGGGTCTACAGCCAGCGCCAGAAGAGCGATGCGCTCTTGCGGTTTGCCTCTGGCTAGTGATGGCTGTACGTTAGTCTTGCCATACGCTGCATACTTTCCGTTCGAATCACGACGGCGAGTTTCTTGGTGAGATGGATGAGTTCTTCACCGAGCACGGGGTTTTTCACCAAGTCTTCGCTCCTGCTACTCCTCAGTAAAACGGTGTATATGAGCGTTGAAACTACACCATGGAGGATGCGGTTCGCGCTATGCGGTCTGAGTGCGGTCTCCCGGAGTCCTTCGCCTTTGAAGGATTCACCTAAATGACGTGGGTCTGGAACCGCCTCCCGCACGGTCCCCTTTCGGACCACCTTAAACCGTACATCCTTTGGTTTGGCCACCGTGCTGACCTACGTCTCGCTCGTGTCTGGGGATCCTTGGTTTCTATGTGGTAGACCGAGAACCAGTAGGGGTCCAAGATGTCGTCGCAGGATCACTTGTGTGCCTTCGTAGGCATCTCCTCGCGGTCGAAAGCCTTGCATTTTTGGGATCCCGCTTGTCGTCTCATCGTTGAGTCCCGCGACGCGCTTTTCTTTTAGTCCCTCACGTACCGTGATCTGACCTCAACCACGTCATTGTCCTTCACGCATGTTCCTTTGTGTGAGGCTTCTCGATGAATGGGTGAGTCTGAGCCTGCAAGCACCTCTCGCTCGGCTAATGTGTCCGTTCAAGCCCCCTCTAGTTCTCGATCTCTGGCTCTTCATGATCCAGCGATCATTGCTGTCGGACTAGAGACCTCTCCAGCATAGGCAACTTCTACCCCTGTTCCCTCGCACCCCATATGCACCCATGACCGTGTATCTGTGTCCGCCAACACTCCGGCCTATGTGTGTGGTCCTGCCTCACTTGCTCCTACTGTCACACCTAGTCTCGTATCTCCCACACATGCATCTCCTCACATGGCAGCACCTGCTCCTTTGCCTGAGACCTCACCAGTTGTGGTCGTGCCAGTCCTTACGCCTGAGGTGAACCCCTTCAGCCCAGGTTACTCACGTGAGTCCGTTGGTCGTCTTCGACCATTGTACTTTGGACTCGAGCGAGTTTCAGGTTCCGCACCGAAGCGCTCCACTCGTAGCATCGAGAGTGGTGATCCCGGCACAAAGACCCTAGGCATGAGTGTCCGCACTGAGCAGAGATAGGTACATCCAGCATGCCCCGTAGGGCACGATCTCGTCACTCGTGAGTTTCATATTGGTTGTGATGCAGCACCTGACCTTGTGGTCGTCAGACCTAACACTGAGGCGTGTGCACTTGCCACTCAGAGCTCTCCCACTATGGCCCCTGATCCGGGTACACTGAGGGAAGCTCTTTCATCACAGGATGCTAACGCCTGGTGTGCTGCCTGCGAGGATGAGCTTTGCGCCATGCAAGAGCACAGAGTTTACATGCTAGTCGACCTTCCATCTGGGAGGAAGGCTATTCAGGTCAAGTGGGTCTTTTACAAGAAAGTGAAGCCATATGACTCACTGGAACGCCACAAGACTTGCTTGGTCATCAAGGGGTACTCTCAAATCAAGGGCATTGATTACACTACCACCTTTGTCCATATCGGCTGCAAAACCTCACCTCGCACTCTGTTTGGTGTAGTTGCTCAGCATGACTTGGAACTGCACCAAATGGATGTGGACAGTGCGTTCCTCCATGGCTCTTTGGATGAGGAGATCTACGTGGCTCAGCCACCAGACTTTAAGGACGGTGACAAGGTTTGGCGCTTGTGCAAGTCCTTGTACGGCCTCAAGCAGTGTTCTGGGTATTGAAACCAGGAAATCACTGGCATCCTGACTCGTGTGGGATATGTACAGAGCAAGGCAAATCCCTCTCTCTTTATCCGATAGATGCTTGAGCAGTTCGGTGCCATCCTGGTCTATGTGGACGACCTTCTCATCACGTCTCCTTCCATGGAGGCCATGAAGGAGGCCAAGGCGGTCCTCCAGACTGCCTATAGGATGACGGACCTTGCGCCTGTAGCGGTGTTTCTTGGCATGGAGATCGTGCGAGACCACAGACGTCGGAAACTACTACTGCATCAGGCCCAATATACACGCGTCATGGGGGAGTGCTTCAGTGGCCTCCTTGGCGCTGTGCCCACGGCCTCTATGCCTCTCACACTTGACAGGCAGGATTGTTTAAAGGTGGACGATCCCACACAGCTCCAGGAGACAGTGGATGTGACCTTGTACCTCTGTCTCATCGAATCTGTGATTTACTTGACCTCTACCACACGCATTGACATCGCCTTTGTCGTCAACCAACTTGCACAGTTTTCGCAGGTTCCACGATTAAAACCCTTCATGCGGTTATGCAAGTGGTGTTGTATGTGGTCTCCACACAGTACCTCGGACTCTGCTTTCACCGGCAGTGTTCAGTGGTTCTCATCGGCTACACCAACAGTGATTGGGCCTGGAGTATAGATGGACGCACTCGCACCGGTTACGTGTTCCTACTCGGAGGTACAGCTTTGTCCTGGCATAGCGGGAAGCTGGGCTACATTGCACGTAGCTTGTCAGAGGCAGAGTATGTTGCTCTAGGTACAGGGGTTGCTGAGGCAGTATGGCTATAGTGCCTGTTCCTTGAGTTGGGTCAGTCAGTACCCGCCAATGTGCTTTGTTGCGATAACCAGAGTGCCCTTTCCATTGCAGAGAACTCTGGTGTCTTTCACGCTCCCACGAAGCACATTGCAGTTGAGCATCACTCTGTGCGTGATCTCGTGGAGCGACACGTGATCTGCGTCATATGGATTGGCACTGACATGCAACGTGCTGACTTCTTGACAAAGGCATTAGCACGCGAGAAGTTTCTTGTGGCCATTCTTTTTGTTGGGCTTTGTCCCTTGTCTGAGAGTGGTTGAGTGTGGGGTGTGTCCGTGTCTGTATCACGACTGTTTGTGTACTTGTTTTTGTACTCATTTCACCGTGCACGCGTATGGACATGCGTACGATCAGGTCATGGGGGAGTGTTGTTATTTATGACATTCCTGTCGACCTATACAGTTTACTGTGACCACTTGGCCGTGTCCATGCCCGTGCAAATCCCTGATGCGGATCCTGGTTGTACTGGTGCATAGTTTGGAGCTGATTGAAGACCGTCCCAGAGCTTTGGACGCTGCCTACAACCTCTTGTAGTTTTTCTACAACACATAAGAGTTTATCGGTGGACTGGCCATGGTCCCAATTTGCATGGATTTGCATTGTGTTTCCACCGTTTGATGCCGGATACATGCATGTGACCAGTCGTAGCGTCTGGCTTCTGATTTTGCACGTCTAGGTTTAGACCGCATAGCGTTCTGACATGTCTATGCTGAGTTACGGCCAAAACAGTGGTTTTGGGCGGCTTTTAGGACAGACTTTGTGCTGCTGCGTCCAACACCCGCCGTGCGCTAGGGCAGGTACTTATGCCATGGACCTGTCATTTGTCATTTCTCTATGCAAATGCTATTGAAGCATTATGACACTCTGAGTAGTGTCTCCTAGCCAGACCCTTGCCGTCGTGTGTACGACCTGTGACTGTTGTCACCGTTTGACGTTGCACTGGCGCCCAGTCAGCGGCTGTGTTGCTAGGAAGCTTGCATCTTCTCAAGCAGGACACTGGCAAGGCCTCATCAACGGCCAACGGTGCCCATCTCATATCGCCAAGCGCATGTGTTCTACCCTTGGAGCAGATCCACCGGAATGGCAAGACGCACCGACGCCAACAACCGATTGGAACGGGTTCTCACGCGTAATGCTCGTACGATTTGAAGACTGAACAAGAAGTCTGACGCTCAGTGCAAACTCCATCGTATTTGTCAGTAGTCTAGCATGGCAGAGTACAAGCGGAGATTCCTCAAAATCATCAGTGCTGTAGACATCTCCCCCGACGAGCTCTCTTTCCACCACAACGGCCTCAAGCGAGACATCCGGAGAGCAATCCCCATTTCTGGCATTTGAAATGACTTATCGTGGATGATCGCAACAGTAGAACGGGTAGAAAACGCCAATGACAACGCTTGGATCTTGAAATCCTATGGTTGGCGACCTCACAACCATAATTATTGTGGAAACGGAAAAAGTCAGTCGGGGGACTCCTCAACTCCGATTGAAGTGGACGCCGTCGACCAGACAGATATGTGCACCTGCTACAACTGCGGAAAATTCAGGCATATCACTCACAACAGCCAAAGCAAGCAACACGCCAAAAAGGGGGGAAGCTGTCAAGAAACGAGCCAAGAAACAAAAAAGGGCAAGAGTGAAAGGCACGACTCTTGTTCGTGAGGTGCAATCTGCACCAAACGATTGCCCATCTAATGGTCTATGACACTACTGAGAGTTCTTGAGATTGCATAGTTTGACGAGGGGTACGAGGATGGCCAACCAATGATACCGCAAAAAGTACAGCCCCGAGGTTGCAAGAGTCGCAGAACAAAACCGGTACCATTGGATGGAGGAGCTTCTCACAGTCTTTTAAGCAATGTCATGGTTTGCAAAATGGGCTTGCAAGCAGAATCGGGGTTGTTTGAAGGAAAACCCATGGATAAAATAATGCAAATATGGAGACTCCAAGAAATACTACGACCACGAGTTGGAGACTTACTCGAGGTAACGATCTGGAGGCCGTGTCTGATGAGTGACCAGAAAATCGTTCTCGGACGAGATGTTTTGTACCAACATAACCCGTAGGTTGACTAGAACAGGGGCTACGACCACGTGAAAATCAACAGTGCCAAGCAACAAATTTTGTGGATAGGGCGCAAGACGAGAGTGGGAGCAACAAAGGGAGAAGTAGCAAAAGAAGTTGTAGCGACCAAGAAGCGACAACCTGTGCACCTGATATCGGTCAACGTAGCCATAAACTACATACAGTTAGGAGCTCGTGCATCGATCGTACGTTTTGAGCCAATGGAGGAAGTGAAAGTGGCAACTGTTGACTCATCGGCCTCATCAGCTTCATGAGCCTCATCGGCCTTGTCGGCATCAACAAAGCTTGTGATGGTACCAGAAGAGTTTGCACCTCTCATTCAAGAGTTTACGGACGTCTTCTCCGACAAACTCCCAAGAATCCTACCACCTCAACGCGACATCGACCACCACATCAACCTGAAACCAGGCAGCCAACCCAAAGTTTGATGGGCCTATCGGATGAGCCATAATGAGCTAACCAAGTTGAAAAAGCAACTCGACAAGATGCTCAATCAAGGATTCATCCGTCCCTCTACGTCACCATACGCCACCTGTATTGTCTGTGAAGAAGAAAACCGGTAAAACGTGGATGTACGTGGACTACAGGGCTTTGAACGATACTAACATCAAGAACCACTACCCTCTTTCTTGAGCAGACAAACTTTTCGACCAACTCCGAGGGGCTCGAATTTTCACCAAAATCGACTTACCACAGTGGTTGTTACAAGACCTGCGTGGCGAACGCCGACATAGAGAAGACAGTATTTTGAACATGCTACAGGCATATCAAGTTCACGGTCATGCCGTTTGGAGTTATAAATGCCCGTGGCAATGTTCATGGCGGTAATGAACAATATTTTCCGCCCGTACCTTGACAGTTTCATCGTGGTACATGTTGACGACATACAGGTGTACAACCGCACCCCGGAGGAAGACAATGGACATCTCTGAAAAGTTCTTAAAGTTTTACAAAGAGTTGACTCTTTTGGAGAACTCTTAAAGTGCGACTTTTGTCGCTGTTCAATAAAGTTTTTGTGTCACATCATCAACGGCGTATGAATCACCATGGATCTGAAAAAAGGTGGCAGCAGTCGCTGATTGGACGACACCAACCAACGCCCGAGATGGTCAAGTTTTTTCTCGGCTTCTAGAATTACCATCGGCTCTTTGTCAGGATTATGCATTAGTGTCAGTGCCTCTCTCCGACCCCACTCAAGAAGAGATTGGTGGTGGGGAGACAGTGAACCGGAAGCATTCACCACTTTGCGAGTTATCTGACTTTGGCGCGAGTCCTACAATTAGCAGGTCTAATGGTCGACTACGTCATGGCCACAGACGCCTCAGATCGAGCCATTGGCGTGGTCCTCCTATACGATCATGGCAACGGCGATCAACTGGTCGCATACATGTCACAAAAACTGTGAGGACCACAAGTAAACTATGTCGTACACAAGAAGGAGATGCTAGCAGTTGTACATGCATTCAAGACATGGTGGTGCTATCTTGAATGCCGCCAATGTATCATTTGCACCGCCCATCATGGGCTAAAATGTTCAAAGATGCAGCCAAATCTCAATCCACATCAAACCTGATGGGTGAAGTTCCTTGAATCCAGGTCCGACTGCGATATGGAGTATCAGCCAGGCAAAACTAACCTAGCAGACGTGCTCAGCCACGGACCAGATCGGCTGGCTGAGGTAGCGACGCTACCGCTCCACTGAGATCCGTATCTGGAGCAGTTGTGCACACAAGGCTACAACCAGCATAACGAGTATGACAAGACAAAATTCTGGTGTGCCGTACCCTATTGGCGGTGAAGATTCACTCGCCAGGTGGTCGTTCCCTCAAACGATAACTCTACCGCATGCTACTCAAAGAATGCCACGACACCGGTGCATGTGGACATTTCAAAGAAGACAAGATGATGATGAAGTTGGTTAAACATTATTGGTGGGACAAGATGCAATCCGACGTGGCCAATTCATGCATATCCTCTGACATGTGTCAACAACAAAAAGCCCATTGCACATGGCCACCCGGACTTTTGCAACCACTCCACATTCCCACAGAACCTTGGACCCACATCTCCATGGACTTCGTCATGGGATTTCAAGTCAAACTCAAGGGATATGATGCAATCCTCATAGTTGTCGACATCGTGAGACTTTTCCAAAAATTATTTTCCGAAAAGGCTCACCTTATTCCATCAACAATAACCGTCACCACCAAAGGAACAGCATGGTTGTTTTTTAAGAACAGTGCTTACCAAAAACCATTGTAAGCGACAAGGACAATTGATTCAAAAGCCATTTTTGGTGTAAGCTAATGACTCTTTGCTGTAGTCAAATCCAGCTTTCAATGGTGTTTAACCCTCAAACCGACGGCCAAACAGAGTAGACCAATCATACGTTCAAATAACTTCTTCAAACACGATGCAAACCTCACAGGACGGATTGGGAAAAAAACTCCCAACTGCCAAAATCGCATGTAACGAAGCAATCTCTATTGCAATGTGTAAAACCCTATTTGAAGTGGTGTATGGTGAACTTCCCGCCACACCAGCTAGACTACACAGCCAGAGCAACATTCCCGCGGTTGATTTCCAACGTTGTGACTCCTCCACCATCTGGGAAGAAACATGGCAAAACATTGCAAAGACACAAGCATCGATGAAACGAGCTGACTGACATCGAAATGACGATGTGTCCACCTCACACAACAATTTTTTCCTCAGTTTGGCGAAGATTAAATCCCCAGAGCTGGTTGTTAAAAGCTCAAACCCTAATGATTGGGCCCGTTTGAGATCGAAGGCATGGAAACTCTTGTGGTCACGTGACTCAAACTTCCCGACATTATGGAAGTTCATTTGGTGTTCTATATCACTAGACTTGAGCACTATCAAGACACTAGAGAGAACTTCCCTGGCAGGGATGTGCCTCTCCCTCCTCCTATACAAGTGGACAAGGACACAGAGTATATCATCGAGGAAATCCTTGGTCATTGCCAACATGGTAAAAAAATAGAGTATCTTGTCAAGTGGCACGGCTACGATGCCGCCCATAACAGCAGGGAACTGTACAACAACCTCGGAGACATTGATCACCTAATCGACGGATACTGCCGTTGTCACTGGTCCACATTTGAACACGCACCGGCACATCGCGGCTAAAACGGGGAATGATGTTTTGCGTACTTGATTTTCACCGGTCCCTAATCTTTCCGAGTGGGCATTTATGTCATTACACAAATAGCCCACTGCGTGTCGAGAACCCAAATTTCACTCTGATGGTCAAGGGCAACTCGACCAACTGCCCCCACCCTCCAATGAACCTTCTTGTACTTTCCGAAAACTTGGACCACCTCTAAGAATCGATGGCATGAGTTCCACGACCTTTCGGTCGACATCTCGATGCATCGAGAAACATCACGATGTGTAAAGATGCATCTTGCATCAACCCAACAACCCCGACTACGTCTCATTTGTAACTCGACACTTGTATGTATGTGTTCGATAATTTCTACACAAGTCATCAAAGTACACTTATCGCTAACTATAAACTGCACAAGTTTCTCGAATACTCAAATATAGGCTGACATTTACGCGTAAACTCTGGCTGCCTTGACATAAACAGTGCATGCGCAGTGCAAACTCGTCACTTCAGATAAGTTTTTCCTTTAACAAATTGGCTAGGTCATCATGTTCTAAGCTGACCTGCAATCAGGCTCCCAACACACCAAGTCCTTTACACACGAGTCCCTGAAATCGGCAAGTGAGAAGTATTGTATTCACATTTATGAAAATTTGCGTGTTAAATCCTCAATTTTGATATGGGTGAAATAGCTCGCATATCTGAAATGTGCCCACTATTAAGCTGGTGTGCCCACATGTTGAACATTTGGCACGGCATATCCGGTGCACTGAAAGAAAAGAACGGGATACTCATAAACATAATGTCTGCTCACGGCGTACTCAGTCGGTATGCCGTGCATAGTTTTCATTTTTGGTTTACATCATTCAAATCATTACGGTTTGTTCGAGAATGGTGATGTCATATTTATAAACGATTCTGGTTGGGGTCCTGAACTGGCATCATCGAGTTCTAACATTGCTAACAATGTAAACATGTTGCTTAAAATTTGGTGGTGTACAATTTCATCGTCATTTGAAGGGGATCATCGTATCTTTGTACGAGCATGAAACAATGACGCGTACTTGTTGTCGGTGTCTTGGGGAAGGGTCGTGTTTGGCTGAATGTGAATAATACTCTAGTTTGTGTATGGGTACACCATTGGAGAATTTCTACTTTGCGGTACATTGTTCCTAAGACACCTGACTTGGGTATGCAGTCTTTGTTTTGCCGGATTCTAGATACGTGATGCCAAAGTCAAAATGGTCTGGGAATGCCTTTCCAAAATGAGTATGTGCAAGCACGCCAGCTTGAGATTTTGCCATGGTAGGTACCTTGTCCGAAGGTCCTTTTGATGTTTAGGGGCATATTCCCAATCACGCCAAACTTAAATTCCTCTTCTAAACGATTACTTCATTTTTTACCCCCTCACAATATCATTACAAATAATGGCAATACACATCACAATTTTTTTCAATTTTTTTGGGATTCCAAAATGCATAGACCTTTTTAATACACAAGGTAATCCCTCTGTCAAAACAACCACTTTCAACACGACGCCACAGGTGTTACTTGACGAGAGTGTCCAAGATCTTTTGTGTGCCTTATTCTCAAGTCTCAACCTGAGAGTTTTGGCTTGAAAGTGCCACCGCACGTTGAGAGTACACATCCAGCTCATAAAAGTATCATAGTGTCCCAAATCATGTTATGTTATGCACCTTCTACTTGTACCCCATCTCTGTTCCACATTCCATGACACCTTTTATTACAGCACATTGGTGCTAGAGGGGCAGTCGACGAATCCACCCCTACTTAACAACCCCATATTAGTCTTCATCTCCGTTGTTGAGAGGTTCACAGACATCTCTAAAATGACAGTATGCCTAGCAAGCGCATCCAGTGACAAGCATTGTTAAACTGGCAAAGACTGATGGTTGAGGAATAGTAGCACGTAATTCAAAAAAGTTTTTGAGTGGTCCAGGAAGGAACACGAACGAATGCACCAGGCTTCTGGACGACTGGCGCGAGACCATGATTCTTATAAAAAAACTCGGCAACCTAATCCCTCGGGACAACACATCAAGTGATGAAAAAGGGCATGAGCCTACAAGCAAAACATATAAAAAGGTTGCACTATAAATCCTCAAAGTTCGACGTCCTCAGCAACCACGTGCTCCAAAAACTCAACGCGGTGATGGAGGAGCTTTGTAAAACGTGGTGTGTCGTAAGCAATACCCATCAAAAGGAACACCCAAAACTTATGTGAAACCTAAATCCATTTGACCCTTCACAAACCAATCGGTCTTGCCAAGGTTAAGGATGAACAGTACGAATGTAGCTCACAAGCGTGGAGGTGCACTTCACTGCTGGTGGGGTCATAAACGATATGAAGAAAATTAACCTTCCAGCTTCTCTTTTGCATGGCGCGGTTTTGGCTTGGTGATCTCACGTAAATGAAATCAAATGGAATTAAGGCAGTGTTGCAACCAGTTCATGGAATGGCAAGTTCTCCCATATTATTGGCAGCAAGCATGCTACCTCTTGAGATGAGCAATCCATTGAGGCGGAATCATTCGACCCACAAAACTTCTGCAAAAATTCCATGCGTGTCTTTTTTGTGCATTTTGAAATTAAAATGGGGAATTCCGACATGTGTTGCAAGCTACAACGGTTTTATCTACAACCCAACGTGACACAACACACATAAAGTTTTCAATACTTCATCACTCAAGACGATACTGTACCAAACATACTCCATTATCACTGTAGTAGCAACAAAAAATGCACCTTTTAGAGAACAACCTTGCGCAAATAATCTCTACAATCATTTGAAGTTTTTGGCATGGACTTTAACGATCCGATGTAATGTTTCCAGGATTGGAAATCCCAAAGCCGCAATTACTATCAAAATGGAGAACAATCATGGTCAACGGAGACCTCTACTCATGTGGAGTTAGACACTGTCAATGAGCAAGACAAACGCCTCTTCTGAACGTGTAAAGATTCTAGGATGCATTTGACGGTAGTGTTTGACGCGTAGCAAGAAACAAGAGAAGGGGAGAAGCTGCAGGAAAAGTGTGAGGATTTGAGAAATGGCATAGAGCAAGAGTAGACACCATAGCGCATGTCCTGTCGGAAAAATCCACACCAACCAATTTTCCATTTAGAGAGCTCACACTGCTTCAAACAAGATGTATTGCAATTGTACAAATTTACAAGAGATGTGAGGACGACCAACACTCCATACTAATTTGGTAAAACAGAAGAGTTGCAAAAGCTGCAAAACATTCTTGATTCCACTACACAAGCAGCCTTCTCACTTTACTAGTAACATCATGATTCGAGGACTGGTTTTGAACCCAAAACTAGGGACGTTTACAGAGAAAACTACCAAAAAACAAATACAACTCTATTGCCTTCATGAAACCCTCTGAATATACATCATGGAACTGTAGGATGCAATGGTGTGTAAAACCTGCCCAACCATATAGTTTTGTCATGGATGAGATTTATTGTGCCAACATTGTTTGCAAGTGACATGGCTAAGCCTTGTTGGCATTGATGACATGAGATGACACCTACCTTTCATGGAGAAACCCACAATACAGTGTTGATTGTGGGATACAATAGAAGCATGAACAATCAAGTAAGCTATAGTAACCACGACGTGACAAGACCTGGCATGGATTTTGCTGAACGTTGTAGAAATATCTTTGTGATGAGCAGCTCACGCATGGCTTCTCCACATGGAGCCTGGAAATTAGGGTAAAAATGCAACAGTCAATACAGAAGAACTCATTTGCATCATCTACCTTATTTCTCGTAGTGTTTGCGGTTGTACGAGAGGATTTTGTACTACTTGTGGATGAGCCACAAGTTTTTTTTTAACGGAGCTATCCATGACTCCCTCCACGTAAAAGCACTGATCACCAAATGAAATTGGAGGTAGGTAGTAGACCAAGAGTCAAGGGGACCTTTTGGATTAGTGACCACAATCTAGCCGAGTTGAAACATCAGCTGGACAGGAAGGGGAGGGCTTTATCGTCCCATCCATGTCTGGTTGCGTTTTCCTAGTGCTTTGTGCATAAACAGGAACATGAATATGAACAGGAAATGTTGATGTGTGTGGATTACCGAGTGTTAAACTTCATCGTCATTGAGAAAAACTACTACCCTTCTTTGTAAGCAGATTTGCCTTTGAATGAACTATGAGGAATACGCAATTGTGTTGATATTCAGATGCAGAGCATGCATCACAAGACCCGTGCACCACATATGGACATCGAGAAGACGGTGTTCCACATTGGCTATGGAAATTGGGCTTTCTGGTTATGCCCTTTAAACTCACACACACACACACACACACACACACACACACACACACACACACACACACACACACACACACACACACACACACACACACACACACACACACACACACACACACACACACACACACAATTTGGATAAAGGTAACGAGCGACATCTTTCAGCAGTACTGTGATGGATTTAGCTTCATCTACTTGGAAAATGTTTTCGTGCACAACACCACACTTGTGGAGAGTGAGTGATGCTTCCAAAATTTTCCAGAAAAATCTACAAAGAGACCATATAGAAAACAATCAAAGTGCAATTTGTTTTGCTATTTCATCAACTTCTTTGGCCACATCATGAGTTGCAGACTTGTCATGATGGCCATTGTTGAAGTGGCAACAATTGATAGAAGCTGGTATCCACAAGTTAACAGTGAGTGTACCTTGATGACAACTGTAGGAACTGTCGAGCACATGAATACAAGTGTAGAAACAAGACGGATGCATAATTGGAGCCTTCAGCATTTGAGGTGAGGAGTGCATGAAGGCTGGTAGGTGTTAAGACTTTTGGTTAGAGTCAAAGTTCTTGAAGGCTGGTAGGATAATGGGTGATGTGCTCCTTGCTCTTGCTATCCAAGTAGACGATGTCAGGATGAAATTGGAAATGCTTCTTCTCTGAGGTAGAGATGTTGGCACATCGCAAGAATCAATCTTTTCATTGTGCTTAATTTGATGCTTCTCTTGCCGTAATGGATTCCTCATCCTCCTCTTGCTTCTCATCTTCCTATTTCTCCTTTCTTGGAATGAACGTGGCTTGTTGTTTTATGTTAATTCCTTCTTGTTTTTCTACAAGTGGTTTTAACAGTCAGACAATGTCATCTTCTTACTGATGTTACTCTGTCATGTAAGTGTCCTTCGTCATGTGCCCCTCTCTGTTGCATGTGACTGTAGGATGCTTTTCAGAGTTTAGGAGAGCTAACTTTATGACAACAATTTTTGGTGACAGTCGCTCGAATACTGACAATGACATTCTGGCCTGGCTTGATGTCTCAGGAGCTAAGCTGGAAATGGAAGATGAGTTTATGCTCACTTTTTAGGACATGTTCAACTGTAGTGAGATAATTGAGGAGGGATTGCTCGTTGTTTTGTTCAAGATGCTTGTCGCGCTATTATTGAAGTAGCATTGAAAGGACCTGAAGAATTGAGGTTGAGTGCACTTACCATCTTTTCATTTGTCATCACGTTTGTTCATGGTACAGGAGATGAAAAGGGTTTTGGGAAGAGGAGAAACCGTGATAGAGAGCTAACAAAATATCTCTTCTTACATTTTGATGTTCGGATTGACTTTGATAAACCGACTTGTGTGAATGCAGGATACTTTTCTGAGTATGTAAGACTTTAAGGTGGAGTCGTTGGCATGATGCCGCTGCTTCAGGTATTACCACAAGAGGTGGGTATATTCAATAGCATCTTTATACACAAAAATTGCTGAATGGATGCTTGATATCGGGATATGAGGATGTCCGTGTAAATTGCAAAGCTGTAGTAGTTAAACTGGTCAAGGAAGACAAGCGCGCTTCACAGAGTTGGAGATCTCCACTTGTTGTTGGAGAACTTCAATGGTTTCTTCATGCACATGTGGCTGCTTCAAAGTTTAAGTTCCAATGAGATAAGTATTTAATTTTAAAACTCTCTATACAATTTTTTTCCCTTGGAGGATGGCAGAGATGTTTTCCATGTTAGCAAGGTCCAAAATTTAGGGAAAGGGATGGAGATAGATCACGCCTCCAGAAGGTGCAAACATGCTTGCTACTACAAGGTGAGCTTTCACGTGTGGAAAAGCTGAGGTTGATATAGAATTCAATGGAGGATCTTCTCTTTGAGCATGATGACAAATCAAATAATGGATGCAAGTCCAAGCTGCATGTTTTAGCTAAGACACTATCTAACGAACCTTTATCCTGTTGCAATTAGGTTCTCTTCAGCTTATTCGTATTCCAAACTCTCTTAATGTTTGCGTGTGTCTGAATCCAATATCTAGTGTTAGAACTTGTTATGTGTTTAGGTGGTGTGAGCTTCAGCCTCTTATCAGAGTAGTTCCGTCTGCTTTACATACTGTGTGGTAAGCTTGGATATTTTTGCATGCTGCTATTCTTGGCCATGTTGCATTCATTGCATAAATTATTGCCCATGGAGATACAAGCCCATGATTCAATGCGTGCCTTGTGCATGTTAACTGTATTGGTAACAGGCCATTGCCCTGATCTAACACCATTTGAGCTGGAAAGCAAATTGGATCACAAGTTCAATCACACACCGTTTGTCAATACTTGCATATTTGCATCACGAGGGCCTGAGTGTGTAGACATACCGTGCTGATGTTTGATTTTTTCTTTCAAGATCACTATTTGTGTGTTCCATTGTTATGTTCAGGTTTTTTGGGAAAAGTATGTTGGAGGTCGAACTTAAACTTTCCTTTAACAAAATGTCTTGCTATTTCATTTCGTTGACGAAGTGGTTCGACCTCCGCCTGCCGAGAAGTTGGACGGTGTGTAGATGTATCCAGAATAAGCGGAGCCACCATCACGTCCCTGCCGTTCCTCAATCCAATCCTTTTTGAAAAACCGTGGCCAACAATTAGACTTGCAGGACGGATACACAAGCAAGCAACACAGAGAGATTTGAACATCCAGAATGTCAAAGTGGACGTTGCCAGCCACATGGAACGGGAGCCTTGATACGGGTAGTCTATGTTCATCCATAAAATTTGTACCCGTATCCGTTGTTCATCCTAGAACTGCCACTTGCCACTCCCTATGTTAAAATCCAACCACCGTGGATTTCTTCCTGCAAAAGGTTTCTCCCAAGGAACGTGCCCCACACCTTCCAAAAGCTTTTCACAATGGGCCGCCTCCTCATCCGCCACTTTCCTAGAGGCATGTTGATCTCCTGTAGAAAGTTTGTGTACTCGGCTTTGATGACACTGAGGTTCCGCAGTCCGCATACNACATCCAGAATGTCAAAGTGGACGTTGCCAGCCACATGGAACGGGAGCCTTGATACGGGTAGTCTATGTTCATCCATAAAATTTGTACCCGTATCCGTTGTTCATCCTAGAACTGCCACTTGCCACTCCCTATGTTAAAATCCAACCACCGTGGATTTCTTCCTGCAAAAGGTTTCTCCCAAGGAACGTGCCCCACACCTTCCAAAAGCTTTCCACAATGGGCCGCCTCCTCATCCGCCACTTTCCTAGAGGCATGTTGATCTCCTGTAGAAAGTTTGTGTACTCGGCTTTGATGACACTGAGGTTCCGCAGTCCGCATACAAAGGCTTCACATCAGTGTACAACAAGGGTGTGTCCTCCATGGTGTCGCCCTTGTCACTGCCAATGGTATCCTGCTGGTTCTTTGCGCTCCGTTCAACGCTACCAACTGTCGTATTGACAACGGGGTGGGCACCTTGCTTGCATGGTGCCCACCAGTTTTTCATTTATTTCTTTAGGTCCTGACAGCGGCAAAGAGCCAAGAACCAACAGTGATTGCATGGTGAACTGTGTCCTGCCGCACAATGTCGATTGACAGTGGCAGCAGCAACGGCAACTCCACCTGCAGAAGAAGGAATTCATACTGTGACAGGTCCGGTTCCGGCTACTTCCAAACAATCTTCAAGGCCATGAAAGAAATAAATGTCGTATGCATCATTCAAGCGTCTCCTAAAGAAAATTTGGCACCCCGATGGACAGTGCATTTACAACCATCTCGTTGTGTCCACCCGCGGCAGGGTGGTTTGAGCCAAGGACTTTGGTTTTGAGGCCGTAGGGCAAGGACGCTGTCATAAAAAACCTGCACACAGCAACATCGACTTCTCTCTCATCAAACCAAAAGCGCAAGCATGGAATTGGTGGGAAAGAAATCATAGCTCGCCACAAGTAAAGACGTGGCAGGAATCAAAGAAATTTTGGTGGATGCTCATGATGTTGGCAACATGCTCAATAGCAAAACAATGCCCAAAGAGGTCCGAGATGCCATCGGCTGTATTGCATGGGATGTGTTTCTAACCCTTGGATCGCGTGCCTTTGGGCATCCAGGGGTCCGCAAATTTGTCCAGCGTGCAACCATGGGATGGTCCCAGCGTTGCGGTACCATGGCAACACAGAAACTACCTACAGAATGGGAAGAACGAGTCCTTGCCTTTCATCTGTGTATGGCAGTCATGGTTACGCTCTAAAAAATCAAACGGACCACACGTACATACAATTCATGCCCTCTGCTGACCACATGTATGCACCACTCGGGAGTAGGGACGTGGGGACTTTGGGGCCAGAGGACAAGTGGAAAATTACAACCCTTGTCACGTGCTCCATAAGAGGGGAGATGTTGCCTCTCCAGCTCATCGTCAGCAGAAAATCAAGGAGGAGCATGCTACATGGGCCAAAGACACGCATGATGTAAGACAATGGTGCACAGCTCACTTACATGCCCATTTTTTGGACAAGCGGTAAAACTACAAGAGAGTGGGTACGCTGCATTTTTGTACCGTACTACAGTCAAATGTGTGAAGAAATGACGGTGCAGCCAGGAGAGGTCAACCTGCTACTGATTTTAGATTCTTATCACACGCACGCTAGTGCACCATTCCAAGAATGAATGTACAGAAATCTCCCCCACATGTGCACATGCTACATCCCCCTTGGTTGCACCTCAAAGGCGCAGCCATACGACATCGGCATCATGCAGCCATCGAAAAAAAAAATCAATGAATTGTACGTTGCACGGGGAATTGTGCACTCGCAACGGCCTGCCTACCACCATAGGTATGAGCCTACTGAAGGAAACGACGAGCGGCTGGTTCCATGCTGCATGGCAATAAATGTGCAGTGAGGGAATTGGGAAAAAACACATGGGCTAGGGCCAACTTCCCACACGTGTTCACCCCATCTTCTCAGCAACAGATTGCTCCCCTAGCCGGGCAGCTTCTTTTTTCAAGTGACGGGGTGGAAGAGAACGATGTTGTTTAGATGGGAGTGTGACTGAGAATGATGTTTTTTTTTTACTTCTAGTCTACCCTAATTCTCATTGAATTTGAATTTAACATTCAACAGCTACTTTAGTGTTATTTGATGTCAACCAGAATGTATCATGTTTCATTTTGTGTCAAGTTTATCTAGAGGACAGGGGAGGGTGCCTTGAATTCGACGATCGGTCAAGTTTAGTTCCACGATGGAACATGAATTCAACGAAGTGCAAAGTGCGACGTTCAACAACCATATCACACTTCGCATCCTGTGCTCCTCGTACTTTATGCACGGGCCTGTCATGCGGCACGTGCAGAGTGCAAAATGGAACATACACGGACCGCCACACCTAAACAGTGGAAAAAAAAGTTTTTTTTACTCCACGTTCGTATGCTTGAATCTCCAAAACTCACACAAGGAAAAATCGTGCATGTAGTAATTGAATTTGTTGTATTGTGGTTTCATCTGTTTTGACGCATGCGGTAAGAACCATACACAAAGCACCAATGAGCCCCGGAAACTTGGAAACAAAAATGGCTGGTGGTCCCTTGAATTCGACATGCATTTCACATATGTTTTGTTGGTCCCATTAATTTGATTTCCAAGTCAAATTCGACATATTTCAACCAATGGAAAAATGAATAGTATCGAAATATCCGAGCAGCTAGGTATGTTTCTACTTCATCCAATGATGTCATTTCAGATTCATGTCATGCATGCATCGGAATGTGTCTCTTAGATCTTGCTCTCGTAGGTACTGAACCAGGCTGCTCGTGTTCCTTGACCTTGTTCAAGCACAAGGTTTTACCTGAGTTATTCTCTAGCATGTTCCAGGGCAGGTAGGAAAGTTATGTCTAGAAAACAAAATTTAGGTGCTGCTGAACTAATTCATATATAAAACTTGTTCAGCAAAAACCTGGTGTAAAAAAAAAAAAGCAGTATAGGAAATCAGTAGGATATCTTAACGCAGTCAATCATAAGAATAGAAGCAAAATAGTAGTAGACGTTGAAGTTACACAAATTGTGCAGCATGCCAAGAGCTTGAGGCATGACGTGGATGAAGCTGAGTCATAGGGTATCCACCATGGACTGAGTAAGGGAGTCCAGAGATGATGTTCTCTCTACATGATACAAGGTCCAAGTACTTGAGGCAGTACTTGCAGAGCTAGATGAGAGGAATTGTGATGACTGTTGTGCAATCTGGTGTATTTGGTGGGTGACAAAATGAGTTGAAAAGTGAAGGCATGCTGGGTCGAGTGGATTGGTCCCCCATGAATAACATTGATACCATATCAAGTGTTTCTGGACTTGGGCCTGTAGGTAGTTACAAAAACATCTAGGTGATTATAAAACCACCTAGAGCAATAGAAGGGTCACCTGGAAGCTGGGGGATCAAAAGCTAGCTAAAGGGCCACATGTAAGTAAGAGGATCACAAGACAGATGAAGGTTCACCTAGAAGTTGGAGGATGACTTGAAAGCTGAAGGGAACTGTGAAGTTTCTCGTTCACATTTCCTCTTTTAATGAAATGGAGAGAATACTCTTCAATTGGAGGTCTCTCTCTCTCTCTCTCTCTCTCTCTCTCTCCCC
>SZWC01000579.1:154229-173688 GCA_023375785.1 Penium margaritaceum | reverse complement strand
GCACACACACACACACACACACACACACACACACACACACACACACACACACACACACACACACACACACACACACACACACACAATGAGAGGATACAAGCTTGGGTCTTCGAGAAATTCTCCAATGAATTGTGTAGCTCCTTTTGTGAGGATAACTTCACTGAAAAGGGTTTTTTGGATGTTCATGATCACTGAGGTTAGGCAATTCTGAACATGTTTAAGTTTGGGGCCGTTGTTATGGTGAAAACAGACATGTTCAGGGTGGATGTCACAAATGGTGATGATTTGGCAAAAGGTAGTATGAACTCTACCATGCCACATTGCAGAAGAAGTCGTTGTAGCTTGTATTGTACATTGGATAATTCCTTAAACTTCCCAAAGCATTCAAGAATGGTGTTATCAAAGTTGTTCCAGTCCTCTGGTGGAGTCAGCAATTCTTGATGTATGGGGCTGATCTGCTTGAAACATAAATTGCGGTAGATGGTGTGAGAGCAGTTGCGTGTGTCGTGGATCTTACCGGTCTCTTGCTGCCGTTGGATGTCCTCTCTATCAGACCACAAACTTAATGCGGTGCCATGTGAAAGCAAGGCCACGAGGTGGAATTTTTTTTGTTGGTGTTGTTGACACCAATAACGCTGATATACACCTTCAAACCCGCCAACGTGTACTTGATGAAAGGCCTCAGAACTGTCAAGTTCATGTACTGAATATGCAGGGAAAATGAAGCATATTTGGGACCTTTCGCGGCCAAGGCAACTTGCACTTGTGACGCTGGGTTGTGAGTGTTATGCCGAGCGGAATGTGGATGGTTCAGAAGGATGAGGTGAAGAGTAGAAGGCAATTAGAGGAATTGGGATGGTTTGACGATTTTTATTTAGTAATAAGTGTACTTTGAATGACAAGTGTAGAACATCTCAAGCATATACATACAATAACAAGAAAAACAACAAGGCATATGTTGGGTCTTGGATCCCAGAGTCAAGCGATGCATGTGATGGCGCATTTTGAGCGGTCACTTCAAGAAAATCCACCGAGAAGTTGAGGGATTTTGAGAATATTGAGGCGTGGTTTAATAAGAGTCTAGCGCCATCAAGAAGTCGACCAAATATTCTCCAAATATCAATACGGTACATGATGCTTCTGTCGACCCTTATGAAAAGTGATCAACTGTGTTAGAACCTTTGGAAGCTGAATACCGAAGGTCAGAGCAGGTGGCTCAAATAGCCTTGGCTGAACGACGTGGAGCTCATGCGGTTGATGTGCGATGGGTCATTAATCTAAGGACAGAAATACCCACTTACAGAGTTTCATTTAAGTTTGGGACATAAAACTTCCACCCCTTTTAGGCGTAATGTCACAGTGCATTAGTGGACGTAGGCCGGTGACACATGTAACAACCTTCAATCACATGATTGACATCTTGGAGGTTGTCCTAGGGCTCTCAGATATCGTGTGCAACGTCGTAGTCATGCCACTTGACTAGATACTTGTTTTTTTGTTCATGGCATTGATGTCCAAGGATTTCTTTCATAACGTACTTGGTATCCCCTTCCACTTGGACAAAAGGCGGAGGAGTGACATCTCGGTCGAGGAAATTCTTACTGAGGCCCCGGTAGTCCTTGAGCTTCCTGGCATGAAAGATCGGGTGGACCGCCATACTCTCTGGTAAACAATGTCAATCAGAAACCAGAGTTTGTATTCGCTCGTTCTCTAACACACCCAACCATCTGGATATAATCTTTGCAAAATCATGTCCATGGAGTTTGATGCTTGATAAGTTGAGTGAGACGCAATCACAAGTGTTGAACACATTGTCGCTATAATGTCATTCCAATGCTCATTTCAGGCCTGCTTGCGTCTTTGTAAGGGTCTAACGTGTTTCCTTTGAGATTTTGGAGAAGTTCCGGCGGTGGATGTCAACTGCAAGAATACTACTCCAGCTTTGCAGTCCTGTCGGTGTGGTGGGAATCTTGCTGTAAACCACCTAAAGTATACTTTACCCGTTGGAGTGGAGGTTGCAGGGTTGTATGCAAGTATGAAGATTGGCAGTTTTGCTACCCAATCAGTGCCGTACAGCTTGCATAAAGTGTGGATGATCCGTTTGAGAATTTGATTGGTTCACCCGGTTTGCCTGTCGGTTTGTGGATGGAACGTCGTTGACCTCGGTCGCTGATGGTGGTACCTGGTACACTATCAAGCTGCACGACCTGATTTATAAACAGTCATGCTGTTCTTTCTACAGTGACAATGATTGTTGTCAGAACAAAGTGAAACATTTTGAAAAAAAAATCCACCATTATGAGGACGGCGTCATAGCCCACAGGGGTGATAGACACTCCTGTCACAAAGTCCATGCTAATGTGGACCTACGGCTCCATCAGAACCGGGAGTGTTTGGAGCAGTCCTAGTGGTCTCGTACGACGAGATGTTTGCAGCTGAAAAGTGTTGCATGATGTGAAACATGTTTCCATGCTGGTCTACATCTGGTCTTACCGATGTAAATTTGTCAGTTTCTGGAGCGTCTTTTTATCGCCAGAGTTTCCACCAAGACTTGTGTCAAGGTATACCTCCAATGTTACTCGTTGGAACTCCTCTTCTAGTGGTATGACAGCCTGGCGAGTGCTTTGTCATTGCATGTAGGGATCATTAAACCAAAAAATTAGTCTTGTCCCATCTTTCAAACGCCTCGTAAACTTTCATGAACAACCTCATGAGGTATGGGTATCATTTGACGAGCAATGTGTTATTATTGGCGATCTATTCTAATCACCATTCAGAGCATCCACTGAATGTTTTTTTCCAGGTTGATACTCGATGTTGTAATCAAAGCTGGATTCAATTAAGTAAATCCATCCAGCTTGTCAACGGTTCGTGTTTGGCTGGGTTTTGAGATGTTTGAGTGCATGGTGATCTGTGTCAACGATGCATCATTGACATTCTAGGTAGTACCACCACGTTTTGAATGCGTGCAAAACCTTTTTTCTTTGTGCACCACATCGTTGAGTTCCAGTCTACATAGGATTTATGACATGTACACAACAAGTTGTTCTCCAACGTTGTTACCTTTGAGAAGAACAGCCATGATTGCTCAATAGGACGTGTCGGTGGCCATGATGTAGTCCACCGTTGGACTTGCCAATCATAGGGCTGGCGCCAAGGTCTGAGCGTTTCTGAAAAGAGTTAAACACTTCTTGCTATTTGACTCACCAATTCCAGTCGGTAGTTTGTCGAGTGAGGTCAGAGAAAGGTGTTGACATCGGGGCATGGTCCACGACAAATCGGTGGTAGTATTTGCACACACCTCTATGTCCAAACGTTGGTCGATATTGGTCCATCAGCAACCGCCTCCACTTCCTTCATGTCCATGGTGATCTATGAGTCGCCGATGATGTGTCCAATAAGGTCGATCGCATGGCGACCAAAGTCGCACTTTGAGGACTTTTTGTAAAATTTATCTCTTTGAAAAATCTCAAATGCTTTCTGGTGGTGTACATTATGCTGCTCCAGGGTGCAATTGTACAATAGGATTTCATGAAGACACACATCGAAAAAACTTTATTCATCGCTGCCATAGATGTTGCGGGGACATTTGTAAGTCCAAACAGCATAACTGTGAACTCAAAGTTCCCGTATCTGGTGCACAACACCATCCTTTCAATGTCCTCATCAGACAGGTGGATCTTATGATAGCTGCTATGTAGGTCGATTTTGGTGAAAGTTATCGCTCCCTGAGTCGGTCACAAAGTTCAGTTTCTTGCGAAAGAGGATAGCGGTTCTTGACGATTATGTTGTTCAATGCTCCGTAGTCTATCCACATCCGTATCTTGCGAACTTACTTTTCACAAGAAGCATTGGTGCAGCATAGGGTAACGTTGATGGCCGGAGAATCCCTTGATGAGGCACCGCGTCCAGTTCCTTCTTTAGTTCATGAGAAAGGTCCCCTTGACTGCTGGTCTATTGTCCAGATGTAGGTCCATCCATTGATCAATGCTTTGCTACGGAGGTAGATCTTGAGATAGCTTGTCGAGAAAAACTCCTCCACATTGGATGCAAACTCCTTCTGAATAGCTACAAACTTGTTAGATGTCAAGGCCAATGTGGTTGCATTTTCCCTTGTTTTCACGTGAACTAGTCACGCTTGTGCTCCATGCCGCCTACATCATATGGTCACTTCCAATAACATCGGTTGGCAGTTTGTGTCTACTGTAACTTCCTCTACTACTTCCATTGCCGCTGCTTCCCATAACCACCGCTGCGTCGTGGTTCGCTCTTTTAGAGGCACGTGTCTTTTTGTGCCAATAATGTTAGCATAGAGTGTTTCATTACTCCAACCTACATATGTATAATGCCGGTTGAGGAAATTTTGTATGAGGATGATCTGGTCATTGCTCATAGTCAAGCTCCCCAAACCGTTACGTCGTGTAGATCTTTGGCCTGTAGTCAGAGGGATCCTCGGAGTTGACAAATCTTGTCGTAGATTGTTTTTCCTTCAAACACCCTGGTGCGATGTGCAAACCCAACTTCCAAACCATGTCATTGCTCAAACATTAGTAAGAAACTCCTCCATCCGGTAGTGCCGGTACCATTATGCAGCTATTACAACACCTTTTTGTACCCGTCACAGAATCCTCGGTCGGTCGTCCTCGTACCCTTTGTCAAACTTTTAAATATGAGGAACCCTCTTTTGCAGTGATGTGAGCTGCTCAGCTGGGTAATTGGTAGGCCCCATATTTTCCCACTAGAGAGGAGTTCTATCGTCTACTTCCACCCTCGGCTGTTGCACAACTCCTCGATTCTCTTTGTAAGATATTCTCATTCTTGGCTTGCCGCTGCCGTTTCCAAAAATTACGTGAGATGTTTATCAACTTCTTGTGAGTCAAACAACTTGTTGATCGCGTTGACCAAAAACGTCAATCTCCATCAAAGATAAGGTTCCTGTAGACTACGATGCTGATTGTGATCTTGGGATAGCCAGTTTTTGGATAATGGCATTCAAGCATTGTAGTCAGTGCCGTTGATGCGATCAGCTACTGCAATCACTTGATGAAGGCCACCTTAGTTGCTGGATATGGTAATCTTTTGCCTGATGTCGCGCTTAAGGCCGTTGTTGTAGTAGAAGTAGATTTTATTGGGGGAGAGGTCACTGCCAGTGATGATTTTGCAAAAACATCGTGTGCACTTTGCCACGCTGGTCTTCTGACGAAAGCATTGAAGATTGTACCGTGTGTCACACTTCTCTTTCATTTTCCCAAATCATACAAGAATGGCACGCGCAATTTCCATCCAATTCTACGGTGGATTCAGCGAGTTGTTTGACATTGGGTTGGTATGCTTCAGAGATAAAACGCCTTTGGTCAACGATTTGAAAGCGATCGCGTAAATCGTTGGTCCAATTCCTATGGTCTCTGGCTGCCATTGGACGGTCTTCAGATCAGTCCATTTAGTCAAATCTGTGTTACGCAAAGGGAAAGCCGCGAGGTCAGTTTCTGTTTTGTCATTGTGGACCCCAGACAAGGTGAAGTATGCCTCCAAACTCGTCAGCCACATCTGAACCGTCGATCCCTCTGGAGTTTGCACCATCGAACGACTCAGGAAGTGCGAGTCAAATTTGGAGGTAGTTGAGAGTTGGAGATTTCTCTTAATGAGTACTGCTTCCCACACGTGCGCATTTCAAAGCTCATCGATTGCCGTGTTAAGCAGTTAGAGCAGATGGTCATGAGAAATTGCTAGGAAGCTTCCTAGCCTTGCTATTACTGATGTGGCAACACTGTCTAGTCAACTGGCGTGCCAGCCAGTAAGCACGTGCAATAAAAAGCAAGGGTTAGGCCAGGGAGACGCACAAAGTCTCATTTGCTTCAATAGCTTAGTAATGCAGAGAGGGATGACAATTGACAAGAACACCCAATAAATACCTGTAGCAGCACACGGCGGGTGACGTGCATGGTAGTGTCAATTTATCCTAAAACCGGCCAAAAACCATTGTTTTGGCCGGAACTCCGCGCACCGGCATCCAAACACAACACCGTCTGCTCCCAAACATGTACAAACTTGAGCGGGAAGCTACGACTGGTCACACACACAAGTCTAGCATCGATCGGTGGACAGACGATACAAAACATGCAAATTGGGCTCTAGATCAAGTCCACTAAGAAAACTCTAGCAACAGCAGAAAACCTACAATGCACCCTAGCAAGCACTCGAGAAGTAGTGGCATCTGTTTGGCACCTGCTGGTGGGTGGAGCCACCGATGCGTTGCTGCTCTAGGTCCAGTTGGGTCCGCATCAGGGATCTCCACAAGCATGGACACGGTCGAGTGGTCATAGCAAGCTGTACAAATAGAAGGAACGGCTCACATCACAACACTCCCCCATGACCCGATGGTGCGGATGTCCATACGTGTGCAGATTTGACACAAGTGCGCAACGTAATGCTCAATGGTCTATGCTCACACACCCCCGTTCTCAACCACTTTCAGGCAAGGGGGGAAGCACGACGGAACAAATGGCCAATACAAACTTTCTATGCACTTGTGCCTTCGTAAGGAAGTCAGAGTGCTATATGTTCATGCCGAACCAGATGATGGAGATTACCTATCGCTCCATAAGATCACACACAAACTGATGCTCAACAGCAACGTGCTTTGTGCATGCATGAAATACACCAGATTTCTTTGCAATGGCGAGAGAACTCTGGTTGTCACAGCAAAAAATGATGACAGGCAAAAACTGATGCAACTCATGAAATAGATATTGCAACCACACCTCCTCAATAGCCCAAGCCCCCAGTGCAACATACTCAGCCTCTGATGAGTTACGTGCAGTAGGTACCTGCTTGTTGGTGCACCACGCCATATCGGTACCATCCAGCTTGAACACGTAGCCTATCCCACTATGCCCATTAAGGCTCCTCGTCTAGTCACTGTCTGTGTAGCCATCGACTACAACTGAACGCTGTCGTCAAAAGGAGATTCCGAGGTACGCTGTGGAGACCACGTATCGTACCACTCCCATAGCCATGTAAAGGACTCTTGCCTGAGGACACTGTGAAAACTGTGCAAGGAGGTTGACAGCGAAGGAAATGTTGGATCGTGTAGTAGTGGCCAAGTACATCATAGAGCCAATCAGGTGCGAGTATAGGGCCACTTCCACTGTCTCCCCAATCTGTGTTGGATCATCCACCTTCAAAGCATCCTGCCCGTCAGGTGTGATGGGGGTGGAGGTTGTGGGAACTGCACCAAGGAGGTCAGCAAAACGCTCTCCCACAATGCGGGCATAACATGCCTGATGCAGCAAGAGTGTCCGCTGCTGACGATCTTGTATGATCTCCATCCCGAGAAATGCAACTGTAGGATTAAGGTCCTTCATCCTATGAGCAGTTTGAAGGATTGCCTTAGCCTCCTTCACGGCCTCCATAGAAGGAGACGCAATCAGGAGGTCGTCCACGTAGACCAAGATGGCGGTGAAGCTCTTAGTTGTCTCTCTAAGAGAGAGGGACGGGTTGGCGTCACTCTGTACATAACCGACACTTGTCAGTGTGCCGGTAATCTCCAAGTTCCATCACATGGGTGATAGTTTTAAGCCATGCAAGGCCTTGCGCACGCGCCAAACCTTGTCACCAACCTCGAATCTAGGTGACTAGATCCACTCCTCTAAGGTGCCATGGAGGAACGTGTTGTTCACATCCACCTCATGTATCTCCCATTCGTGGTGAGCAACAACCCCGAACAGGGCACGGGCGGTAGTCATACAAACAACGGGTGCAAATGTGTCAGTGAAATTCTAGCCCTCAAGCCGTGAGAACCCATTGGCTGTCAAGAAAACCTTGTAACGATCCAGTATGCCTTCAAGCTTCACCTTCTTTCGAAAGATCCGCTTCCCCTATACAACCTTCTGCCTGGGAGTTATGTGGACACGCTCATAGAAATCGTGCTCATGGATGTCTCTCAGCTCATCTTCACAAGCAGCACATTACTGCCTTGCATTGTTAACCAGCAGTGCCTCCTTCAATTCGCCTGGATCAATCATTGAAGAGGGAGAGATCTGGGTGGCCTGAATGCAAGCCTCGGGACTGAGTCCCACAACAACCAAATCAACTATGGCATCGCAAGCGACCGATAAGACATGCTCGATTCACCTCAATATAGTCTTCCTGAACACTATGGCCAAAGGCCTTTGTGCCAGGCTCGCCACTTTGAACACTATGATTCGGGCGTCTAGGCGCTGAGTTAGGAGCCCGTTCAGCTCTAGAGGCCAGTGGTCAGAGACGACCACCGAGCTCGCGGGAGTAGCCTAACACCAAGGCGTTCACCTCAGGATGTAGAGAAGGCTGTTGGGGCATGGCAACAGGGGAAATAGGTGCATGCACGGGATTGGATGTGGCTAGAGAGTCTGTCACTGGTGTAGAATCAGGTATGCCAGAGGGGACTGACACTGGAAGAGGATCAGCAGTGCTAGAGCGTACCGACGCTTGTACAGAGCAGGTGTACCAGAGGGGACCAACACTTGCATAGAATCAGGTTTGCCGGAGGAAATTGACACCCCTGAGGGATCACGCATGACGAGGCGACTGGATCCACAACCACGATGGCTGGACCAACAGCCGGAGATTGGACCACAGGTGAGGAGGCCCGGATGGACCCATCCGCAGGATTAGACTCCCCCATCCGCTAGGAAGCCACACAGATAAGAACATGGTTGGAGGCCAGCAAAAAAATGCTGGACATGTCACGATAAGTGAGAGCCTCAAAGAAGAGAGCATCTCGAGACTCGACGATGGTGAGTAGGGTCTGATAAGCGCCAGGTCGACCGTAGAGAGATGCCCAGGAAGGTACACATGTGTCCTGAAGCTGAGACCTTGGATCCGTGCTTGTCCTCGGTATACCAAATGCAGGTTGGGAACCACCAAATGTAAGCGCGATGGAGAGTAACACGATGGCCAAACCACAGCTCGTACAGCTTGACATAGTCCGGAAGCGGACGATGCGGCAGGCGGTTCCAGAATCACATTATGTAGGAGAATCCATCAAAGGTATAGAAATGTAGAAGACCGCACTCAGACCACATAGCGCAAACCACATCCTCCATGATGTGGATCCAATGCTAAGACACACCATTTTGTTGTTGTATAGCAGGGACAGAGAGGTGGGGAGAGATACCATGCTCAGCAAAGCAAGCATCCATCATGCCTAAGAACTCGCCACCGTATTTTGAATGGAATGTGTGAAGGGTGTGACAAGACTCACGCTCAGCCTTCACCAGCCACAGGCGGACCGCTAGTGCAACATTGCTCATGTGGCAGAGGCTTTAGACCCATTGCATACGGGTGAAGTCATCAGTCAGGGTGAGGACATATCAACCCCGATCTGAGAAGGATTTTACTTGGAGAGGACCGAGGAGGTCCAAGTGGACCAACTCTAGTGGACACATTACCCAGGAGAAGGACTCAGGGTAAGAGAAGCAATGCATCTTACCCTGGATGCAAAAAAAACAATTGGTTTTGGACATTTTCTCAAAAGAAGCCGCAAAAATTCTGAGGACTGGTTGAGTTGTAATGAGCTTGGATATAGTGCCCAAGCTCACACGATAGAGGCGATGATGTAACAAGCGCTGGTGCTCAGAGCAGAGAACACCAGTGACAATCACATGTGTAGGAGAGAGAGGGGGGAGAATAACCAGAGGGAATGCAATGAGACACATGATAGAGGTTATCAACAACAGACGCACAAAGCACCATGGCACGCATGTCAAGAGAAGCCACTATGGCAAAATCACCAGAGAGCAGGCTGAGCTCAAGAGCAGGGACGAGGATCACGTTGAAAGTGTACAAGGGGCCAGAAGGACCATAAAACCGCATAACCTCAACCCTGTGCACAGGAAACAACAGAAAAGACCCTGTGCAAATGGACCGAACGGACATAACTGGACAGAGCACAACGAAGTCACTATTGACATGGTGTGCCCCTTGCCATGAGTGCCGTTGATCGTACTCCCTGGTTTGACCACTAAGAAGTGGTTGAACATCTTACTTTACTTTAACTTTGGATTCCTTGGATTTTGGCATGCACGGTCAAGCTTTGAATCGCTCAATTTGAGTGAGTATTCAGAAATTTAGCCTAGCCCGAAGTTCGGGTGCTAGACGGGTGGAATATGGTACCCGCCATGGGTGGCGAGATCATCCACCACCAGTGATCGGAGTTCGTCTCCAACGAGCTCTAAATGCACCAGGGTCATGAATGGAGTAACCAGATGGATCTCCTTGACCAGGGTGAAACTCTCCTTGACTTCCGGGCGAGGAAAGACGCTCTGACAAGTCATCACCGAAGCGCCTCCCGTTGCCTAGCATGCAAGGCAAGGTGGACAGGTCCACCAAGGGTTACTTCAAAGGCCGTAGCAAGGAATCTACTGTTCCAATTTGGACGTGCTTGGATGTTTTGGAAACATTAGATCACAAACTAGAAGGATCTGATGTAATCTTACTAAAGTAAGCAACAAAACCATGTTTCAATTCAGTTCTACGGAGTGCAACGTGTTCTGTTGACTCATATCTGTGATCCTTGTGCTCCACACTTTTCACCATTTGTGTCCATTGGCTTCCCCAAACATTGGTAGTTTGCATCAATGAGGGCTAGGTATCCTTAAGGGTGCCTAGATGTTGGGAAAGGAGCCATCCGACTCAGTTTCAGGTCCACAAGAGCAAGTTCCGGGAAACTACCAGATGTCTGCTCCGATCATCAATCCAACTTCACTGTTGGAAAGATCAGGTGGCAAAATGTCTACAGTCCAAGTTTGAGGCCGATCCAACAGTCGGATTGGGAGATATGAATTTTTGAAGTTTCCCGGGTCATCGACCGCCGATATCTGGGTGACCATGGGCGATGGCTCCATGCCTTAGCCTGAGAAAAGAAAAAGGCAAGAGGTCCAAGGTCAAGACCTGATGGGAGAAATACAAAAAAAGGTCCTAGATTCTTGGGTTGCCTTGTCAGAGTGTGCTGACTAGGAAAAAGGTACCTCTCCTTACTTTTTAGGTGAGGTGAGATCCTTGTGTGCTCGCCATGGACACATGGCAATTCTCCATGGGATTGTGGGTTATGTGACCACTAGGAGTGTGCCATGAGAAAATTTTTGTGCTCTCTAGATCGTGTGTGAGTGGTCAGCTTGATTACTAGGCTGATTTCCTCTCTTGTGTGAGATTATGGACTCTAGTGTGTGAGCCTTATCCTCCATGGCTAAGTGGTGTGGCTTGTGAGAGGGCTGACTTGCCCAAGCGCTAGCTCTATGTATACTCCATCATTTTGAGTGATTCAACAACTATTCTTCAGCACAAGTGATGCCCTTCCAGTCCCACATGCTTGCTGCTCCAAGGCTCCCTCTCTCCTCCAGTTCCAACACTGGATATCCACTAGTGCCAACACAAGGGTTATAGGCCCACGTGCCTAGAAGAACCCTAGTTCTACAACTTTCACGCTATCGTCGCGTGCCATGGCAACGACCAAGCAAGAGAGCATTGGCGCCATCTCGAAGGTTGACACAAACGGCTTTCCTTTTTGGAGGTGGTTGCTTGAGGTCTACCTTGATGACATAGGCCTGCTTGAGCTGGTCAACGGTAAAGTGACCACCCCTTCGGATACCGCTACGCCGAAGGAAGTGGACAAGTACAAGAAATGCAACAAGAAGGCACTTGCTTTGTTGGTGTTAGCGCTAGCTCTAACGCAACGCACACTAATTCAAGGATGCACAGAGGCTGCAAAGGCCTTGCAGAAGCTCTACACTATCTATCTGTTCACCAACATTACTACAACAGCAGCGGTAGTAGCAGCAACAGCAACCTCAATAGTAGTAGCCTTAAAGAAGCGGACGCGCAAGGAGGATAGCAAAATGGTACGATGCTACAGAGGGCATCTGGCCTGGGTTTGCTTGAGTGTTCTGTGCGCAAGTGGAGCCCGAGACCATGAAGGAGGCATTGCAGTGAAAGGATGTGGATGAATGGGAGGGAGCTATAAAATACGAGCTCGCCTCCAATGAAGAGAATGGTACTTGGCAGCTGATCGACAGGCCGGAGAGTGCAAAAATTATCGTCTCCAAGTAGATATTTAAGAAGAAGCTTGCCAAGGAGGGAAATGTGGAGCGATACAAGGCGCAAATGGTGGCGAAGGGGTACGCCCAGCGGAAGGGTGAACACTACGATGAAACGTTCACACCAGTTGCAAACTATGTCTCCATCCACTTCATCCTCTTGGTGGCGGCAGCGCGCGACTATGAAGCTCACCAAATGGACATGAAAACCACATTCCTCAATGGCGACCTGGACAAGGAGGTCCTCATGGAGGTGTTGGAGGGGGTGGACCCATCGCGGGGGAAGGTGTGCCGGCTTTGAAAGGCGCTCTAGAGGCTGAAGCAAGCACCACTCATGTGGTAAGTGAAAATGGGCGGCTTCATGTTCGAGCTTGGCTTCAAGCGCTGTGAAGCGGATCAGAGCGTGTACGTGCAGGATCAGCGGAGGTTGCACCAAATCGTGGTGTCATCGGACATGGACAAGTTGGTGAAACTCAAGAGGCAGTTGGGCGGTCTGTTCAAAATGACTGAGATGGGTGAACTCGAGCCCTACCTTGGCGTTGCCATCAAGAGGAAACGCAAGGCACGCACGCCAGAGATGGGGCAGGGGAGATATGTGCAAGAGGTACTCCGCAGCTATAACATGGAGGAGTGCAACCCCATCGACACACCCATGACCACCACATGTTAGCTAAGCTCAAGCATGGGGCCGAGCATGGATGAGGAGAAGGAGGATATGGCAAGTTTGTCATACCAGTCCGTTGTGGGGAGCGGTGATCATGTACGCCATGGTGGACACGCTGCCCAACCTGGCCTTTGCGGAGGGCCAAGTGAGCCGCTATGCTACTGACCCCGGGTTGCTACATTGGCAAGCAGTTAAGCATATCCTTTGCAATCTCAAGGCGACACAACATTCTCGGCTCATTTTCAGACGGGGAGCGCGTGACGGCTCCCTTGAGTTGGTCAGCTACTCTCATGGCGACTGGGCTGGTGATGTGGATGAAAGCAAATCAATGTCGGGGTACGTGTTTGTGTTTGGTGGTGGAGAATTTTCATGGGCAAGTAGGAAGTAGGACTGTGTGGCACTGTCCAGCACCGAAGTAGAGTACATCACGCTCGCGGAAGCCGCAAAGGAGGTGGTGTGGCTGCAGCAGCTGCTAAAGGAGATCGGGGTGCTTCAAAGGAAGCCGATGTTAGTCAATGTGGACAGCATGAGTGCCATCAGCCTAACCTAGAGCCTTGTACTACACAAGAGGACCAAGCACATTGAGATCTGACATCACTACTCGTGGGACTTGGTGGCGAAGGGAGATGCGACTATTGTGCATTGTGGCACTAAGCACATGCTCCCCAACGCCATGACCAAGGAATAGGCCAAGGACAAGCATGACGCGAGCCGCATGGAGCTCGATATGTGGTGTGAGGATTAAACTGCTATAGGTTCCAAGGACAGGGCATGAAGACTGCGATAGAAGGGGTGATAGTTAACATGGTGTGCCCCTTGCCATGAGTGCCGTTGATCGTAATCCCTGGTTTGACCACTAAAGATTGGTTGAACACCTGATTTGACTTTAGAGTTGGATTCCTTGGAATGTTCATGCAGCACTAAGCTTTGAATTGCTTGATTTCAGCGAGTATTGAGAAAGTTAGCCTAGTCCAAAGTTTGGGTGTTAGGCGGATAAAATCTGGTACCCACCATGGGTGGCAAGATAATCCACTGCCAGTGATCCGAGTTCGTCTTCAACGTGCTCCGAATACACCAAGGCCATGAATGAAGTAACCAAAGGGATCTCTTTGACCAGGGTGAAACTCTCCTTGAGTTTTGGGCGAGGAAAGGTGCTCCAACGGGTCATCGTCAAAGCGCCTCCCATTGCCTAGGGTGCAAGGCAAGGTGGGTAGCTCCACCAAGGGCTACTTTGACGGCCATAGCAAGGGATCTACTGCTCCAAATTGGGCGTACTTAGATCCGTTAAAAATCTTAGATCACATGATACAAGGATCTGATGTTATATCACTAAAGTAAGTAACAAAAACGTGTTTCAATCCAGTTCCATAGAATGCGACATGTTCTATCTACTCATATCCGTGATCCTTTGGATCCCCACTCTTCACCATTGGTGTCCATTGGCTACCCCAAACATTAGTAGCGTGCATCAGTGAGAGTTAGGCATCCTTAAGGGTGCCTATACATCCACTAGTGCCAAAAGTCACTACGATGCCACATCATATGATCAGTGGCACCTAAGTCAATGATCTAGGTGCCACTCTGCTCACGACCAGTCATGGACACTCAATAACACACCATTGAACACTCTGCCTGTGCTGAACGTGTAGCAGAGGACTCAGAGCAATGACAAACCGCACAGATCTGTGACTAGTCAAGTCAGACAATACTGATAGGTCCATCCTCGTTGGAAGCCAACAAAGCTCCCCCACAAGCATCATCACGGGCAACAGGCAAAGAAAGACAAGCTGTCTTGGGACCACTTGGCTATGACAACACACTCACACCTCCCTGAGTGCGAAGCGCCAGCAGCTGACAAAGCTATGCCATAGTGTGGTCCTGAAGATCCATATGACCGCTACTGCTTGGTGAAACTGATGCATATGCTTCAGTCGTGGTCGTAACGTGCTGTACTCGTATGTCACTCAAGGAAGTCCGCTACGCATGTACCGCCTGAAGGCAACGCATTATCCGAGGCCAATCAAAGGGCTGCTCATACTTAGTGCCGACTGCCTCCATAATTGTAGTAGTGGACAAAACGTCCGCTGCCACCACTCACCGACTGTTGTTGCTACTGCTGCTGTCCCTTCTCGGGTCACTTCTTTCCCTTCTTCCCATGTACGACCACGGAAAGGTCCTGAGTATGGACACTCAGAGTAGGGGAGGAGGAGGAGGAAGCGGTGGACATGGGACTGGCGAACTAGGAAAGAGGAGTAGGAGTGGTCGCAGTCACTACTGAAACAAGTAGACTCTCTTGTTGGGTGATAGTAGCCTCATGAATCGATGTTGCCCAGAGGAAGTAGCGATGGGCCCAAAGAAGCAGTTGCTCTAGCTTTGACAACTCAAAAAGGGCGACACAGTCGAAGCCCATAAAGAGCTTCACGTGGTCCAAGTGTGCGCCCATCATTATGGTATTGAGTGCCCACAGCTGCGTCCTGCCACCTGTCCCAAGGCGCGTGTAAAGGTGCATCGCGTGCTTCCAGAAGTCAGCTGCATGCTTCGTGGGACCCTGATGGAGGGAGAAAACTCACACAGTCAGGCTGCCTCGTGGCATGGGTCGTCCGCAACAAGAAATGTCTGGGTCATCTCCCAACACTCAAGCGGATCTGCTCTAGTCCCAGTCCCGGTCCCACCGAAGAACAAATGGAAAATGACCATAGTCTCCCACGACATGGCGTAGACCAGACCATACATCGCTCTCGTTGTTGTCCAAACCTAGTGAGCGTCGCGAGTTTGGTACTGGCAGTGGTGGCAAGGCCAGACACCCTTGGAATCAACCCACACCTAAAACAAGGTCTCCTATTAATCAAAGCCCTCGTTAGTATCGTAACGAGGTGGAGGTGTGTCAAATTCCTTCGGTCGCTGCTCAACGGGGAGGGCAACCTCAAGCTCGGGAGGTGCTAGACAGGGTATAGGGAGACCACCAGTGAGAGAAATGCCACGGAAAGTGAATGATATCAAATGAAATTCCTGATCCTAACGATGAAAAGGTGGCGGAGTGAGAGGCAATGACCCCAGGCGTAGCTCATGAAGGTGCTTCTTGAGTACACGAATCTTGTCCTCGCGTGTGTCATCCTGTATCTCCTCCTCATCCCAGGTGTCAACGTGTGTTGAGGGGTTCTGAGTCCGTGGCACTGTGTAGGACGTAGATTGTTTAACATACGGTGCAACTCCAGTAGATCCTCTTGGTGGCTGCAATGAGGGCCCTCAACGACCCCGTAGTAATTATGTGATCTCCTCCAACGCGTCGGTCTGCCACTACTGCCTCCGCCCATCTCATCTTGCATCCGAGGAAGCTCGTCGATTACAAGTTTCTTCTACCATGGAGTCACAATGCCCAAAAAGGAGCAAGAGGAAGGGTCTTCTAGCCCTTTACCCTTGTCACGCACGGACGCCATCGTAGTGATCAGTATGGGACCAAATGTCTAAATGCTCTCAATAGGGAACCAACAGTGTTTCTTCACGAAATGGAATGTTGAGAAGAATTGATGGTTTGGCCTCTAAATTGCTAACCTCAACATATTTGTTGATGACATCAACATTTTCTATGCTAGCAAAAAAACTAGCATTTTTATGTTGACGTATCTTACGCCATCATTGTTTTAGTCATGCAGACTCCGTGTGACCGGTGGGGGTGACTGCGTCACCCCCTACATGCGACTGTACAAGGGCCGCACAACCTTGTGCAACTATTGCGTAGTGTTGCATAGTTTCTCTATAGGTGTGCAACAATACTACGCAACACCAATTATGTGTAGTTGCAATGCTAAGCAAGCTCACTATTGCTGCTGTACCAAATTTGCTGCTATTGCGGCCGCCGCCACCATTGTTGTGTTGCTATAGCCGTTGCCACTGCTATGGTACGGGTGTTGGCTCCGCTGCTATTGCAAGTTCTTGCCACCGTTGCACACTGTTTGCAGCCGCCACTACAAGTTGCTGTCGCGAGCTGATTCTCCTTTTTTTTGTGTATCGGTCGGTAGCCAAACACGGCTGCTGCTGCCACCTGATGCTACTGTTGCCAAACAATAGTTGCGGTGATGCTTACTATTGCTGTCGTTGCTACGTCTCTGTGGCGTAGCTGAGTGAACAAGGTATCACTGCTTTGATACCATGAGAAATTACCAGGAAGCTTCCTAGATTTCCAACTCCTTACATGGCGACACTATCCACTCAGGTGGTGCACGAGCAAGCAAGCATGTGCAAGAAAGAGCGAGGGTTAGGCGAGGGAGACACAAAAAAGCTTCATAAGCCTCAAAACTTTCGTAATGTAGAGAGTGGTGATGGATGGAAATCACAGAGCATAAATCCTTGCCATGACGCACGACAAGTGACACACACGACATTGTTAGTTTGTCCTAAAACTGGCCCAAAACCAATATTTTGGTTATAGCTCCGCGCACAGGCATCCAAACGCAACACCCTCTAAACCTAAAGATGCAAAAACTCGAGTTGGACGCTACAACTAGTTACACGCACAAGTCCGGCATCAATCGGCAAACACACAATACAAAACATACAAAGCGGGCTCGAGAGCCAGCCACCAAGAAAACTCTTGCGATTGTAGGAAAATTGCAAAGTGCCCGAGCAAGCATCCGAGACGTAGTGGCAACTGTCCGGCAGCTGCTGGTGGGTGGAGCCATCGACGCGTTGCTGGACTAGCTCCAACTGGGTCCGCATCAGGGATTTGCAAGAGCATGGACATGTTCGAGTGATCATAGTAAGCTGTACAAAAAGAGAGAACGACTCACATCACAACAGGTTGTTGGGGCTCTCGAGTCCGAAATGCTTCTGGTCCAGGTCGTCATTAATGCGAGCCTGCCGGCCAGTGCCTCAAATCGTGCCAGGCGTCCTCCTGGCTGGCAATGGTGGAGGCAAAGGTTTTTTTGAGCCCGAACGGACCGTCACCGAGTTGGCCGGTGGAGTCATCAATACTACGCCTTTCGCTTTGCAAGTTGCAGCTGCCACCTCGTTTTCCTTGAGAGTGTCCTTGACCGTGTGGTACTGATCCTCAGTCGTCGGAGTCTTCGCCGGTCATTGTTGCGCGTTGCCCGGTACACGCGCTCCCTTAATTGGTGTCGTCGTGAAGTCTACGACATTTTGCATAGTGGAGATGGGCTTTAGACTAGTACGACGTTGTCGCCTTGTAAAAAATGCTTTGGCTGCCCCCCTAGCGCCGTTGCGCTCTGATACCAAGTGCTACACCGACTAGACCTTGCATGATTATAGAGATGAGGCGCAGAGTAGGAGATTTGAGGAACGAGAATAATAGTTTCATTTGTAATCTGTTGTAATTGTACTTCAAAGACAGGTATTGGACATGTCGAGCGCTTACATACAACTGCGATAAAAACAACAGGGCATATGCTTCGTCTTGGGCGATGCATGTGACGCAGCGTCGTGATTAGTCGCTTGACTGAACATGGCTAAGAAATTGCCAGGTTTCAAGAAGATCGAGGTGCCATGAGAAGTGTAGCACTGTCAAGAAGTCGGCCGAAAAGCATGGAAACATCTACATGGTTTGCGACACTTATGTCGACCCTGTTGGAAAGTGGTCGAACTGTTGTGCTTTGTGCCGTTCTTGTACAGTTTACTGTGACCACTCGGCCGTGTCCATACTCGTGCAGATCCCTGAGGCAGGCGGCCCTGGTGACACCGGCGCGACGACAGGCGGCGGACTACCCGTCTGGAGCTGACCGACCACTGTTCCAGAGCCCCAGATGTCACCGGGACTCCTTGCTGTGCCTTCTACGTCTTGCAGGCGCCTTTCGGCGGNTGCCCTGGACCTGTCAGTTGTCATTTCTCTCTGCATATGCTATATTGAAGCATTCTGACACTTTGACTTGTGTCTCCTAGCCAAACCCTTGCCGTTGTGTGTACGACCTGTGACTGTCGTCACCGTCTGACTAGGCACTGACGCCCGGTCAGCGGCTGTGCTGCTAGGAAGCTTCTACGCACTTTCTCATGGTATCAGAGCAGTGAGACAGTTCTCACTGAGCTGCGCAGCAGAGACGCAACAGAGCAGCAGCAGTGAGAGTCACCGCTGCAGCAGATCTTTTGGGACCCGTTGGAGACGGCCGTTCGCCGTCCGCGCACTCCACCCACCACGTGAGATCGCAGCGGCTGAGGCAGCAGTAGCAGCGCGTACCGCCACGCAGAGGTGTGTGGCGGCTGCGGTGCGTGCAGCCGCCACTTCCCCCCTTCACAGCCGCAGCAGCAGAGCAGCAGCAGCAGAGGCGGCGGCGGCAGCCGCGCAGCAGCAGCGCAGCAGCAGCGGCCGCCACAGCAGCGTGGCAGCAGCAGCGGCAGCAGCAGCGCAGCAGCGGCGTCGGCAGCAGCAGCGCAGCAGCGGCAGCGGCACAGCAGCAGCAGCGGCATTCGCGGCGGCAGCAGCAGCGCAGCAGTGGCAGTAGCAGCAGCGCGCGGCGGCGGCAGCCAGTAGCAGCGCGCGGCGGCGGCAGCCAGCAGCAGCTGCAGCGCGCAGCAGCAGCCGCCGCGCGCAGCAGCAGCGGCAGCAGCGCAGCCGCCGCTGCCACCGCTGCACACGCAGCTACGCGGCTCCTGCTGCAGCTGACAGCACAGCTGCAGCAGCAGCTGGGCGGAAGCTGCTGCGCAGCTTCCGCGGAGCTGCCGCGCTCCACTGCGCAGCGGCAGAACCGTGACAAGAAAAAAAAAAAAAAGGGACGAG
>SZWC01000579.1:88522-115651 GCA_023375785.1 Penium margaritaceum | reverse complement strand
GCAGGCACGACAGTACGCGCTGGACGCATGCAGACAGCGACTGCGGTGGCAGTGACTGCCGGCAGTGCGACCGCCGAGGAGGCCTGCCGATGGAGCTGATCACGTCGCCGGAGAGAGGAGGCTCCAGCGAACTGCGAGACGACCTCAGCGTGCGTCGGCTCCACCGGACGACACTCCATCGGCGTCGAGTCTCGCCGTCAGTCATCTGCACGCCGATGTACACAAGCCGGGAGGACACAACAGAGCACAATGAGCACAAAAACCAACACCTACGCAGCTACAACATGTTGGTTTTTCCTCACATCCCTCATTGTGATCTATTGTGTCCTCCCGGCTTGTGTACATCGGCGTGCCGATGACTGACAGCGAGACTCGACGCTACTTAAGTGTCGTCTGGTGGAGCCGACGCACGCTGAGGATTACACGCAGTTCATTGGAGCCCCCTCCCTCTGACGACGTTCTCAGCAGGCCTCCTCGGCAGTCGGGCCGCCGGTGGTCACTACCACTGCGGGTGCTATCTGCATGCGTCTAGTGCTGGATCTGACTGTACCGTTGCATCTGTAGCGTCCTGCTCTTCTTATGATCCAAATCTCATACTAGCGTGGCACTCATGGCACCAGGGACTAGTGTAAGCGCTGCCTGGGTTTGGGCAGCCATAACTCCTCAATGCTATTTTTCTAGCTGATTCGAACCTCACGACTACGTTTGTAGCGTCGGTGTTATGGTATGGTCTAGTTTTGAGGCAAAACGGATGACGCCCAGCTTTTGGGCTATCGGCCGTCTGGCAGGGCTCACCGAGAAAACCTGCCAGCCTGAAAATAGAGCTATTTTCTGATGGGTTCGGTCACGATGTACCCAGTTTTCGGAACTATAAAACTCATTCGCCCGTCGTCGAGCGAGAAACAATGCAAGTATCAATGGACCGCAGGAAACAACGCAGGCATCAACGCCGACCGAGAAAGCAACGAGACGCCAACGCGGTAAAAAAAAATACTTATCCGGGAATGGACACAAATTAATAGCTCCGTAGCCCATGCACTATTCGCTCAAACGTGAATAGTAACGGAGCGGAACCCTTGCGCCCAAGCGCAAGTATGACGCAAAACCTCCGGGGGAGGTGCGGAAGACGTAGGTTGAGCCAAAAACATTGTGCACAAACCATGTCCTCTCGGACCTAGGTTTGACGCATATCGTGCTTCGTTGTGCACCATTTGCATCAATTAATGCTATGCGTGCGTGGAGGCATTACACACGTGTCATCGGATATGTTGCCGACGAAGGACATTGGGCCGCTAGTGACAACCAAGAGATCCCCGTCAGCCTCGCTGACAAGGCAGAACGCCAACCGCCATCTCGTAGACGAAAATGACCCAGTTTGATGTAACGTAGTGGAAAGGGTGCGGAAGACCAACTCTTGCGCAAACAGAGCTCATAAAAGGAGTTCATGAGGTAATTTGACGGCATTGGCAACTTGTACTTCACGACGTTAAATTGACTACCAGGCCATGGCGTCCTCACACCACTTGTCTCTAAAGGGTCGTCCATTGCCGCCTCTGGAAAAATGGGCGGGAGTTGTCGACGATGCGTGCCACATGGACCTGTATGATGCATGGCTCGGGTGGGTTAACATCAAGTGCATGTGGGACTCAAATGGTCTCGGCCCGTGTCCTACAGACCCATACAACATTTTCTGGCTCATGGGTGTCAAACCCCTGCATCGTCGTCCTGCATGGTGCCCGCCTCAGTGGCAGCCATGGGTCCATCCGGACCCAGTGTGGTGCGCGAGATTGTAAACCGGGAAACTTTTGACAGGACAAATACTGAGCAGGACGCGTTTCAATGGTGAACCACGGCTCCTTGTCAACTTTATAAGTGAAGGCACACGCATATCTTACTTCTCTACCACTGTTTTCACGTGGAAACATGTCTTCTAGGGATCCGCTGAAGCTGCAAGGTCGCCCGATGCCGCGGCTCCAGTTGTGGGATGGAGGACCGGAGGCTCCTCGGTTTGGTCCATGGGGGGAACTTCTTCCTCCACGACCCCCTTTGGACCAGTTTGATGCATGGGTCGCGTGGAAGAACATCAAGACCCTCTGGGACTCGAAGAAATTTGGCCCCCCTCCAAGTGATCCATTCGACATATGCCACATCATGTGCGTGAAGCTGCCACTTTGCCGTCCTATCTGGTGCCCACCACACTTGCAGCCATGGGTCCATCCGGATCCCTTATGGTGCGGAAGACTGTGACCACTTCGGAATAGTTGTTCGACCAGGTACATGGGTTATTGTGTCATGACTTTTTGTACCTCAAGTACAGGGTATTGGACTATTTTTTAGACCCTTTTTTAAAACGCATATGACAGATACCTCATATGTTTATGCAATGTGTGCTGCACAAAAGCAAAAACAGCGGATCATTGTCTAATTGACTAACCATAGAAGGTGCCACATGTGTCACAGCATGTGTGTAAAGCTGCCTCATCGTCGTCCTTCCTGGTGGCCACCAGAGTGGCAGCCATGGGTCCCCCCGGATCCCTTATGGTGCGCAAGTGTATGACCACTTCGGGCAGTGTAGGACCGGGTGTATGTGTTATTTTCTCTTCACAAGTTGTACCTGAACTACCGGGTAATTTAGTATTTTTCATAAGTTTTTTTCCTACTCACATGACAGATACGTCACGTATTCATGCTATGTGTGCTGCACAATACGAAACACAACGCCTCATGGTCACAAAGACTAAAGATAGAACTTGAAACATCTGCCACATAGTGTGTGTGCAGCCGGCACATTGCCGTCCTCTTCGTTGCCCACCACACTGGCAGCCATGGGTCCATCCGGATCCCTTATGGTGCGCATGACTAGGACCACTTCGGGCGGTTTTGGACCGGGTACATGTGTTATTGTTGTTGTATATGAAGTACTGGTAGTTTTTTTTTTTACAGACCATTCATGTCAAGTCATATGACAGATACCTCACATGTTCATGCAATGTGGTAGGCCATGTATTGAATGCATATGTTTTGGAGCCCATTAGCATGCTTTTCTTTTGCATTGCAAGCACGAGAAGCAGATATCCTGGTCTTCCACCATTCCATGACGGAATGAACCAAGCGTTCGGTTTAAGTTATCAACACCACTTCATGCAGAGAGCACATTACTCGAGAGGACCGGGTTTGTCGTTCACTATCCACCACTGCACTTGTGGGAGTAGTGTGTGGATCCATCCAATGATGTCGCACATGGGGCACAAGCGCACAGTTTTACCAGAAGCCTGTGCACGAGCGGGATTAATGACCGTCCCTTTGTCAAGGTCTTCAACAGCATCATACAAGACTTCTTCCGGTGTGTCTTCCAAAAGAGCACCCATGTCAAAGGGTTCAGGGCACGTGCTATAGTACAACCTCACCTATAAACGTCTCCATTCCGTCTGCAATCTCGACATGAAAAAACATGTGCCAGCTCCACACAGAAATGAAGTCACCATAGGAAGTGCGGTTGGGAAAAGAGTGCACTCCATTCAAAAAGACTACAAATGTTGGAGAGAAGGACAAATTAATGTGATCGATTCATTTATACATTCCAAGGAAGCATGGGTGACAGTTGTCACAGTAAATGAAAGGACATGTCTTTGTTTCTACTATATTGCAACAAGTATAGGTTCTCGCATAACTGCACTTCCATTACACCATTGCAACAACATGGACACCGGTTGTTTATTGAAAGAAAATGAGTGAACTCGGTTGAAAGGAACCACAAGACTAGGAATCACAGCCATGCCTAATACAAGGACACTACTATGTTGTACACAAACTCTGGCCATCCACTGCAGATGTGCCGCACACCGTCACCCCAGGGCTTGCACTTGCTTCCAACCTTGGCCATGCGGTGATGGAATGCTCTGATGTACGCCTGCACAGTGACATGAAAATGTTGGTAAGAAGTGGATGTTGGTGTGTCCATCCAATGACCATGTGTACAACACATTAAACACAAAACTATCGGAAATGCTCACCTTGAATACCAAGTGCATCCATGCCTCTTATTTCATGGCCCCGGGCATCTTCATCTGCTTCATCATCCGCGTCGTCGTCTGCCGCCTCCTCCCCTGCGTCACCCTCTCCATGTTCCTCCAGTCCACCATGCTCCTCCATCACCTTGGCACCTTCAGCATCGTGCTCTTCCTGTGTGAGCAGTCCGGTCTCCGGCTCCGCCGCATATCCCAGGGATTCCTCACTGCCACTGTCAGACACATTGTCGTTGAAGTCATGCGCGGCTGCCTCACCAACCTTGTCGTCCGTCGAGGACCCCTTGGGGTCTGCCTCAGGGTCGTAGTCCGACGCCTCACTATTGCCTGTTGTTGCCCCTTCTTCTCGCCTTGCCCATGTGTCTCAGCTCGAGCAGGTCGTCCTCCTGCTGCTGCCTCCCGTTCTTCTTTTAGCGCATCTACAGCTTTGTGAGGCCGAGGTGCAGTAGGGTTTGGACACCTCTTCTTCATGTGCCCTTTACGGCCACAGTTCGGGCAGATGAAGTTCCGTTTCCGGAGTGGCGTGCGCTCCATGCGGGCACTCCTGGGACAACCACGGCCACGCCGCGGTCCGGGTTGGCCCCAACCAGGCGGCGCAGGTTGGTTCAGCCCAGCAGAGGACAGTGATGGCATGGGGTTGTCGTAGGTGAGGCTCCAATATTGCACCGTCTGTCTGCGGCTCATGTGCGCTGTCGGGTCCTCGCCCACCTCCATTATGAGCGCACACGCATGCTGGCATGGCTGGCCAAATTTGCGCCACCGAAGACACTCACAGCTTCCCATGGCAAGATCCACGTGCCGGCGTACGTTTGTTGGGCCATGAACCACTGCCGACGACGGGCCCTCGATGATGACGTTGTAGTCACGCGCAACTGCAGAGCTGTGAAGCAGGAGTTTTGCCGGAGCCGGGAAAAGAGTCTTGTTGCACTTGGATATCTGGCCACGGCGCTGCGCCATGATGCACTGCACAAAGTAGTACACTTGCAGGAAGCATTAGAAGGGGTAGAGTTTGCGGAGGCTCCTCAGACGGGCGTTCAGCGACTCTAAGGCGTTGCTGGTGATATGCCCCTCCCGAGGCACAGGGCACATGTATGAGGTCCATTTCTGAAGAGGTATGGCTCCCTCTCCGTCTTGGCCCGGGATGAGAGAGTTCGTGGCACGTTCGCTCACTGTCCATAGGTGACGTGCAGCCCGGTGAAACTGGTCGTGGGTTAGTGCATGTGCGCACTTCCAGGCCCAGTAGGCCGCCTTCTTTCCGAACTTCTCCTGAACGTTTCTGCGGAGATGCCAGGCACAATAAGTGTGGGTAGCGCCAGGCAAATGTCGCACTAGGGCCTTCGCCAGGCCAGTTTCTCTGTCAGACACAATGACGGCACCTGCAGTAAAAACGCTAGGGTAAACTGCTGCAAAATTCTCGCAAAACCACATCCAAGTCTCCTCGTTCTCACTGGACACCAGAGCCCAGGCCATCGGGAATGCGTGGTTGTTTGCGTAAAAAAATGGTGCGAACAGCATGACTTGCTTGTGGCCGTTCTTCAGGAATGTTCCGTCCATTGTGATGATCCTCCGGCTGTAGTCCCAACCAAGACGGGTTGCGCCGGGCGCCACAAAGGCCCACTTGAATTTGTTCTGTGCATCTAGCTCTGCAACAGCATGTGTAGCCGGATCAACTCGTTTCATCTGCAAGTACACATGAGGAAATTAGAACACCTTGAAAGACGAAAGTGAAACAGTATGACAACAAGCCTTTCACGTACATTGTGGGACGTACCTCCTAACACAACGCATGAAACATAGCCCACGATTTCGCCTTGGTGCCCATGTGGTAGGCCATAGCCATGGTTCTTGCACAGTACAACGTACTGTTGGCCACATGAATACTCGCGGCTTCCTTGATTATGGCTCTGAGTGTGGCTGGAGGTGTTGTCGGATCCCACGCCATTTGCTGCGATATGTGCTTTGCAATCCACCTTGTGGTTTGGACAGGGCTCCCACGGCCAATAGTCGGCATGCAACAGTGCCCTTCTGTGTCATGGGACAGCTTCACCGCACCCAGCATCAAAGAGACAACTGCGCGAACGTGCCACGCGCAACCACGTCTGACAGCCTCAACGCACTGTACGTTGATCCGTCCAGGCTCGCTGCGCACCCATTGCAGCCCAAAGCGGTTGGCTACCGCGTAGACTTCGATGGCCGCTCGGCATGCAGCCATGTTGCAAAACCTTTTTCCCTCCACGAGGGCGTCACCATCTGCCTTCCTTTTCTTCGTCGTAGAATCGGGGGAGCTGTCCGACGTTGCTGCAAAAAGGAGAGGACAGGGAGTTCGCAAAGCATGCCGAATGTGAAGTTAGTGGACCGGGCTAACAGTCACCCACGTATTGTTGACGGCATATGACAGACGCACAACGGCAACAACGGACATTCATGACAGCATGCCATTCAAATGAGTAGAAAACGGGACACACAAATTACTAGTAGAGCCACTAGGACATAGTACTTAGTGTCTTACCCACGACTGGGTGTATGGTGGAGCCTCGGTCTGCTCCGGGGAGCATGGTTCCATCCGGAACAACCGCATGGTCTCCTCAGCTTCTGCTTCCAAACGTGTTTCTTTGTCCTCATAATCCCGATCTCTGTTCAGCCAGAAGAAGACTTCTTCCTCGGCACCTGATTCACGGTAGAAAACGTGGTGTGCCGGACTGTGAGGCTGAGCTGGAGGAGGTGCTGGAGGAACACCATGGTCAGGGCGATAGGCGCGTTGCTCAGGTGATGGTTCAGCAGGACGTGCCGCAGGTTGGGCAGCGGGTGAAGCACCGGGTCATGCCTCAGGTCGTGCATCGGGGGGTGCAACGGTTCGTGGCGCACGTCGGGCAGCGGGGGGTAAAGCGGGTCGTGCCGCATGTCGGGCAACGGGTGGTGCAGCGGGTCGTGCCGCATGACAGGCAGCGGGTGGTGCAGCGGGTGGTGCAGCGGGTCATGCAGCGGTATGTGCAGCGGTTGCTGCAGCTGGGCGTCTAGCGGGTGGTATAGCGCGAGGTGCAACGGGTGGTGCAGCGGGTGGTGCAGCGGGTGGGTCAGCGGGTGTTGCAATGGGCGGCGCTGCGAGTTGTGCTGCGGCTGGTGCCCCTGGTCTTCCAACGCGTGGTGCCGCAGGCCAAGCAACGGGTGGTGCAACGGGCTGAGGGTCTGCGGGTAGTGCACCCAGCGGACCCACACCCACGGCAGTGAAGCTCCACCCTGCATTCGTTGATGGGTTGGGCCGTCCAAACTTGCACCGCCTTGGGTATGAAGGGCCACACACAGTTGTGGCGCCTGTTGCCAGCGAGGGCCCATGACGGGAAGGTAGCGTCCGTGGCACGCGAAACTGAGCCGCCCCGGGCAAGCCCCCCTGGCCGGAGGTGACAGCCGGTCCACGTGTGATTGGGCCTAGCGGTGCTGAGAGCGCGGCAGTTGTAGAACGCAGTGCTTGGGCACATGAGAGCGGTGGGCAAGTGGGCGGCTTTGTCAAATGTACACGAACCGGTCGAGCAGAGGCAGGAGCCTCCGCCCTCCGGGCACTGCCCCGGGTCTGGGGCGCCATAGCGCCAAGAATGGGCACATTGGTATTTTTTTAACACAATAAATTCCTGTGGTATCCTGCAAATCGACCCACCTTGCTTGATCAGGAGAGAGAGCGTCATGTTGACGCTCCACCGCCAATACACAAAACCCTGGCATAGTCACACATCGGCGTTGGAGAGGCCAAAATGACATACAGAGGGGGAGGGGGCTTGCTAAGCCGCCGTCCATGCTCACGCTGACTCTAGATTTCAGCCAATGCATGTCAAGGACCATTGCATCGTACATGGACGGGTTATGCAACCAATCCGCGTGCAGTTCACACGTGAGGCAAGGGTCGAGGGTCAGTGGAGCGCCTCCATTTCCGCACATGCAGGTTCGGCAGCCAGGCTGGCATTTCAGCATGCAGGTCGTGTTTCATCCACCTTATTGTTTATGAGTGTATGCAACGTCAACATGGCAAAGGAGAAGCAATGACAAAGGCACCGTTGAACCTCTATTGTTGTGTAAAAGCATGTACCCCTTGCATTGTGACCAAGCGGATCGTCGAACCAAGTATTTCTGTATACATTTGTACACATTTCAAGTTGCGTTCACCTGCATGCAGCGTCTCGTTATATGGAAATCGGAAAGGAAACGCAAAAAACGATTTGACATGAAAAATAGTAAGAGCGTGCCCAACGTGCTCCACATATAACGCAGGTACCGGTAGTCCTTGATAAGTGAAAGTACCATGGGTGGATGGTTGCTTTCCGGGTGAGCAACGGGCGGATGGTTGCTTTTCTTCCGAACGACAGGCGGGTCGTTACGTTTCTCCCAAACGACGGGCGGATGAGAGTCTCATTTTGCGTTTTATGGGTATCTGAGCTATTTCACCCTTTTCTAATTGACTAGTGAACTGAGTAACAAGCTCTATAGAGCTGGGGGAGGCTAGTTCTTGGAGGGGTCTCCCATTGTATCTCATTCTTCATTCCTAATCAGTAACTTGCAGTATTCAGCTCTTTTCTGGCGCAAACACTGGCGCGCACATTTCTAAGTGACAAACCCAGAGCACTCAGACTTAGACTCTAGAGCGGCAGACTAAGGGGGCAGCAGACTAAGCAACGAGCAAGGAAGCCCGCACGTTGCATCAACAATGCTACTGTCCCAACTTGTTGCCTAGGATTTCTAGCTCAGCAGTAGCAGTGAAGCCAGCCGCATTGATTGAAGCAAGAGCAACGGCGACATTTGGTAGTCGCGCACGATAGATGCGGTAGCAACCACAACAGCGGCATCTTGGGCTGCCACTACAACAGCAACTGCACCTCGACAACATCAGCACATGTAGTAGGAGCCGTAGCAACAACTACAACAGCTACGACAGCAGCCTTAGCAACAGAAACCACAATAACAGCCTTGACAACCATTGCGATAGCCTAGTCTGCTGCAACCGTTGGAGTTGCTGTAGCAACTACGCAGCAACAGCGATCCCAGCCTAGTCAGCATTAGCAACTATAGCATAGGCAGAAGCGGTTACAACATTACTAAAATTGCCATCGCACTCGCCACACACAACAGGTGCGGTATCCGACGGCTACCCGCAGTAGAGGCAGAAACAACCTTATGCGAGCTGCTTGCTGTCAAGAAGCTGCTTGGCAACTTCACGACTACAATCTTGCTAATCGATGAACTTGTCGATCGGCGAGCTTGTCTGCCAGCAAAGCCTGTCGGCTGACAAGAAAAACAATCGCCGGTGGGAAAATGCCACAACCGAGAGCAGCTCCGTCGACAGAAACATAAAGAGGGGGCCAGAGTGCACTCGGACCCACCTCTTCGGCAACCCCTCTTGGCGACCCTGTCCCCAAAACCTTTTTTATCTATTCTTTTATTGTATTGTTTTACCTCTTTCATCTCTTTTTTTCCATTCTTAGACTCTTCCTTGTTTTGTTCCTCCTCGTATCTGGTTGAGACCCAAGCAGTAGGGGCTTTGTCTCGGTTCTATAGGAGACCACTTGTGGATATCTCTTGTGCACGTTTTCTCTTTTCACTTTACCTTTCCTTATGTCCTACCTTGTCGAGACCAAGGTACAAGGGTTTCTGTTCCCGTACCTCGGGAGACCTCATGGCAGCTTCTGTGTTGCCGTCGCCTGGGTGGACATGGACACCGCCTTGTTGGACCCTTTCCCTCTACGGGCCACCTTCACTGTTCTACTCACCCCTACTGTAGCTACGCTCCCCAGCCCAACACTGGACAGCCTCGATGGCCTCACCCTTGGATGCACGTTGCCGTTGTCGCCCACGTTGCCGCGAGATCTGAGCACCTTCTCCCCATGCTCGGTCGCCTCCGTGTCGGCCACTTCCGCTCCCCCCTGGCCTCCACCTCCGGGTGCTCCTGTTGGTGTGAGTATGGCCATCGAGTCTGGGGGTCACCAATGTGCATCGGGTGGAGCCTTGGGAGGCGTGTCGGATGGTGGGACCTTGTCGCATGAGGATTGGATTGAACAGTGGCAATCGTTTGCATTATCCCGTCTCCTTGCATTGAGTTCTGGCTGTGCAGAGCACTCTGCTGGTTTTGCCGGCACTTTCGTACAGTGTCATGTTCCTGCCCCTGCTCGTATGTCGACTGGCTTCTCGATCATCGATTCCGGCGCTACTCATTACATGACATCCTCTCATACCGTTTTTGTATTGTTGGGGCCTGTTGGTGCTGTTCTCTCCATTTGCACTAGGTCTGGCCAGACATTGTCTGCTCAGGGCGTCGGTGTCGTGCGCTTCATTTGTCCGACAAGTGGCATTTTCTTTTGTGACGTGCTATATGCGCATGCGCTTGAGGTGAGCCTGTTTTCCGTCACTATCCTAGACAACCAGGGTATGGACTTCGTTGCATCATGTGTAGCTGGTACCGTATTACTGCACTTGTCTGCACGGGTTGTGCTTCATGGTGCTCATTGCGAGCGATTTCATCACGTCCCTTTGTTTTCTCGGATTCCATCCGTCACTGTTGTCGCTCATGTGCATGTCGCTCCTCTCTCTCTTGAGAATATGCGCGTGCGCATGCGCCCGTAACCTCCGCCATTCATAACTTCCGCTGCCATCAGCCTACTACTGGTCTTGATGGTGCCACCTTCCCGGCTCCTTGTAGTGCTGACTACATGTGCAAGGCAAAATGCATCGCTCTTCCTTCCATGTCTCCACCTGTCCTACCCATGAGCCTCTCATGCTTGTCCATGCTGATGTCATGGGGCCGTTTCCAGTCGAGTTCCTCAATGGCGGTCGTTATTGTTGAAGATTGCCCCTCTGCATGCTGAAGTGCGGCGCTGGGAGGCGCAGACGAGCCGCCAGAGAGAGGAAATTCCTCGTCGACGGATCTGACGACTCGATTATTGCTCGGATCCTAAAACGGAGGATTGTTCCTAAAACTTGGCAAGTTTCTTAATCCGGTGGAAGTTGTTTCACAGGAATCGGACTAGTAACGAGGGAGATATGGGCCTCCAAAGTTGGGGTATGCGCGGCGGTTCTGGGAGCCGGCCGGGTTTCGACTTCCGGTGAATAATTGACCTGAACGATTAACAAAATGCCATCTGGGGATTTGGCTCCGGAAGATCTGCCGAGGTGTCCGGTGGATGATGTGCCGGATTTCAGGAGTGTAGTTTGTTACTGAGGGACTTTCCCAAAATCATGGCTCAGAGTCCGAAACTCAGTAGTACAGTTTGTTACTCGGGGACTTCGTCAAAATTCTGGCTGGAGGTCCACCAACAGGTTTCGACCCACATCAGTCCCCATCACCAAACTCGATGATTAACTCATCAAAATAGACCCCAAAGGCGCGAGGGGCGACGCCACTACGCGTAGGGACATTTGCGCCTCCGGAATGGCGTTTTGATGGATCCTTGATGTGTGAAGGCGCTTCGACGGGCAACGTGGTGCACACCGCCAACTGAGCCGTTGGTTTGGGGTGCTGCGCTTCGGCTGACGTAGCGGGAGCTCCTATGATCCAAATTGCGTACGGTTTGGTGCGTTGGAGAGATCATGACTAGCTCACTTGATGTTGTTGAGATCATGTCCATGTTAAAAAACTAATGCAAAATTGCGTTATTCCCTTCGCAAAAGTGACTGTCTCACATTTGTTTTCGACTGCCAGAAACATAGCGTGAGGTGACTAGAAAGCTCACGCTTACACTCAAAACCACCCGCACAAAACGCAGCCATGAGCACAGAAGACCCGTTGGGCCACGTTGGAACCGTACCCCTGTTTCTGACAAACGGTTATGGGCCCACGACCCTGACCGGTCTACAAATAGCTCACGGCTTTCGCGACGGGCGAGACTGTCGTCAGGGACAACTTTGTCGTCAAGGTCTGAGGTCCCGGAGTTGAAGACTGCGCAAATGGCGCAGAAGGATACTCAACCCATCCAGAAGTATGCAGGAGGCCCTGGCTACGGGCTATGGAGGTGGAATTGTGAGCTGTACCTCGCGCATAAGGGGCTGCTTGAGGTCATGAAGGGAACGGAAGTCCTCGACGAAGCGACGGCGACGGAAGCGTAGAAGGAGGCCTTCAAAAAGAAGAACACGGATGCGCTCATGCTGCTGGTGTCCGGGACGGCTGAGTCACAATGGGGCTACTTCCAAGGCTACAAACTGGCAGCCAAAGCTTGGCAAAAGCTCTGTGCCATCCATTAATCCAAGTCGTTGGCGAACAAAATCTTCGTAATGAAGCAACTCCTGACAGTGAAAATAGAGGAGGGAGATGATGTGATCACCGCCATGCAGCAGATCAAGTCACTTGCCTCACAATTAAATGACATGGGATGGAAGATTGACATGCAATTGCAGGCGATGGCCCTCCTCATAGCCCTTCCTAACAGTTGGAGCCCTCTCATTACAGTATTGGGAGGATAGGCAGAGGACAAGCTCACCTATGGCGCGGTCGCAGAGTACATCCGCAACGAGGCACAACGGCGGAGCTGCAGGGAGTCCTCGCTGTCCTCATGGGCCCTTGTTACCAAAACGCGTGGTGGCGGAAGCAAGGCCAAGGGAGGTGGCGGACATGGCGGCGGCAAGAAGGGCGCCAAGGAGGGTGCGTGCCAAAATTGCGGCAAGGAGGACCACTAGGCCCGTGAGTGCACCGAGGAGGCAAAGGCCAGTGGCAAAGACGCCAAAGGCAAGGAGGCGCTCCTCAACGGCACTCAAAACCACTACCTCAAGAAGGTCAATCGACGATGCCTTGAATCCGGAGCGAAGGAGCATACCGAGGTCGATAGGTTCGGGTTCATAAACAACACCAAGTCCAACAAATCCATGGTGGTCGCGAACGACAAGGTAGAGCCGGCGATTGGCCAAGGAGACGTGGACGTGGAGGTGGTGGTTGGGGGAAAGCGGGTGCAGCGCATCATCAAGGACATGCAGCACGTACCCGGCTTGGCTTACATTCTAAGTGTTAGCCGCCTGACTGAAAAGGGGTACGAGGTGCCCTTCATGAGAAGAGAGACAATTGTGCGGAAGGACGGTGGCGGTGAGCCCATACTAGAGGCTAAGCGCGAGGGAGGCCTCTACATTGTGGAGACCAAGGTGATCCCCGCGGCAACAGATTTAGCAGACTCGCACGAACTCACCGTCAACCTGGCCAAAGGAGGGGGAGCTGATCTGGAGCTCTAGCATCGACGACTGGGGCATTCCTCACTCGCAGTCGTGAAGGAGATGGCGAAGCGCGAGCTGGTACACGGCCTCGTCATCAACGGTGCGAAAGAGGTGACAGATGCAGCAAAGCACAAAAAATGCGAGCCTTGCATTTTGGGCAAGGCGCGGCGCAAACCGTTCAAAGAGAACGTGAATCGCGCCTCAGACCTGCTGGAGGTCATGCACAGCGACGTCTGTAGACCATTCAAGACGGCATCAAAGAGCGAGGCGCGTTACTTTGTCACCATCATTGATGACTACAGCAGAAAACTCTTCGTGTACTTCATGAAGCGGAAAGGCAAGGTCCTCGACCGGCTGAAGGAGTATGTGGCCGCGGTGGAGAGGCAGTCTGACCGAAAGGCCAGAGCGCTACGTGGTGACAACGGCGGAGAGTATGTGGGCTATAGCGGGTGGATGAAGCAGCAGGGCATAAAATGGGAAAAAAATATGCCGTATTCGCCTCAGTCAAATGGCATGGCGGAGCGGGCAGACCAGACCCTGCTGAACATGGTAAGGACCATCTTGGTGGATGCGGAATTACCGCGAAGCTTCTGGACGGAGGGTGTGCGTACGGCAAGATACACCATCAACCTCACTCCCACTACAGTGCTGAAGGGGAGGAGCCGCTGGAAGACACCGTAGGAGGTTTGGAGCGGGCGCAAGCCAAGTGTGGCACACCTGAAAGTGTTTGGGTGCAAAGCGCATGCGATGGTACAGGTTGCGTAGAGGCGAGACAGCAAGCTGGAGCCGCAGGCAAATTCGTATCTCTTCCTTGGCTATTAGAGCGCGCATAAGGTGTACAGGCTCTACGAGATGCGCAAGGAGGAGGTAATCCGCAGCCAAGATGTCGAGTTCGACGAGTAGCAGAGCTACATTAGCAACAACGACGCGGGCGTGGTGGACTCTCCAAAGACGAGGGAGTGGTTCCAGCTCCTTGACTACGAGAAGGAGCCGGTGGACGCCGGAGTTGAGGATGCACCATGAGAGCGCGAAGGTGCACCAGCGGTGGCAACCAATGCGTAGGACTCCAATGACGATCAAGTTGATGAGGAGATCCACCGGAAGGATCCGGCGGATGAGGCAATGAGGGTGCCAAGGCGCGCACTCCCGACAGAGTGCACATCGGGCGTTAGTGGAAAATCCACCGGACGTGCCTGTCATTCGGGCGATGCTTCACCAGAGCGAGAGAGAACCTTGGGGAGCCGTCTGGTTGATGATTCACTAGAGCGTGCTGAGTCACAGGGATCGCAGCAGAGCGAAGATGCGCCACCAAAGTTACCGCGCCGCAGCAGGAGGCAACAAAAAGCAAGGATGCGCTTCGACGCAAGCACCGGTCAATGGATCGACATGAGGCGGTGCATGCTAGCTGCATCAACGGAGCCGACTACTGTGCAAGAGGCGCTTGCATGGCCCAAAGGGGATCAATGGGATGCAGTCATCAAATCAGAGCTAGCGTCCATCACGGAAAACGATACGTGGGAGCTGGTTGACAGGCAGAAAGATGCCAAGGTCATCAGATCAAAGTGGGTCTTTAAGACCAAGTTCACAAAGGAAGGTGTGGTTGACAAAAACAATGCTCGGCTGTTGGCGAAGGGATACGCACAGCATAAGGGCGGACACTACGATGAGACGTTCGCTCCCGTCGCCAAGTTCACAAGCATCCGGGCGATCCTTGCGGTGGCGGCCGCGAAGGACATGGAACTCCACCAAATGGACGTAAAGATGGCCCTCCTTAACGGCATCATGGACAAAGATATCTACATGGAGGTGCCAGAGGGGGTGGAGGCGTCGGAGGGCAAGGTGTGTAAGCTGCGGAGTCCTTGTACGAGCTTAAACAATCACCTCGTTGCTGGTACCAACAGATGGACAACTTCATGGCACAACTCAGTTTCAAGCGTTGTGAGGCGGATCACAGCGTGTACGTGTGGCGCGACAAACAACTCCGTCAGATCGTCGCACTCTATATGGACGACCTGATTTTATGCTCGACGGATCTGCCAAGCCTACAGCAGCTGAAAGAGCAGCTGAGCAGCATATTCCACATGTCGGACATGGGGGAGCTGGAGTAATACCTCGGGGTGAGCATTACGTGGAACCGGAGGGTGCGCACGCTTGAGCTGGGATAGGCCAAATACGTGGCTGGGGTGCTGAAGCAGTACATCATGGAGGAATGGAAACCAGTTGGTAGTCCGGTCTCCACGACCTGTGAACTGAGTGCAGCAATTGCGCCGCAAACAAAAGAAGAGCGGGAGGATGTAGCAGGGGTGCCCTACCAATTGGCAGTGGGCAGCCTCATGTATGCCATGGTGGCAACTAGACCGGACCTGGCATACACGGTGGGCCAAGTGAGCAGGTGCGTGGCCGATCTAGGGCCACTACAGTGGCAGGCGGTCAAGCGCATCCTCCGCTACCTGCAGGCGACGCGGCACGCGCGCCTGAGGTTCGACGGCAAGGGGCGGGCGGACCCTTTACGTCTGGTCTGCTGCACGGACGCAGACTACGAAGCGATGTGGACAAGTGGAAGTCCACATCCAGCTACGTGTTCTTCCTTGCTGGTATAGCAGTCTCGTGGTGCAGCAAAAAGCAAGACTGCGTCGCCACCTCCACAGTGGAAGCAGAGTGCATTGCGCTCGCCGAGGCGGTCAAGAAGGCGATGTGGCTCTGTAGGTTGCTGGGGGAGCTGGGCGTTTCCGCAGCAGGAGCCTACAGTGGTGCAAGAGGACAACACCCGCTCAATCTCTCTGACCAACAACCCAACGCAGCACAGGAGGACGAAGCACATTGACGTGCGTTATCACTACGCACGGGACATGGTTGAAAAGGGGCAGGTGGTACTACAGCACTGCAGCACGCACAAAAATTAGGTTTATCTAAAAGCCGCCTCGTCAGACTGGCCTCGCACTATGTTGTCGCCTAAAGTGGCGGATTCGAGCGAGGTTGTTGTCGATTTTAAGGATCCGCTTTTTTCGTTCGACGAAAGTTAAGGACCCACCTAAAAAACTATATGACTCAAAACCTTGAACGAATGTAAAGATCACATAAATAGCATATTTGGAAAAATCGAAATTACTAGGGTATGAAGGGCTGGAGGGTGCACCGGAAGATTAGTGAGAGCAAGCAAGAGCAACGGGCATGGCAGGTGCAAGGGGGAGAATGTTGAAGATTGCCCCTCTGCATGCCCAAGTGCGGCACTGGGTGGTGCTGACGAGCTGTCAGAGAGAGGAAATTCCTTGTCGATGGATCTGGCGACTCGATGATTACTTAGATCCTAAATTGGAGGATTGCCCCTAAAATTTGACGAGTCGCTGAATCCGGTGGAAGTTGTTTCACCGGAATCGGACTAGTAATGAGGAAGATATGGGATTCCAAGGTTGGGGTGTGCGCGGCTGTTTTGGGGGCCGGCCGCGGTTCGACTTCCGCTGAATGATTGACTGGAACAAGTAACAAAATGCCATCTACAGATTTTGCTCCGGAAGATCTGCCGAGGCGTTCGGTGGATGATCTGCCATATTTCAGGAGTACAGTTTGTTACCGAGGGACTTCGCAAAAATCCTGGCTCAAAGTCCGAAACTCAGCAGTACAATTTGTTACTCAGGGACTAAGTCAAAATTCTGACTGGATGTCCGCAAACAGGTTTCGACCCACATCAGTCCCCATCATCAAACTCGATGATTAACTCATCGAAACAGACCCCAAAGATACGAGAGGCACCGCCACTACGTGTAGGGACATCTGCGCCTCCGGAATGGCATTTTGATGGGTCCTTCATGTGTGAAGGCGCTTCGGCGGGCAACGTGGTGCGCGCCACCGACTGAGCGTTTGGTTTGGGGTTCTGCGCTTCGGCTGACGTAGCGGGAGTTACGGTGATCCAAATCGCGCACGGTTTGGTGCGTTGGAGGGCTCGTGACTAGATCACTTGATGCTGTTGAGATCATGTCCATGTTAAAAAACTAATGCAAAATCGCGTTATTCCCTTCGCAAAAGTGACTGTCTCACATTTGTCTTCAATTGCCAGAAACATAGCGTGAGGCGACCAAAAAGCTCACGCTTACACTCAGAACCACCCGCACAAAACGTAGCCGTGAGCACAGAAGACCTGTTGGGCCATGTTGGAACCGCACCCCGGTTTTTGACAGTCATGTCCTCTGTCTGATTGACGACTGTTGTCACTTCCGTTGGATTTTCCCTCTTGTTGAAAAGAATGATGTTGCTCCTACGATTGAAGCCTGGCTTGTCCAGGCTGAGCGCTCCTGTTAGCAAAAGCCCTATGTCATATGCGCAGATCATGGCGGCAAGTTCATTGGACCAAACCTTCACTTTCTTACGTCAGCCGGTGTTAAGTTTGGTTTGTCCGCCCCTTACACCCCTCAGCAAAACGTCTCAGAACGCTAGAACCGCACTCTCACTCATGGGGTTCACACTATGCTTGTCGAGTCTAGCCTGTCTGACGCATTCACGTACAAAACCATGAAGTACATGATGTTTGCATGGAACCGGGTGCCTCACGGATCGCTTCCACACCATGTCACGCCTTACAAACACTGGCACCGTCACTGTGCTTACCTGCACCTTGCTTGAGTCTGAAAAGGCATTGCCAGTGTCTGGCTCTTTAAGGACCAGTGCGATGGGAAGGTCTCCCCTCGTGGCCGCCATTGTCCCTTCCTTGACGTCTCGCTGCCGTCCAAGGCTTGGCGTTTCTAGGACCCTGACCGACGGCAAGTCGTGGAGTCGCACGATGCTCTGTTTTTTAACAACAGGTTTAGCCACGACATCATCCATTGTGTTCCCTCCCTTAGTCTGGTCTCCCATGTTGGCAGTAGCCCTTGGGTCCAATGGCCCTCAGGTGGGCTGCAACCCTCACTTGCTTCTTTTGCGCCACCACTGCCCTTGCCTGCATCGGTGTCTGCGTCCTCGTCTAGGTCCCTATCCGTGTCATCGACACCTGTCTCCACGCCTGTGTCGTCGCCTGTATCATGATCAGTCTCTGACCCTTTGCATGTATTGGCCTCCCAGGTGGCATCCTCACCAGGTGTTGCGTCTGCCTCCTCTCTTGTGCCCTTGCCTGCATTGGTGTATGCTCGCACACCTCCTATATCCTCTCCTAGCACGTCTGCCGTGCACCCTACGTCCCTGCCTATCCCCTCGGCATCTAACCCTGTCGCACCTTCACGCTTCAGTGCGCCTACTCTGTTCTACGGGGCTCCTGGTGGCCATCTCCGTCCCGTACAGCCCTCCTCGTGCTTTGCTCCCACTCCCATGCTTCCATCTCTTGCTCATCCGTTTGCATCCACAGGTTCTGCACACCCTATTGTCACGGGTGTTATCCCTGTTCCGACTCAGCCTCTCCCTGCCATTGGTCTTGATGCTCTCGATCAGGCTGCCACTATGGTTTTGTCCAACTTAGCACTCGGCTACTCTCTTGTAGCTGTTGATTTCCACCACGCGCTTCCTGCTGCTCACTCTCGCTCTGCCTCACGCAATGCCTTGGTTGCCACCGCCCTTGCTACTTGAGGCTCCAGTGAGCTTTCGCCTCAGCCTGACAGTGTGAGGCAAGCTCGCTCCATCCCAGATGTGTAGCTCTAGGAGCAAGCCATGCGTGAGGAGCTTGATGCCATCGTAGAGTACAGTGTGTGTGAAGAGTTACGCTTCTCTCGCTGCACAAGGCAATTTCTGCCAAGTAGGTCTTTCGTCGTAAACAACGACCAGACGGCTCCGTTGAGCAGTACAAGGCTCATCTCACGGCCAAGGGGATCTCCCAAGTGCCAGTTGTGGAGTTTGATGGCACCTTGTCCATGTAGGAAAATACACCATGGCCAAGGTGCTTTTGAGTCAAGTGGCTCAGCACGTTTGGGAGCTCCATCAGATGGACGTGAACAATGCCTTCCTACATGGGCGACTTTACAAGGAGATCTACTTGGTGCAACCTCCCGGCTTTGAGGATGACACAGACAGATTTTGGCGCCTCCGCAAGGCCATGCATGGGCTCAAGTAGTCGCCAATCTGCTCAAACCTTAAGATCTCTGCCACCCTCCAGAGAGGCGGGTCCCGCTCTCTTTGTGAGAGATCCCGTTACACCGTTTTTCACCATCTTGGTGTACGTCAACAATCTCCTCATCGCCTCCCGAGATCCTCAGGCTCTTTGAGGTCTTTCACATGTTGTGAAGGACCTCCTCTAGTCTGCGTACAAGATGAAGGATCTTGGGCCGGCCCTCGTGTTCTTGGACATGGAGATAAAACGTAACTGTTCGTACTGTATGCTTGTGGTGCATCAGGCTGGTTATTTTCGCACCCTGGGTGAGCGGTTCTCAAAGCGTGAGGTTCCTCACGCGTACATGCCTATGACGCCTGTCGAATAGAGATTTCTGAAGACCGTTGACCCTACATGATTGGAGGAGTCGATTGACATCACGATGTACCTCACGGTCATCGGCTCCCTCATGTTTCTTGGAACCACCACATGTGCGAACGTCGCCCTCACAGTCAACTTCCTCTTGCAGTTCTCTCAGTGCCCGTGTCGCCTCCACCTGGAGGCTGCATTGCATGCCATTCGCTGTCGTTTCCACTCCTTGCCTAGGCTTATGTTTTTGCGCGCAGTCCTCTGGTCGGTGGTATTGCGGTCTCATGGAAAAGTGGGAAACAGGGTTGTGTTGTACTCAGCTGGACTAAGGTAGAGTATGTCGCTCTGGGTGCGGGGGTCACTGAGAGCATCTGGTTGTCCCGTCTCTTGCAGCAGTTATGCCAACCCATTTGCTGCATCACCATCCGCTACAACAATGAAAGCACGTGCTACATTGTTGAGCACGACGGCATGCATCACAAGCACACCAAACACATCAACATCGAGCATCACTTTGTGCATGAGTGCATTACACGTGGCGACGTGCATTTGGTTGGCGTTGAAATGCGGCAGCAGCCCGATGACTTTCTCACAAGGGCATTGTGTAGTAGCAAGTTCAAGGTTATTGTGCACTCTGTTGGTTTGCAATTCCTCTGTGTTGACCCTGGCTGATGTGCGCCGTTCTCGTCGTGCTCGTCTTGTCCCTTCTATGCCCTCAACCTGGTCTGTCTTACAACTCCCTGTCATCTTGTGCTTGTGTCCCTTGCCGTCGTCTGGCGTCTAGCGTCGACGGGACATGGGGGGGTGGTGCTGTGTCTTTCTCTGTGACCTCTGGACTTGACCCAAAACTCCCATGCAGGCACCCGGTGTAAAGGATTCAACAGAATCCTTGGCCGACTAAGCCAAAACCACTATGCTTGAGGATCTTTGACCCTCAAGCCATCCCGAATCACCGCCCACAGTCCTAGGTGACCCTGCTCACGCCATGTGGCTCCTTCGAGCAATCGGCGTGGCACTGCCATGCTACACTCGGTAGGCTTCCCAGCTACTTTGACAAGTTCCGGCTCACCTCTCATGCCTTTACATGCTCACCAGGATTTCTCGGTGGCCTTTTCTTCCATGCATGCAACGTTACATTTTCATGATTCAGCTGCATAGGGTTTGTTCTTCTGCTTCCGCTGCTTCTTTTGGGTTCTCATTCGAGCAACGGAGCAGCCCGTACCATGCCCAGGTTTGCACTAGGTTGTGTATGGCATCTCTCTGACACTAGGAGTTATTCTTTACTTTCGTGACATCGGCGAAGGCGCTTGTTGCATGCACGCATTACCATAATGTAGTGGAGGGGGATATCTCCTCCGCTTGTTCATTCTACGACTTACTTCTCACATTATTTCAAGCATCTTTTAGCCATCCATTGACCAAATCCAGCATCACTTGTCACGTTCTCTTCCACACAACATGCTCTCTCCCATATGTTGTTGCTAGGAGGATTATCACATTCTCTCACCACCTCCCCTTTACAAGATCCTGAGTCATCGTCGACGATGTATTTGCTTGTTGTTTGTTGGGTAGACGATAAATCTGGCGTTTGAGGTTCAATCGTGGTACAAGCTTCTCGCTCCTCTAGACTCGGATTATCTTGTTTTGTGAAGGTTATCTTTAGAAAAATGTTGTTTGTATTATTAGATTCATGGAAAGTGGCTTTTGCAAGGCTGGTGGTTTGTGTGTTCCATGCTGATCATTTCTTCCATCAACTACAATGTGAATGTTCCAGCACAAGTTTCAGGTGGGAGTAGGATGTGTGCCACGCTTGCCAACAAAACAATACATGCATCGTCGTTGACCGTCATATGGAAGGAAATTAATGTTTTTCAAGCAGCGCTTGCTAGGGAGGTGCTTTGTGGTCGTGGCCTTCTATTGTGGTGAGACGTGAAGCATAGCGTCAGTGTGCCACGTGGTTAGTATTGGTCTAGGTCTGTGGGGCGGCGGATGGGATGAGTTGAGAGTTGGAGATCCTAAACTACTGCGGTTTTGGCCCGGTTGGCCAGGGTTCCCGTTCGTTCACTACATTTGGTATGAGACAGATGGAATCTGATGGGGTGTCCTTTCCTGTTGTTACGTTCCAAACGTACATAGATCCCTAATATCTCCAAGTGGGCATCTCTGTTATTGCACAAACAGCCCACCACGTCGTAAAGACTGAGATATTCATTTTGACGGTCGAGGGCAAAATTGCCAACTGCCTCGTCCTCATTGGATATTCCCCAACCTTCCGGCTGCTTCAACCACTCTCGTGATCCTACGGTCCGAAGTACCACAACCTTTTGGTCAACTACTCAACAAATCGAGACGAACATGGATTTATAAAGATACATCTTGCATCTTCACCATTGATTCTTGAAGACCCCGACTTCTCGACGGACCTTCTCAAATCCGACCACTCACGATGCGACTCCCCATGCGTCGCTCGACAATGGACCCAACAACCCCAACTATGCTTCATTCGTAATTAGACACTTGTAGATAACTGTTTGATCATTTGGGCACTTGTCATCGAAGTACAATTACCACTAATCATAAATTGCTCAAGTGTCCCTAATACTAAATCATGTTTTGCCTTGCAACTAAAAAACATGTTCACCATCTACACTTCGTTTGGCGTAACACTTGACATCAGAGCGCAACGGTGCTGGAGAGGCATCTTACTACTTGACTCATCCGGAGGATTACCACGCACAAGCCGTCGACGCATCTTGCACGTCAAGACTTCACAAACTTTGTGACTACGATGTGAGGCCAACAAGCGCAACCGACGACGAGGAGCGGGTCTTCGGCGACCACTTTTGCGATGGAGGAGCAGAACATGCCGATGCACGCAAATCCTTAAGGGACAACGAATGCTAGCGTGGTAGGCTTTACGACAACGGAGACAACCCCTATGGCTTCGGTGACCAATCCAGTCACGGGCCCAACGGCGATGAACCAGCCGCCCCTACCAACAACCAAAACGACGATAGTAGGGGTGACTTGTGGCACTGGACGACAGGCGTGGAATAACGAGGAAGTGGGGAACATGATCTCCGTGATGAAAGGAATCAATAACCACCTGCTCCAACAACTCAACGTCACGATGGAGGCTCCTTGTAATGCAAGCGCACGAGAAGCGGTGCTCATGAAGAGGATTTCCCAACTCTTGAGCGAACCCAAAACTCGTCTGGCTCTACCAGAACCGTTCGATCCCACAATCTCAAAAGGACCAACAGTTTGGATGAGGCTGACCAGTTTGGAGATACACTTAACTGCTGCTAGGGTTAATGACAAATAGAAGAATATTGACCTCACGGCTGCACTTTTGCGTGGAACGACGTTGAGTTGGTGGTCCAATATAAAGACCATCCAACGGCATGAGGAGACCGGTAAGGCCTCATTGACGGTCCACGGCGCCCATCTCACATCGCCGACCGCGGGCGTTCTACCCTTGGAGCAGATCAACCCAAAGTGGCAAGAGGGGCTTACGCCACCAACCGAATGGAACGGATGTTTTTGCGCAATGCTCGCACACTTTAGACGAATGAACGAGAAGTTTGACACATGATACAAGCTCCAACATCTATGTCAATAGCCCAGCGTGGCAGAGTACACGCGGAGATTATGTAAGATTTTTACCGGAGGAAACATCGCACCCGACAAACTCTACTTTCACTACAATAATAGTCTCAAGCGAGACATCCGGCAAACAATCATTGTTTTTGGCATCCAGAACGACTTGCCATGGATGATTGCAACAGCACAAAGGATGGACAGCGCCAACTACAACACTCGGATCCAGGTACCCTACGGCTAGTGACCTCCTAACCATGATTATTGTGGTAATGGAGAAATCCAGTCGGCAGACTCCTCGACTCAGATGGAATTGGACGTCGTCGACCAAAGAGATACGCGAACCTGCTACAACTGTGAAAAATTCAGGCACATGGCTTGCAATTTTTGGAGCATGCATGAGGCCAAAAGGGGGAGAAGTAAAAAAAAAAAAAGAGTTGGGAAATGGCAAGGGGCAGGAGTAAAAGGCGTGACTCTTAACTGTGAGGAGCGATCTACGCCAAACGATCGCCCATCTAAACATCTCACATCTCCACAGAGGGTTTCAAAGATCGCAAAGTTCGACGAGGGGTACGAGGGCGACTGAACGACGATGATGCTAAAAGTTCAGCCTCGAGGATGCAGAAGTCGTAGAACGATACGAGCACATTGGATGGAGGAGCTTCACACTGCTTCGTAAGCAACGACATGGTTCGCAAGCTGAGTTTGCAGACCAAATCAGGGGTGTTTGAAGGAAAATTCATTGGCAAAATACTACAGATAATGAGACTTTGAGAACCACTACGACTACAAGTGGGGGGATCTACGGGATGTTAAGGTCTGGAGGTCTTGCCCAATAAGAATACAAAATCATCCTCGGACAAGATTTCCTATACCGCCATAATCCGCAGGTCAACAAGAACAATGGCGATGTCTACGTGGAGATCGACGGCACCAAGCGGCAACTTTTGCGTGTAGAACGGAAGCAAATAGTGGAAGTAGCAGAGGTGGAAGCACCACAAGAAGCCATGGAAGCTGAAAAACAACAACCTGTGCAGCAGATACTGCTCAACGTGGCCAAGCACTGTATACAACGAGGGGCTCGTACGTGGCTCATACATCTCGAGCCAATGGAGGAAGCCGAAGTGGTTGTAGCTGACTCGTCATCGGCCTCATCATCCTCATGGGCATCAACGGAGTTTGCGATGGTACCCAAAGAGTTCGCACTAGTCATCCAGTGGTTTGCGAACGTCTTCCTTGATGAACTCCCGATGTCTTTACTTCCTCAGCAAGGCATCAACCATCGCATCAAACCGAAGCCGGGTGGAAGACCTACCGGCCTATCGGATGAGCGATCACGAGCTCGCCGAGCTAAAAAAGCAGCACGACGAGATGCTCGGTCAGGCACTCATCTGCCCATCCACATCACCATACGTCGCACCACTACTATTCATAAAAAAGAAGTCCAAAGAGATGCAGATGTCGGTGGATTATTGGGCGTTTAATGACGCTACCATCAAGAACCGCTACCCTCTTCCTCGAGCTGACAAGATTTTTGACCAACTACTGGGGGCTTGATTTATCAGCAAAATCAACTTACGGAGCGGATATCACCAAATACGCATGGCAGACACCGACATCGAGAAGACGGTGTTCCAAACTCGCTACGGGCACTTTGAGTTCACTGCTATGCCATTTGGACTCACAAATACCCCAACGACGTTCATGGCGGCAATGAACAATGTTTTCCGACCGTTCCTTGACAATTTTGTCGTCATGTACCTCAACAACATTCTGGTTTACAGCTACACCCCGGAGGATCACGTTGGACATCTCCAAAAATTTCTCGAAGTTTTATGGAGAGATTTTTTTTGGAAAACTGTTGACATGCCACTTTGGTCGTCGTTCGATTGAGTTTTTGGGTCACGTCATAAACGGCAGATGGATCACCATCGATTGGAAGAAAGTGGCACCAGTCGCTGATCGGCCATCGCCAACTATTGTTTAAGAGATCTAGGTTTTCCTCGGATTCTGCAATTACTACCGGCAATTCTTAGGGGACTACGTCCGAGTGTCAGCACCTCTTTCTGACCTCACTTGAAAAGAAAATGAGTGGCTGTGGGGTGACAACACAAAACAAGCGTTCACCGCTTTTCGGAATGCTCAGACATCGACGCCAGCCCTACGATTAGCCAATCCAACATTCGACGACATCATGGCTACACATGCATCAGACCGAGCCATTGGCGGGATTCTTTGGCAAGACCATGGAAACGGCAAACAACCAATGGCCTACATGATTTGAAAACTGCAAGGAACGGAACTCAACTGCACAGTACACGAGAAGGAGATGCTGGCAGTTGTGCACGCGTTCAAGACGTGGCAATGCTACCTGGAGTATCACCAATGCATAGTGCGCACCGACCACCACGCAATAAAATATTTAAGGACGCAGCCGAATCTCAGCCAACGTCAAACCCGATGGATGGTGTTACTTGAATTCGAACTTGACAACGAAATCAAGCACCGGCGAGGCAAAACCAACCCAGCGGACCTACTGAGCCGCTGACCAGATTTAATGGCCGACATGGCAACCCTACAACTACGGCAAGGCCCGTACCTCGAGCAGTTTTTTCGCACGAGGCTAGGAATGTAACGGGCCGTATCTCTAGCTCCTGCTCTGAGGTCGTCGTCGGAGTTCACAGAATGGCGTTCTTAGTTCGCGTCAGGGGTTTACCCCCTTCGCAAGACTGAGGGGCAATCGTCATCAACGACCCAGAGCAGGGAGACTCGAATATTTCGAGTCTCCGGAGGCCTATTTCCGTTTTTAACCAAACCCCTGGTTTTGGGACCCAAACCGGGGGTTTCTACCTCGAACTCGTGTGTTCGCACGAGTTATTCCGTTTGTTTTACGTCGAAGTTCGTCGTAAACGAACTTCGAGTTTCTTTTTGTCGTTCTGGCGTGAAATCGTCGCGTGCGAGGCACGCCGGCGATTTCGCGCCAGCTACTTCGACCTCCCCCTCGCTCCCCCTATCCCTCGTCCTCTCTTGCTCGTTTGCAAGGAGGGCGAGGGNGGCCGCCGGCCAGCCCTCGCTGACGCGAGGGGTGGTGCGCAACCACCCCTCGCATCAGCGAGGAGGGAGGGCCGAACCGGCCCTCCCGCTACATTCCTCCCCACTTATTATGAACCGTCCCGGTTCATGAACAACAAGTAGGATTGTCAGTCAGTGAGTCATCAACATTGTGAAAGAAAATAAATAATTTCAATCACCAGCTAAACATGAACACGTGCATGGTACGTAGACCTAGGTTGCAGCTTGTAGGTCAGCACGGCTAGCGGCCTCCCCCCTTTAGGCTGGAGCGTCCGCGCGACAACCATGTTGGGCGTCCCCAACCTCCTATGGTCGCTGTCCATGAATGCTGCCCTGTGGGAATGTTGTTCACTTTTCCNTGTTCAACACGAACGGTGTGAACTGTGTGGACTCGTTCACCGAGTTGTTCACCGCAAACTCTGCCGGTGCTAGGAATTCGTCCCAATCATGCATGGCAGGGTCCACGTACATGCGGAGCATCTGCTCCAGAGTGCGATTCATGTGCTCTGTTTGTCCATCCGTTTGAGGATGAAACGCTGTCGACATTTGCGACTCGCTGCCGAAGTACTCGTGCATCTTTTGCCAGAACTTACTAGAAAATTTTCGATCTCGATCGGAGATAATGCGCAACGGCAATCCGTGGTACTTTACGACACCCTCAAAGAAGAGACGAGCGGTCTCCTCTGCGTTCACGTCAGTGGTTGTAGGAATGAAGTGTGTCATCTTCGTCAAAAGATCCACAACCACTAGTATTGCATCATGGCCACGGGCCGTGTCCGGAAGACCAGTAATGAAGTCCATGCTGACGCACTCCCATGGAGTCCCAGGAATGGGAAGCTGCTGGAGGAGTCCAGCAGGCTTCTTGTTACTAGCCTTATTCCG
>SZWC01000579.1:66563-82644 GCA_023375785.1 Penium margaritaceum | reverse complement strand
TTTGCGGCCTCCGCACGCTTCTTGGTGTCGCCGAGGTTGGCGTCGGTTGCCTTAGGCGGTAGGGTTGTCCTTGGCGGCACGGTTGCCTTTGGTTTGGCAACCGTGCTCGCGGCGACGGCTCCCAAAACTTGGAGTCCGCCGAGAGCTCGTGGTGACGCCGTCACCACCTTGCCCTTGTTGGTCTTAGACGGTCCGGCACTTGCCATCCCGTCGCTCGTGCAACTAGCACGCGAAGATTGTTGTGAGGATCACCCCACAACGAGGAGGAATCGCCTCCTAAGACGTTGCTCTCACGATCGGTGAGGCAATTTCAATTTAAATTCCTATTTTCCTAGGCCGCCACGTCGGCACAAGGTCGTGGATTTTGGAACTAGACTTCCTAAGCCGTGACTCACGGCGATTGGCAAGCACTAGTACCTAGGAAAACATAAAACTACAATACAAGGAATTGACAAGAAATGTGAGTACCGCTCACAAAGCTAGGCCAAACAAAAGGAGAGGGATTACATAATTTCTAACAATTCCTCCAATCCTTCTTCTAGCTTCTTGTCTTCTTCTTGTCTTCTTGTCTTCCTTGGCCTCCTCTTGAGTCTTCTTTGCGCGTCTTGCGTCCCTTGGCGGCGTCCTCCTTGAGCCGGCGGCGTTGGGGGAGCCGCCAAAGATCCCCAAGGTGTCTCCCACCTTCTTTTTAGGGTTCTCTCAGGCCGTGAGAGTCCCTAAGCTTGGGGAGGGGCGCTGTCCCAATTTTTGGATGAAGGGATTTTGAGGGAGCCTTCAAAATGAGGAGGATTTTGTGGCTTTAGAGGGTGGGAACTCCCCAACCCGCCCCACAAAAATCTTCCTAGCCCCCTGGGAGTGAAGAGAGGCTAGAAGTAAGAGTCTCCACGAATTAGATATTTTTTCAAGCTCTCTAACGCCCTTTACGACGCTTCAATCCGTGAAGTGTAGACGCCGTAGTCCCTTCTGGCGTTTCTGCTGCTGCTTGTAGCTGCCGGCGGCATTTTATCTATGTCATAGCCGCCGTTTCCGTCGAACCCTTGGTCGCGAGGGTCGTCTCGCTCTGAGAACCACTGTAACGGGCCGTATCTCCAGCTCCTGCTCTGAAGTCGTCGTCGGAGTTCGCAGAATGGCGTTCTCAGTTCGCGTCAGGGGTTTAACCCCTTTGCAAGACTGAGGGGCAATCGTCATCAACGACCCAGAGCAGGGAGACTCGAATATTTCGAGTCTCCGGAGGCCCATTTCCGTTTTTAACCAAACCCCTGGTTTTGGGACCCAAACCGGGGGTTTCTACCTCGAACTCGTGTGTTCGCACGAGTTATTCCGTTTGTTTTACGTCGAAGTTCGTCATAAACGAACTTCGAGTTTCTTTTTGTCGTTCTGGCGCGAAATCGTCGCGTGCGAGGCACGCCGGCGATTTCGCGCCAGCTACTTCGACCTCCCCCTCGCTCCCCCTATCCCTCGTCCTCTCTTGCTCGTTTGCAAGGAGGGCGAGGGGGGACGAGGGCACGAGGCCACGAGGCCTCGCCCTCGAGGCCCTCGTGGCCTCCCAGCCGCCGATCCGGCTAAGGCCGCGATCGGTGGCTGGCGGCTGGCCGGCCGGTGGCCGGCCGGTCGCTTGGCCGGCCGCCGGCCGTCCAGCCGGCCGGCAGCGAGCTGGCCGACGGCCAGCGAACTGCTGGCCGCCGGCCAGCCCTCGCTGACGCGAGGGGTGGTGCGCAACCACCCCTCGCATCAGCGAGGAGGGAGGGCCGAACCGGCCCTCCCGCTACAAGGACCAACACGGTGGATATGATGAAACCAAGTTTTGGTTCGACGCACCCTACTAGCGACGACGCTTCACTCGCTAAGTGGTCGTTCCCTCAAACGATGAATTTCACCGTATACCACTCAAAGAATGCCACGACATGTCACCGTTGAGGGAACAGCACGGCTGTTTCTAAAAAACATCGTGCGGTTACATAGCGTACCGAAAACCATCACGAGCGACAGTGTAGTGGGAGGGCCGGTTCAGCCCTCCCTCCTCGCTGAAGCGAGGGGTGGTTGCACACCACCCCTAGCTTCAGCGAGGGCTGGCCAACGGCCAGCACTTCGCTGGCCACGGACCAGCCACCGATTGCGGCCTCAACCCGATTGGCAGCTGAGGGGCCACAAGGGCCTCGAGGGCAAGGCCTTGTGGACTCGTGCCCTCCCCCCCCCCTCGCCCTTGTTGCAAGAGAGCAAGCAAGGACAAGGGATAGGGGGAGCAAGGTGAGAGCGAGGGGCAAGGAGCGTAAGAGAACAGTCGGCACAAAATCGTGGATCGTGCCTAGCACGCGAGGATTTCGCGCCGACGCGTCAAAACAGAATCTTGAGTTTGTTTAGGACAAACTGCGAGTTTCTAAACCAGAAAACTCGTGCAAAATCACAAGTTCAAGGTAATCTCCCCTCATTCTGGACCCAGAATGAGGGGGTTAGGTAGAAACGGAAATGGGCCTCCGGAGACTCGAAATATTTGAGTCTCTTTGCTCCGGGTCGTTGATGGCGCTTGCTCCTCAGTTCTACGAGGGGGAAAACCCCTGACGCAGACTGAAAACGTCATTCTCCGAACTCTGACGATTACTTCAGAGAGGGAGCTGTTGGTTCCGGCCCGTTACAGTGGTTCTCAGAATCAGACGACCCACGCGACAAAGGGTTTGACGGAAACGGCGGCTATGTCAAATATGAAACACCGCCGCCAGTTGTAAGCAACAACAGAAACGCCAGAATGGACTACGACGTCTTCACCTAACGGATTGAAGTGACGTAAAGTACGTTAGAGAGCTGAAAAAGAGATCGACTTCGTGGACCCTCTTCCCTCTAGTCTCTCCTCAATTCCAGGGAGCTCAGGGAACTTCTTTGGGACGGGATGGGGAGTTCCCACCCCCAAACCACCAAGTTTCTCCCCTCTTTTCAAAGTTCCCTCCTCCGTCCTTCATCCAAAAACTGGAACATCGTTTCTTCCCAAGGCCAGGAGCTCTCACAACTTGAGAGCACCCAAAAAAAGGAGGAGGGACAGCACCTTCAAGATTTTGGCGGCTTCCCCAACGCCGCCAGCTCAAGGAAGAGGTCGCAAAGGGGCGTGAAGCACACAAAGACTCAAGAGGAGGCCAAGGAAGACAAGAAGACAAAGGGAGGACAAGAAGTGAGAAGGGGGAGTGAAGGAGTTGCTAGGATTCACAAGAACTTCTTTCCCATTCTTTGCCCTTATTTTTGTGAGCGACACTCACATTCGTTTTGTCATTCCCTTGTATTCCAATTATCTGTTTTCCTAGGTACTAGTCCTTGCCAATTGCCATGAGTCACGGCTTAGGAAGACTAGCTTTCAAAATCCACGTCCTTGTGCTGACGTGGCGGCCTCGGAAAACAGAATTTGAATTTATAATTGCCTCACCGATCGTGAGAGCAAGGAGTTTATGGGAGGCAATCCCTCCTCAAAGTTGTGGGATGATCCCCACAACGACATTCACGTGCTAGTTGCACGGACGGCAAGATGGCAAGTGCCGGACCGTTGAATACCAACATGAGCAAGGTGCTGACGGCCTCACCACACGCCCTCCGCAGAGTCCAAGTCTTGGGAGCCGCCGTCGCGAGCACGGTTGCCAGACCACAGGCAATCGTACCGCCGAAGGCAACCGACTCCAACCTTGACGACACCGAGAAGCATTCAGAGGCTGCAATAGTGCTCGACGAGAATGTCAACGCGCACGTGTGCGATCTCCACGCAACGGAAGACACAATGGAGGAGGATCTCTTGGAGGAGGACCCTGATGAAGAGCACGACGCCGACGATGGCGAAGGCGATGAGGATCGCGATCATCGCCATCGTTGTGCAGCAAACTCAAGCCGATTTCTTGAGAAAGGAAAGGCGCTCGCCGCATCGCCTGAAGCTGATGATGGGAGCAAGACTGCCAAGAGCAGCAAGGACGCCAAAAGCATCCACACAAGAGTTTCCCGCAAGAACAAGCCGGACAACGTCGTCGCGAAGGCAATTCACGATGACCGCCACAGGCTTGTGGATCTTGCTGCTGAGGTGGCGGGCAAACTCAAGATCACCAGCGATGGTGGAGGTACGGCACCACTCGGAGGATTGGGGGCGGATTTCCCTTCCTATGATGTGGCCACAATGCGGCAGGGCAGCGCCCACTTGAGCGTCGTCACTGACGATAGTCTCCTTCGAAAGGTGCGGCTCCTTGGAGGCGTGTACATGAACCGTACCCTCCTGCAGTGGGTAAAGGTACACAGACAACGCAAGGCCCTGGAGGCTATCGCCTATGCTCTGACGACATCACAGCTTAAGCTCGCGTTCGCCAACTTGCCGGCCCATGTCGGACAAATCATCATGGACCTAGACCGAGATCGCTAGCAGCAACGCCTGGCCGCCCATGAGGCAAGCCACCGATGTAACGACCTCGACAAGGCATTGCATAGTGTGACCCAGGTGCGGATGCAGCAGCAAGCGCAACACGTTGTAGTTGCAAATGCAACTGCCGGTGGCAGCGACGACTTGCCTGCCTCAACGACTTGGGGGCTGATCATGAACACGTCCTTCCTCCACAGTGTGGAGATCTTCTAGAGGGGCGTGAAGTTGACTGACTGGCTGAACCGCATTTTGCACATCCTACGCATCCACAAGGCTCCACTCAGTCAGTGGGGTAACCTTGCCGCAATTCGGCTTGAAGACAAGCTCTTCAAGTACGTGATCAAGGAGTGGAGTGCACAGAGGCCTCACTTTGAGTGCAGCCCATGCCGTGGGAAGCCTTTTGCGCAATCATGCATAAGAAGTGTACCCAACGTGAGGAGGCGCAGCGCGCCTTCCATAAGATCAAGGACTTTAGGTAGCTGGGTAACTTTCTTGATGCCTACTTGAGCAAGTTTACCGTGCTCGTGGAGGAAGACGAAAGCTTCACCGAGAGCGACGGTACCCAGACCTTCAAGTACCCAGAGGGCTTGCTGTTGGAATACTTGCGCGATGGTCTTCCCAACAAGAAGCTGAAAGACAAGACCACCACAACCGCAACGGGCCAAGCCTCGACAAGCTGGAGGGCGTTACGAGACTACATGAGCGAAGTGTATTCGGTGATCCTGAAGCACTACTCAGATGCACAGCCAAACGTGCATGCACAGCAAGATCGTGACGCACGCATGGATGTTACAGGGGCTCGAGGAACAGCCGGGCAGCGGGGCGGGGTCAAGGGCAAGCAGCCGGCAAACCCGTTAGTGAAAAAGACTGGTGGGAACATGCTCCCCAACGACAAGCGTGGCCACGATAATGACGAGTTGTAGGTAGCACGTGAGTGTCGTAACACGGCCTTTTGCGAGGGACTGTGCCACAACTGCATGCAGCCCGGATACTTCAAGGCTGAGTGCCCTAAGGCTGCTGGTGGTGGACAAGAGGCCGCAGCGTTAGCCACAGCCATAGCACCTCGTGGGGAGGCTGCAGCAGGAGGCAGCAAACAGGGCCGTGGAAAGGGTTGCGATCGTGGCAATGGGCCCGACTGTGGTAACAAACAAGGCTGTGGGGTGGATTTTCCCCACCCCTAAGTGACGTTAGTGGGGAGCACTCAGGGGTAAAACTTGATCACGAGTGTGGGTTCATGTTTTCAGACGAGGATGTTAAACAATTTGAGTTCTTGACGAGTTCAAATTTCTCTGTTGTTTTCTCCCCTCTCATTGAACCTCGTTCTGCACTTGCTAATCGACATTATTCACTAAATCTTGTATCACCGGACGAGTTGCATGACTGAACCTGCTTAGTGGTGGTGACACCAATCACTGTGCAAGAATTGTGTAACGCAATGATTGAAGCAAACGCCCTCAAAGCGGTGAGTTCAATCACGATTGCGGTACCTTTAGTCGACAATTTCGACCCACTGAAATAAAAAGACGAGAAGGTGCCAGCCGAATTCACATGTTCCCACAATACGTGGACCAGAGTAGGTGAATCATGGGAGCTGCTGCGTCCGTCGTCTAGATTCCATGTTTATCACAAACTCGGATTGTCATCGTCGAGCCTGTTCACTCGGAAGAGTGGACAATGAAGGTAACATGACGATGTAGTTCAAAGGACACCTAGTTGGTGCTACCATAAACGTACTTGCTGACACTGGAGGAGATAACTCCTTTGTTAGCCTTGGCTTTACCAAACAGGTTGGCCTGAAGTATGAGGCATCGAGAAGCGCAGTTGTCGTCGATGAAAACCGTACGGTACCCGTGATCGGTACTTCTAAAGCGATGAAAATTTGTATTCAAGGGTACATACAGAGTGTCGCGCTGAAGATACTCAACCTTCTCAACCCGTTTGACGTGGTGCTAGGTGATCCATGGCTCCATGAAAGCAAAGCTCTAATGTGCTTTGAATCAAAGCGTTTGATCCTCCAAAAAGGACAACTTCGCTTTATGTTGATTCCGAGCGCGGAATCATCACCGACTCGACTCAAAGTCCATGCCAACTTGTGTGCGATGCATGTCAAGAGACGTATTCGATAAGGTTGTCGATACATCTGGGCTCAGCTGCAGAAAGTGGAGGATGACGTGAAGGAAGACACGCCACAAGAGATCAAATCCCTATTGGCGGAGTTCTTAGATGTATTCCAAGACCCACCGGCTGGGCTTCCACCAGAAAGAAACATGGGCCACAGGATTCCGTTGCAACCGGAGGCAACCCCTCCATTTAGACCCATGTATCGCCTTAGTCCAGTAGAAAGGTGAGAGGCTAAACGCCAAATCAAAGAGTACCTTGCAAAAGGATGGATCGGGCCAAGTAGCTTGCCGTACGGTGCGCCGATCCTTTTTGTGAACAAAAAGGACAGTGGTTTACGCATGTGCATGGATTACCGAGCGTTAAACAAGCTGACGGTGAGAAACTGATTCCCCTTACCACGGGTTGAGGACCTTTTGACCAATTCCAAGGGGCAAAAGTATTTTCATCCTTGGATTTGTCTCAAGGGTACCATCAAATCCGCATCACGGAAGATGATGAGCCCAAAACCACATATCAAACACACATGGGACAATATCAGTTTTGAGTGTTATGCTTCAGGCTTACAAATACCGCAGTAACGTTCCAAGGAGAAACAAACCGAACGTTCGCCAAGCAACTTGGTCACTTTGTCATGGTTTACTTGGACGACATGCTGGTTTTCCTAAATCAATGGAAGAGCACGTAGAACATCCACACAAAGTCCTCGCAATCCTTCTAGAAGAGAAGTTATATGCAAAAGTGAGCAAGTGCAAGTTGGTACAAGATGAGCTCGAATACCTTGGACACATAGTCGGCAAGGACGGCATCCGTGTCCACCCACAAAAGGTCCAGACCGTTGTAGACCGGCCACGCCCAAAAAATGTTGTGCAGATTCGGTCTTTCCTCAGCCTTGCAAACTACTTTCAACGGTTCATGCAAGGGTATTTGACGCTGGTAGCACCGCTCACAAAGCTCATGTGGAAAGACATGCACTGGGAATGGACAACTTATTGCAAGAATGCTTTTGTCAAAGTCAAAGAGTTTCTATCCAAAGCGCCCGTCCTAGCTCTTCCAGATCCATCGCAACTGTGGGAGGTTCGATATGATGCGTCGGTAGGAGGACTTGGAGCCGTCCTCATGCAGAACGGTCACCCGGTCGCGTATGAGAGCCGGAGGCTCATCCCCACGGAAACGCGGTACACGACTTGGGATCAAGAGTTACTTGCGCTAGTACAAGCTTTCAAGATGTGGCGTTGCAATCTTGAGAGTGCTCAAGGGGGTATGACGGTCGTGACCGACCATAAACCATTGGTGTTTTTCCAAACACAACTGAACATGTCAAGACGACAGTCGCGTTGGAGCAAATACCTAAGCCGATTCTCGTTCACATCGAAATATAGGCCAGGACGCATCAATGTGGCCGATCCAGTAAGCCGATAGCCTATGCAAATGAAAGCAACCACCGAGGTTGCTGGGTTTTTCATGACCATTGCAATAGCAACAATGCAAACACCAGATCCCCTAGCACCTCTGCGACAACCACCACGAGAGATTATCCATTAAAACGATTTTGTAAACAGGATCCAGATGGGATACTATGTGGAATCTTGGTTTCAAGAATCTTAGAATCTGGACAAGTACGGATTGGTGGAGGCCGCATTAATCTTCTGGCACGGAGAACAAGTTGTTGTGCCAAACTCGGGAGACCTTCGGGCAAACATTATCGCCCAGTTCCACGACCCATTGGTCGCAGGTCATATGGGACCTTGAAAGACCGGACAGGCACTCTCGGACCACTGTTGGTGGCCAAGATGGAGGGTCGATGTCCATAAGTATTACATGACATGCGATCCATGTCTTCGGAATAAGGCTAGTAACAAGAAGCCTACTAAACTCCTCCAACAGCTTCCCATTCCTGGGACTCCATGGGAGTGCATAAGTATGGACTTCATTACAAGTCTTCTCGACACGGACCGTGGCCACGATGCAATTGTAGTAGTTGTGGATCTTCTGGCAAAGACAACACACTTCATTCCTACAACCACTGATGTGAACGCAGAGGAGACCTCTCGTCTCTTCTTTGAGGGTGTTGTAAAGTACCACGGCTTGCCGTTGCAAATTTTCTCTAATGGAGATCGAAAGTTTCCTAGTAAATTCTGGCAAAATGTGCACGAGTACTTCGGCAGCGAGTCGCAGATATCGACAGCGTTTCACCCTCAAAATGACGGACAAACAAAGCACATGAACCACACTCTGGTAGAAATGCTCCGTATGTACGAGGACCCTGCCATGAATGACTACGACAAATTCCTAACACTAGGAGAGTTTGAGGTGAATAACTCGGTGAACAAGTCTACACAGTTCACACCGTTTGTGCTGAACAGTGGTTAGCATCTAGCGGTTTCCTCTTCATTGGTGAAGAGTGGGAGTACAGAAGGACAGGTTTCTTCTGCTCAAGCCTTTGCCGAGCGCATTGACTCCTTGTTACAGGAGGCGAAGGGTCACCTTCAAGCTGCTCGACAAAGACAAAAGGCATATGCCGACAAAAGTCGCCGTAAGGTCTCGTTTGACATCGGTGAAAAAGTGTTGCTTGACACTAAGGATCTTCGGCTAAATTTGCCAGAGGCTTGAAGACTTCTATCGAAGTGGATTGGGCCATCTCCCATCATTGCACGCATCGGGCCAGTGTCATATCGATTGTTGCTTCCACCGAGTATGAAGATACATGACGTGTTTCATGTGAGCCTGTTGGCTCCATACAGGGCAGCGGGAACTGTTCAGCCACCATCGGCAGTCCTTCCTACCGGTGGCCAATACGAGGTTCTTTGCCTACCCCAGCACCTAGAGCGTACTCTCTGGTCGCGGGTTGTTAGGAAATACCTCGTTCATTGGGCCGGGTGTGGACCTAAACATGAGTCATGGGAGCCCGAGTCTCGGTTGCCCACGTTAAGGCTGCACACCGAATCCGGTTCGCAAATCCTAGACCAGATTCGGATTCGTGGGGCCAAATCCAAGCTTGGATTTGGATTCACGAATCTGAGACCCAGATTCACGAATCCAGTCGGATTCGTGAATCCTTCGAATCCAATGGGATTGTCTCACTAACTGTTGTTAGTGAGGTGCATCAACCACAGTTCAAGGATTTCTACAGAATGATATGAGTGAGGCGAACTATTTATACACTTCACTTTTTAACTATGGTCGAGTAATTGCATTGTGGAATCATCGCCGTTGGAGGTGTAGCTAGCTTAGACTAGCGAGTGGGGAGAGTCAAGAGCACAGCACAATGCACAGTAGTGTGGGCAATGCACCATGGCTTAGTGCGGAGAGGTTAGAGCAACAACGAACAAAAAAAGTACCGAGTCACAAGCCACAAAGCTGTTACAAGGAGGAGGGAGCGAGTGAGCGAGCATCGAGCTCGATCTCGCTCGCCACCCTCGAAACTAGTGGGTTTGACCCCACCTGCCCACAGAAAATTTTCCTAGCATGTTGTAGGTCACTGGCCAAGCAAACATCTAGCTAGAAGGTGAACCCGGTTATGCTCACGGCACATTGTGCATGAATGCATGTGAGGCTGGCAAGCTCTGCTTGAGCCACGCCATGGCTCGTCTTCCAAGAATGTGGTCACGACGAACCACCCAGCGAAGTCGTCTCTCTCTGGTCAGTCACCTGCACCAGTGGTGTGAGTGTGAAACGAGGCCAGAGGTCACCGTATGATAATGACATGAATCCAACAAGAGGTACATCCAGGCTTGGCACTTTCGAGGGCACATCACGTGGCCACTTCCATGTAGTATTATGCTAGTTTTTTTTTAGGTTGTGAGTAGGGATATGGACACAAATGTTCCTTGGCAGAGACCCACCAAGTTCGGTTATGGCGGACTTGTCCAGCGGCTAGCCTCACATACCCACAAATTGAAGGCCGGATTCCAAACGTAACTGAAAGGCTTGGTGATATCCCGGGCCTGAAAGCACAAAAATCCATCTCCAAGCCTGGCTGATTCTCAAGACCGTGCGAGTGCTCGACGACTGTCCATACAAAAAAAATCTTTTCATAGCTGCAAGAGACGCTCTGATGGTATGGGACTCTCGCAGCCACGCAAGACATGTACAACTCAGAATGCACACGTGTCATACCACGTCAGGACGTTTTGCACACGCAAATCTGGGATCCAGTCGGTCCATGTGGTTGCCGTTCGGGGTTCCGGAGTTTCAAAACTCCGAAACTCCGTATTGCTACACCAGAATTCAAGGCATCCACTTGATGCCCGTTGGCGAATGTGAGCTTTGGAGTCTAGAAATTTTCCTGTGTGCTCCTCCCCTCCCCCTTCCCAAGGATTTGATGGTGGATTCACGAATCCAAAATGAGACCAACCCCTGGATCCGGATTCGTGAATCCGGATCCAGATTCGCGATTCGTGAACTAGATCCACAAATCCCAGGATTCTTGTGCAGCCTTAGCCCACAAGAGTGGTCAACGAGTATTGGAGCGAGTCGGCAGCTCGCACGGATGGACACGTGTCAAGGGGCACCACCTAGACGCGAAAAAAGTGAACAACATTCCCGCAAGGCAGCATTCATGGACTTCAACCATAGGAGGTTGGGGAGGCCCAAAAATGTTGTCACGCAGACGCTCCAGCCTAAAGGGGGGAATCTGCTAGCCGTGCTGACCGACAAACTGCAACTTCGGTTCAAGTGCCATGCACGTGTTCATGTTTAGTTGGCGATTAAAATTATTCATTTTTCTTTCGCAATGTTAATGACTCACTGACTGAAAATCCCGCTTGTTGTTCATGAACCGGGACGGTTCATAACAAGTGGGGAGGAATGTAGCGGGAGGGCCGGTTCGGCCCTCCCTCCTCGCTGAAGCAAGGGGTGGTTGCGCACCACCCTTCGCGTTAGCGAGAGCTAGCCTATGGCCAGCACTTTGCTGGCCTCCGGCCAGCTTGCCGCCGATCGGCTCGACGGTCGGCGGTCGGCCAAGCGACCGGCCGTCCACCAGCTGGCTAGCCGCCAGCCGCTAATCGGCGCCTCACCTAGATCGTCGCCTGAAGGGCCACGAGGGCCACGAGGGCCTCGAGGGTGAGGCCTTGTGGCCTTGTGCCCTCGCCCCCCCCCCTCGCCCTCCTTGCAAGAGAGCAAGCAAGGACAAGGGATAGGGGGAGCGAGGTGAGAGCGAGGAGCGAGGAGTGCACGAGAAAAGTCGGCATGAAATCGCCGACTGTGCCTCGCATGCAACGATTTCACGCCGACGAGTCAGAACAGAAACTCGAGCTCGTTTAGGAAGAATTGCGAGTTTCTAAACCGTAAAACTCGTGCAAACTCACAAGTTTGAGGCAACATCCCCTCGTTTCGGACCCAAAATGTGGGGGGTGGATGAAAACGAAAATGGGCCTCCAGAGACTCGAAACATTGAGTCTCCCTGCTCTTAGTTGTTGATGACGATTACTCCTCAATTCTGCAAGGGGGAAAACCCTTGACGCAGAGTGAGAACGCCATTCTGCGAACTCTGACGACGACTTCAGAGCAGGAGTTGGAGGTTCCAACCCGTTACAAATAGAGACCGTCGATTTACCAGCCATTTTTGGCGCAAAATGATGGCTCGCTGTGGCAGCAGAATTCAACTTTCAATGGCAATTCATCCTCAAACCGACAATCAAACCGAGCGGACAAATTAGAGCTTGAACAACTGCTCTGAACAGTATGCCAACCTGACGAGATGGATTGGGCACAAAAACTCCCAACTGCCAAAATCGTATACAATTCGGCAGTTGCCACTACAATAGGTAAAACTTCATTTGAAGTGGTGTATGGAAAACTTCCCGCCACGGCAGCTAGACTACAAAGTCACAGCAATATTCCAGCAGTCGACGTTCAACGTCGTGACTTCACCACCATCTGCGAAGAAACATGGTAGACCTCGCAAAGACGCAAGCAACGATGAAGCGAGGAGCTGACTGACATTGCAGCGATGGTATCTTCGGCTCTGGCGATAAAGTTCTCCTCAACTCAGCAAACATCAAGATTCGAGGATTTGTCTATTCCAAGCTCAAACCTCGATGGTTGGGACTGCTTGAGATCGAGCTCATGCAAACCCCTGTGATTGCATCAATCAAAGTCCTTGGATAATTGACATTATCCAAGTTCATCTGGTGTTCCATGTCAGCAGACTCAAACACTACCGAGACCTAGGAGAGAACTTCTGCGAGAGAGGTGTCCCTCCTCCGCCCCCAGTTCAAGTGGACGAAGACACGGAGTACGTCATCAAGGACATCATCGGCCACCAACGACGAGGCAATACAAGAGTATATCCCTTCAAGTGGCACGGCTACGACGCCGTGCATAGCAGCTGGGAACCCTGTGACAACCTTCGAGACGTCGGTCACCTAATTGACGGCTACTATCGCCGTCTTTGGGCCACATCTACATGCGCGCCGGGACGTCGCGGCTAAAAGGTTGGAAGTGTTACGTTCCAAACGTACACGAGTCCCGAATGTTTTCAAGTGGGCATTACTATTATTACACAAACAGCCCACTGTGTCGCAAAGATCACGAAATTCACTCTAAGGGTCGAGGACAAACTCGCCAACTGCCTCGCCGTAGTTGGATATTCCTGAACCATCTGATAGCTTTGACCACTCTCGCAAACCTACGATAAAAGGTCAACTTCTAGACGCATCGGGACAGATATGGATGAATAAAGATGTGTCTCGCGTCTTCATCGTCGATTCTCGAAGACCCCTGACTTTTCGACGGACCTTCTTGAATCCGACCACTCACGATGCGACTCCGCACGCGTCGTTCAACAATCGACCCAAAAACCCCGACTGTGCTTTATTGGTAACTCGACACTTTTAGATATATGTTTGATCATTTGGACACTTGTCATTGAACGGCACTTACCGCTGATTAAAAATTGCTCAAGTGTCTCAAATTCTAGATCGTGTTTTTCCTCGCAACTTCTACCTCTTCACCACATACGCTTCGTTCGGCGTAGCTCTTGTGTGGGAGGAATGTAGCGCTTGTGTGCCACGTGGCTTGAACTGGTCTTGGCCTGAGGGGCGGCGGATGGGATGAGTTGAGGGTCGGAGACCTTTAACTATTGCGGTCTAGGCTCAGTTGGCCAAGCTTCCCGTCCGTTTGCTACATGAGGTCATTGACGCGGATTTATTTGTCTATTTGTTCCATTCTTGATCTCGGACTTAATCTCCTGATGAGCATTGGCGCTTGGATTGTTTGGCACTGTTAGAGACCTAAAATCTCACAATAGAATTATCAGGTCCTGTCTTGTCTCTTTGATATGAACTGTTTGTAGTTGAATCTGTTGAGTGAAAGTGGATGGAGGAAATGTGGATTTTGCGAAGGGGGTTTGAATGATACTATGCAACGTTCGCGAAGCATATCGCACATTGTGATGATCGATTGCAGCACAATTTGTGCACAAATGTTTGTTGTTATGAGCAGTGGTCGTTGGGTATGTCGAACGGAGAGCCAATGTTTGATGGGTGTTGCGACCTTGCCACCTCTTGGACGACGGCGGCGACACCCTTGCGAAAATCGCAGTTTTGCGACGACTCGACCTGCATGGTTGTCCGGCTGCCTCATCCACGTGGGCCACATCCGATTGTTGTGGATAGCGTGTCACGGAAGGCGTGGGAGGGGAGGCGCACATTCGTACATCTGGTGTCGACGTGCATCACGGGGTGGGGGGGGGGGGGGGGGGGGGGGGGGGGGGGTGGACAGAAATGACGGCTTCCACAGCGCATATTATCGCAAAGCCTCACTACAATCCGGGGTTTTGTTGTCTTCTTGCTCTCCCAGGAATCGCAAACGGCAATGCCTATCGATCCCAAGGTGGTTCGACCCGTACATGTCCGCCTCAGGTTGTGCCGTTTCAGCCTTTTGAGCTGCTCCTTTTTGGCCACCTCCACCTTCGGCGATTGGGAGTGCATCTCGCCTCCTGCATCGCCCGCTCGATCATCTTTCGGCAGGCATTACGATGCGAATGCGGAGAAACGAGACGAATGTCGTCTGCGCCATCACGAAGCTCGCTCAGCTAACACCTGCGCGGAAACCTCCGGCAAGGGTTTATCGAACTCGAGCGGAGCGAAGAGGTACATGGGGTTGATGCTGCTGTAGCACGGCAGCCGGTCCTCATGCCCCTGGCGTCAGCTCGGATGCGGAGGCTGCTGGCGGTGTGATGCCGGGGACATCAATGNGCTTGCGACTGGTGTCACGGGACTCTAGGTTGGTTTGACTCCGGTGTCCTTCACTTGGTGACTCGGGCTTCACGCGTGTGTTTGACTCGAGGGGCACCTGTGCCCACCGCGGCGCTGCCGAGGCTGTGCCCGTGGTCACAGACTGACAGGGCACGCGAGGCGGCGGACTTCGAACCGACTTCGATGGTCTGTCGTTCTGGCAGGAATCTAGCCCTCGCCGCAGGCCCCTCAGGTTGGTTACGCGTGACGTTGTACATGCGGGTCGAGGATGGGCTGCAAGGTTTTCGTCTCACTCAGCATCAGGCTGTGACGGCCGCGTGGATGTCCGCAGAGCTCTGTCACTTGGTTCAGCCTGGTTTGCCTCCATTGAGCAATTGCTGTTTGTAGCATCTGCTCACGATTATCCTGGGAGGAGACTCTTCGGTCTCTCCTCCTCCCTCCTGCTTACCCACCAGGCTGTGGTTTCCACTCTCTAGGCGGGCTAACTTCTCCGCAAGATTCCCCTCCGCGGTGCCCTCCGCGGTGCTCTCCGCCGCTTGGTCTTCCGTGGGCACGCTATACCTCGGCCACTGCCACTTCTTGCTCCCTTGGCGGACAGGTTGTGCTTGTTCTGTCCGCGTCCTGGCGCGTTGGTCACTCGACGGCATGCTGAAAGCGGATTGCCTTGATGGGGAGCCAGCTCGCCTGTGCGACAGCACCGAGATGAATGTCGTTTCCAGATTCTGAAGCCAGTACTTGAGCTGTGTTCCGACGACGTCCGCTCTCTGTGCGCCTCACTGTGGGGTGCACCAGAACTGGAGCACCCCACGGTTTGGGTGTCACCTGTCCCTACAAACTTCCTCTGATTTCTTAGTCGTTGTCCCTGCTTTCTGTTTCTTCTTGGCATCTGCTTCTGTGAGTGGCTCGCCGGCATGGCTTTTCCTTGGGTTCATTGCGCAGCCAGGTTTGTTTGGGATCTGAATGGTATGGGGCCCTCTCTGTCTGAAAACAGCTGGGTTCACACCCGTGTGCCAACCTTATGTTCTCTCGGCCGTGCAGATGGGCACTACTCGGCCCAATTCGCGCGCTGGTCAAGCTTCCCTTTGAAGAAGAGCCTTTGTGCAGCCACGGCTTCAAACAGTGGGTCCCTGCCGCGGATAGTCTGACCCCAAGGTGCACAGAAGGTTGAGGAGGAGCTGGTTGGCGGTGCGGCTCCCATGGAGCAAGAGAGTTCTGGACAGGTGGGGCATGCAAACATCGGCAGCAGCAGCAGCAACGAGGTGCCTCCGTCGCGGTCCTCCTCCCCTCCCCCCTCTCCGACTGCCGCCAGCCGCTGGGGTCTGGACTTTGGGCTGGGAGAGCTCGAGGTTGGCGCGGAGCCGGACAGTCCGACGGCTGCGCAGTT
>SZWC01000579.1:23225-46080 GCA_023375785.1 Penium margaritaceum | reverse complement strand
TCTAGCCGTGCGCTTGTGGCTCGTGATGGCCGAGCGTCAGTCTCGTCACTCCCTCCACACCTTCCGCTCTGACCGCGGCGGTGAGTATCTCGGTGAGCTGACCACTCACTTCGCCGAGCTTGGTATCTGTCACCAGCTCTCGGCCCCTGCTACGCCACAGCAGAACGGTGTGTCCGAGCGCTGGAACCGAACCATGGAGGACGCGGTTTGCGCCATGCGTGCTGAGTGCGGTCTCCCGGAGTCCTTCGCCTTCGAGGGCTTCGCCTACATGACGTGGGTCTGGAACCGCCTCCCGCATGGTCCCTTGCCGGACCACGTCACGGCGTATGAGCTGTGGTTCGGTCACCGTGTGGACCTCAGGCTTGCTCGCGTCTGGGGTTCCTTGGCCTGTGTCTGGTACACCTAGGACCAGCAGGGGTCCAAGGTCTCTCCGCGCGGCCGGATGTGTGCCTTCCTCAGTGTCTCCTCGCGCTCCAAAGCGTGGCGTTTCTGGGATGCGGGTCGCCACCGCATCGTTGAGTCGCGCGACGCGCTGTTTTTTGAGGCACTATCGTACCGCGACCTGTCTGCCATTCTCACCCAGGTAGCGTCTCACGTTCCCACCTGTGAGGCCTCTCGTCGGATGGGGGAGTCTACCCCACAAGGTGAGTCCGTCCGGGGTGCCTCCGGGGTGGGACCGTCGTTGGCCACCATTGACCCGTCCATCATTACTATCGGGCCTGTAGTCTCTACGCCTGCCCCGCTTGCGCCGGCCACGACTGTCTCGCCTGCGCCTGCCGCGCCTGCCTCACCCGCGCCTATCACGACTGCCTCGCCCGCGCCTGCCTCACCCGCGCCTACCACGACTGCCTCGCCCGCGCCTGTCGCGACTGCTTCGCCCGCAACTGCAGCGCCTGCTTCGCCCGTACCTGCAGCGCCTGCTTCGCCCGCACCTGTAGCGCCTGCTTTGCCCGCACCTGTAGCGCCTGCTTCGCCCGCACCTGCAGCGCCTGCTTCGCCTGCCGGGGCTGCACCTGCCGCCTCTTCGCCTGCGGCGCCTGCCTCACCCACGCCCGCCGCGACTGTCTCGACCGCGCCTGCCGCGACCGTCTCATCCGTGCCTGCAGCGCTTGTTTTGCCCGCGCCTGTCGCGCCTGTCTCGCCCATGCCTGCAGCGTCTCCAGAGACAGCACCTGCCCTCCCTGTGCCAGAACTGTCGGTCAGCTCAGACTCGGGCTACTCCCGTGGACCAGGTGGACGTCTCCGCCCACTGGCCTCACGAGCACCTTCGATTGCGGTTGCACCACCCAGACGACGCACGCGCAGCGTGCACAGTGGTGACCCTGGCACAAAGGCTCTCGGCCTAAGTGTCCAAGGCACCTACACGGAGGTGCACCCAGCTTGTCCCATTGGGCACCAGCTGATCGCTCACGAGCACGAGGCTGCACAGGCAGCTGCCGCTGACCTAGTTACGGTCCGTCCGACCCATGAGGCATGTGTCCTGGCCACCCGGTGCTCCCCTTTGATGGTCCCTGATCCAGACACGTTAAAGGAGGCTCTCTCAGGAGAGGATGCTGAGTAGTGGCGGGCCGCCTGTGAGGACGAGCTCAGGGCCATCGGGGAGCACGGAGTCTTTGAGCTGGTCGACCGTCCTGAGGGACAAAAGGTCGTGCAGGCCAAGTGGGTCTTCCGCAAGAAGGTGAAGCCTGACGGCTCACTAGATCGCTATAAGGCTTGCTTGACTGCCAAGGGATTCTCTCAGGTTGAGGGGATCGACTTCACTGAAACCTTTCCCCCTGTTGGCCGCATGACCACAGCTCGTGCGCTGCTTGGTGTGGTCGCTCACCATGACTGGGAGCTGCACTAGATGGATGTGAACAATGCGTTCCTCCACGGCACCTTGGAGGACGAGATCTACATGGTCCAGCCACCTGGGTTTGAGGTCGAAGGCAACAAGGTCTGGCGCTTGCGCAAGGCCTTGTATGGCCTGAAGCAGTCGCCCCGGTGCTGGAACCGAGAGATCACTCGCACCCTCACTCAGGCCGAGTACGTCCAGAGTGATGCCGACCCGTCACTTTTCATCCGACGGACAGCCGAGCACCTCACTGCCATTCTGGTGTATGTGGACGATCTCCTGATTGCGTCTCCTTCACTGGAGGCCGTGAAGGAGGCCAAGGCGGTCTTGCCGGCCGCTTACAGGATGAAGGACCTTGGTCCAGCGGCTGTTTTCCTCGGGATGGAGATTGTGCGTGATCGTCGTCGACGGACACTCCTCCTCCATCAGGCACGATATGCACAGGTTGTGGGGGAGCGGTTTGCTGACCTCCTTGGCGTTGTTCCCACCGCCTCGTCACCCATCACTCCCGACGGGCAAGACGCCCTGAAGGTGACAGACCCAGCCGATCTGGACGAGAGTGTGGACGTGACCCTGTACTTGCGCATCATTGGCTCACTGATGTACTTGGCCACGACCACGCGTCCCGACATTGCATTCGCTGTCAACCTACTCGCACAGTTCAGTCAGTCCCCTCGGACTCGCGCTCTGCACGCAACTTTGCGAGTCGTCCGGTACGTGGTCTCCACACTGTATCACGGTCTCTGCTTTCGGAGACAGTGCTCGGTTGTGGTAGATGGCTACACCGACAGCGACTGGGCGTGGAGTCCTGATGGACGCAACCGCACGGGTTACGTGTTCCTGCTTGGTGGCACCGCTGTGTCTTGGCGCAGCGGCAAGCAGGGGTGCATTGCTCGCAGCTCCTCAGAGGCTGAGTATGTTGCTCTGGGCGCTGGCACCGCTGAGGCGGTGTGGCTGCAGCGGTTGTTCCAGTGCTTGGGTCAGTCCGTGCCTACCATCATCCTCCGATGCGACAACCAGAGTGCTCTCGCAATCGCTGAGAACTCTGGTGTGTTCCACGCACGCACGAAGCACATCGCTGTCGAGTATCATTTCGTGCGCGATCTGGTGGAGCGGCAGTTGATCTCCATCGTCTGGGTGGGCACAGACTTGCAGCGCGCTGACTTCCTGACCAAGGCACTGGCACGTGGGAAGTTCCTCGGGGCTGTTCGTTCCGTCGGATTGCGACCCCTGTCCGAGAGTGGGTGATTGTCCGGGTCCCTGTTGAGCACTCTGTGTTGCACCGGCACGCGTTCTGCACGTGTATGGACATNAGGCAGCCTGGCAGCCTACCCAGTGTACCAGAGGGCTCCCACAGCCCACGGACTACGTTTGGAGGTCTTCAGGATTTTCTCGGTGGACAGCCCTGCCAGGCTGATTTACATGTTTGTTTTCTTACACTCTCCGGCTGTTCCCCAACGTAGGCGTGTGACCAGTCGTTGTGTCTGTCTTTTTGTTGTGCATCCGTAGGATCAGACGGCGCTCCGTTTGGACGCTTGTGCACAGAATTATGGCCAAAACAGTGGTTTTGGGCCGGTTCAGGTTTGACAGGCACCGCCGTGTGCGCCACCCGCCGTGAGCCACGGCGGCTATTTATGCTGTGGACCTGTCATTTGTTATTTCTCTCTGCATTTACTTCAGTTGAAGCTTGAGATACAAGTGCGCGTGTCTCTCCCTACCCTTGCTGTCCCTTGCATGACCTGTGTGTCAACCAGCCAGACCCGTGCTGTCAGGCTAGCAAGCAGAAAGGCTAGGAAGCTTCCTGGAATCTTCTCAGGTGTTGGTTTTCGCGCATCTCTCATTGTACTCTGTTGTGTCCTCTCGGCTTGTGTATATCGGCGTGCAGATGACTGATGGCGAGACTTGACGGCGTTGGAGTGTCGTTCCGCGGAGCCGACACACGCTGAGGCCCACTCACCCGTCGCTGGAGCCTCCTCCCTTTGGCGATGCGCTCAGCTCCATCGACAGGCCTCCTCGGTGGTCGGCCGCCGGCGGTCACTGCCACTACAGATGCTGTCTGCATGCGTGTAGCGCTTTGTCTGGCTGTGGCATTGCATCTGCAGCATCATGCGGTGCCTAGGGTCCATGTCTCCTGCTGTATGGCCCTGTTTGGCATCGTTGACTGTCGTAGGCACTGCCTGGGTTCGGGCAGCTACAACTCTTTACTGCTCTTTTTCTAGCTGATTCTGACCGCACAACTGCGTTTGCAATGACAGTATTATGATATAGTCCAGTTTTCAGGCAAAGCGGACGAAGCCCGGGTTTCCGGCTGTCGAGCGTCTGGCAGGGCTCACCGAGAAGACCCTGCCTGCCAGAAAATAGGTCATAGACTATTATCTGATTGGCTGGTTAGCTGAGTAACAAGTTCTACACTAGTGGGGGGGAGCTAGAACTTTGAGGGGTCTCCCATTGTTGCTCATTCTTCATTCCTAATGAGTCAATTTCAGTTTTTAGGTGCTTTCTGGCGCTAACACTGGCGAGCACGCTTCTGAGTAACAAACCAAGAGCTTCGAGACTTAGACTCTAGAGCACCAGACTGAGGGGGCAGCAGACTTAAGCAACAAGCGTGGAAGCCCACACGCTGCATGAACAACGCATGCTGCCCCAACCTGCTGCCTAGGTTTTCAAGATTGGTATCAGAGCCAGAGCGTAGCAGCAGCAGCAGCAGAAGACTGGCGTACAGGTGCCAGACAACGCCGGCGGACCCCCATACGCGGCAGTGCAGGGGAAATGCTGCTGATTTTTTTCGGGCAGCATTGACCCGCCTGGTGGCGGCGTAAAATTTTTTTCCCACGGCCACTGAGCCAGGGGAAATCCTGTCAAATGTTTTTGATAGCACTGACCCACACGAGTGAGGCGAGGAGGTGAGCGGCAAGACGTGTCCAACACCTATGGGCGACGACGCACGCTGCAACGTCACCTAGGTGTAGTGACTGGCACCAGCACGCAGTAGCAGCAGTCTGCAACAGCGGCAGCCGCAGGCAACGGCAGCGAGCAGTGGCAGCAGTAGCCAGTAGCAACTGTGTGCATTAGCAATAGCAGGCAGAAGCAGCAGCTCGCAGCAGCCTGCAACAGCAGCAGCTCACAACAGCAGCAGCCCGGAGCAGCAGCTTGCAGCAGTAGCGAGCATCTGCGGCAGTAAGTAGTAGCTACAGCAGCGTGTAGCAGCAGCAGGCTGCAGCAGCCATAGTAACGAGTCGCAATAGCAGCTAGTTGTAGTAGTGACTATAGCGAGTAGCCACCAGCAACGGCTGCTGTTGCTTGCTGCCCGCAGCAAGCGAGCAGCGAGTAGCAGCCCGTTATTACGAGCAAGGAGCAGCTCACTGCCAGCGAGCAGTAGCCCGCTACTCGTAGGTAGCAGCGGGCAGTTGCCCGCTATGACAGACGAGAAAAGAGGAAAGACAAAAAAATGCAAAGAAAAAAAATCCCCCACCCCATACGCTTTGCTGCCGCGGCTGCAGCAGCTGCATTTGCTGTTGCAACCACCACAATAGCCGCAGCAGCCTGCAGCAGTAGTAGTTGCTGTTGCAACTGCAGCCGCAGAAGCAATAGTAGCAACAGTAGCAGCACTAGCAGCCACAGCAGCAGCAGCAGTAGCTGCTGCAACAGGAGCAGCAGCAGCGGCAACACCAACCGCAGCAGGAGCAGCAGCACCAACAGCAGCAGCAGCAGCAGAAGCTGGAACATCAGTTGCAACTGTAGTTGCAACAACAGTAGCAGAAGAAGCAACAGCAGCTGCAACAGTAGCCCCAACAACCTCCACTGCTGACGTCAGCATCTTGTTGCTGACGTCACTGCTGACATCACTACTGACATCATCAACTCACAGACAACAACAAAAAAAAGGGGGCAATGGAAGGGGGAAGCAAACCTAAGGGTGGATAGGACGTCCACCGTCCTCAGCAGACGTCACTGCTGTCAGCACCACATACAAAAAAACCAAACAACACAAAAGGGCATCACACCATGGCTTGTAGCCCCACTGGGGAGGGGTCCTCCTCTGTGGGGGGACCCTGACCCCCCCTTTCTTACAACGGCTGCAGTAGTAGCAGGAGCTGCAGTAGCAGGAGCGACAGCAGTAGTAGTAGCAACAGCAGTAGTAGCAACAAAAGCACCGACAGCAGTAGCAGCAGCAGTAAGAGTAGTAGGAGCAATAGGAGCAGCAGGAGCAACAGCAGTAGCAGGAGCAGCAGCAGCAACGGAAGCAGCAGTAGCAGCAGAAGCAACAACAGCAACAGTAGCAGCGGCAGCAGCCCCCTGGTGTCGTTGGAGACAATCCTGACCCCCTCGCTGCTGTTCAACAACAGCTCACCGCCCTGACACAGTCGCTTGCCGCACTGCAGCTGTTGGTCTCTTAGACTGTCCCCATTGCGCCACCATCCTTCACCCCTCCGGGGCACGCCAACCCAACTGTGGGTACTGCCACGCACTACCTAGCGCAACAGCAGACTCAGCGCCAGCGGCAGACAATGACCTCCGTCCTTGGCCCCATTTTGGGTGCTAGGTGCAAGCAAAAGGACTTTGAGACGCCTCCGCCGCCGCTTCAGGCCGGCGAGAAGTTCCGGAGCTGGGAGCTCAGCTTCTGGATCTGGGCGCAGGGTGAGGGCTTGTGGGTATACTACACCTTGCCGTATGATGCCACCCTGGCCAACCAGTTGTATGACGCTGGTCATGCCGTCCGTGCTTCAATCCTTGTCGCCCCTCCGGCTTCCCGCCTCGCCCTCGAGCCCTTCTTAGGCGACTTCACCGTTGGCGCCACCCTAGACCCTGCAGCCGCGTGGCATTTCCTCACTCATCCCCATCGCCTGTCTAGCGAGGCTGAGACCAGCCGCCTGCTGCGAGAATTCAATTCCCTGCACATGGGGGAGACCGAGACGGTCACCTCCTACTGGGAGCGGGCGGAGGACATCCTTCTTCGCCTCAGCAAGTCTTCCCCACCCCCTCTTGCCGCGGTCCTCACCATCAAGCGCGGTACCACCGACGGGTACGCGGACGTCTTTGTCCATTACCCTAACGACGTTCTCTCCACCATGGCGGCCCAGGGCTCCCTCATGCCCTAGGCATACGAGCTCTTCCTCCCAATTGAGGAAGCTCGTTTGGAATCCCGACTCCAGTACATGGAGGCCGTCGCCTCCCCTGCCGTCGCCGCCCCTGCCGTCGCCTCCGTGGCCGTCGCCTCCCCCGCCGTATCTACCTCATCATCGTCAAGGAAGAAGAAGCGTCGGAACAAGAAAGGCAAGGGTCAGCAGCAGCAGCAATAGCAGCCGTCGACCGGGTCCAGCGGTGGCGGCTCGGTCTGCCACAACTGTGGCTATCCCGGGCACGGGTGGTACACGTGCCCTCTACCAACGAACGAGGCGCACGTCATCGCCACCATGCGTTGCTTGCGCAAGCGCTGTCTCGCCTCTGCCGCTGTAGCTGTCACTGGCTCTGACACCTCGGCCTCGTCCAGCAGCTCCACCACTCCGGTTGCCTTGCCAGGCCCACTGCCACCAGCGCCGTAGCCGTCGGCGCCGACACAATCATCCTTCTACCCGGGCTCCGGCGCTGTCACCCCGCACTCCGTCTACACTCCCGGGTCGTCCTCCCGTGAGCGCCAGTTGTAGGAGTTCATCGCGATCCAGCTCGGCCTGCCTCGCCCTCCTCCACAGGGAAGTGTGAGTTGTATCACTTCTTGCTCTCTTGTCCAGCCCTGCATGACTAAGACTGAACTACGGTCGTGCCCCGTTTCATCGTCTGTCTCGTCGTCTCTCATGGTCTATGCTACCCCTTCCCATGACGACGTTGGCTTGACGATTGGCAGTCTCGGTTTGCGCCTCCTTCCACCGCGTCCGCGTCCCTTGCTTGCTGCCTTGCGACCGTTAGCGATCTAGCGACCCCGACCCAGGACCCTGCTGAGACCTGGATCATCGACTCCGAGGCCACGCATCACATGACGGCCTCTCGTGAGGCCTTTATGATGCTCGGTCCTGTAGGCGATGTCTCTGGTGTCCGGAAAATCTCTGGCCAGGTGTTGCGTGTCTGTGGTGTTGGCGTCGTTTGTTTCCGTGGTTCCTCCGATGACGTCTTTCTAACCGATGTCCTCTTCGTCCTTGGTCTTGAGCTCAGCCTACTGTCCGTCACTGCTCTTGACCGTATGAGCATGGATGTTGTGTACTCGCGTGGTGTTGGCACGGTGTCGTTACATCTATCTCCTCCCTGTCGGCCGCCATAGGCCATGTGTTTGTCACTAGTACACTTTCTCCTCAGCACACTCGTCTCTTGCAACGCCGCCTCTGCCACGCCCACTCTGCCGCCGTAGACAGCATGCATCGCACCCAGCCGGCCAAGGGCCTTGACCCGGCGGCTTTCCCCCTCTTGTGCCTCATTGAGTGCATTGACTGCGCTCACGGGAAGATGCACCGGTCCACGTACCCCTTGTCTTCCTCCCGTGCGCCCGCCCCTCTCGACCTTGTCCACTCGGACGTCATGGGTCCTCTCTTCACCGAGTCCGTCGGCGAGCATGGTCGCTATGTCCTCACCCTCACTGACGACTATTCTCGCTACCGCTAGGTCTTCTGCCTTTGGTAAAAGAGTGATGTCGCTCACGCCATCCAGGACTAGCTTGTCCTTGCGGAGTGCAAGTGTGGCCGCTCTCTCCGCCGTTTTTGCTCCGATCGCGGTGGTGAGTACATGGGTGAGGCCACAACCTTTCTCGCCTCCCGTGACATCCACCATGAGACATCTGCGCCTTACACGCCCGCCCAGAACGGTGTCTCCGAATGGTGGAACCGTACCATGGCCGACGCCGTTCGCACCATGCGCGTCGAGTCTGGTCCTTGCGATGGCTTCTAATTTGAAGCCATAGCCTACATGACCTGGGTCTGGAACCGGATTCCCCACAGTCCCATTCCTCGCCAGTCCACGCCGTACCAGCATTGGTGAGGTCAACGCGCTGACCTCCACCCGGCTCGCGTCTGGGGCTGCGTGGCCATTGTGTGACTGCCCGCCCCACAACAGGGTGGTAAGCTCGCCCCCCGCGGACGTTCAAGCACCTTCCTCGGGTGTCTCTCGTCAGTCCAAGGCCTGACGCTTCTGGTATCCCTCCCGGAACTGCATCGTTGAGTCCCGGGACGCCCTCGTCTTCGAGGACCTGTTTCCTTGCAACCTCATTTGCTACGGCTCGTCCGTTTCCATCGTGTCGCGTGGGGGAGTGGTGAGTCCTTCCTCCGTCTTGCCACTTCCAGGTAACAAATCCCTCAATCCCTCTCAGTCGGCAGCCCTGGTTGTGGCCGCTGGTCCCTCTGAGCCGGCAGCCCCAGTCGCATCTACTGGTCCCTCCGGGCCAGTAGTCCTAGTCCCGTCCACTAGTCCCTTCCAGCCGGCAGCCCCAGTTGTGTCCACTGGTCCCTCCGGTCCAGCGGCCCTAGTTGCGTCTGCTAATCCCTCCAAGCCGTCAGCCCTAGTCTTGTCCGCTGGTTCCTCCGGGCCGGCAACCCGAGCCGCGTCCGTTGGTTCCTCCTGGCCAGCAGCCCCAGTCACGTCCGCTGGTACCTTAGGGCCAGTAGCCCCAGTCGCGTCCGCTGGTCCCTCCGAGCCGGCAGCCCCAGTCGCGTCCGCTGGCCCCTCCGGACCAGCAACCCCAGTCGTGTGTGCTGGTCCTTCCGGACCGACAGCCCCAGTTGCGTCCGCTGGCCCCTCCGGGCCAGTAGCTCCAGTCATTCTAGTCGGGCCAGCAACCCCGGTTACATCCGCGGGCCCCTCCAGGCCAGCAACCCCATCCGCCTCCATTGTCCCAGCGGACTCAGTGCCATCGCCTGCCTTGCCACGCTAGACGCCTGGCCCAGGCGGCAGCCTCTAACCCAGACCGTCGCTAAGCGCGCAGACCATCGCACCGCGCTCCGTGGCGCCTCGACCCCCCGTGGCTCCACGTGTCTCCTCCACTCCCACGGTTGTGAGTGGGGATCCTGGCACCAAGGCCCTCGGCTTGACCACCTCGGCCATCATTGTGGACCTTTACCCGGGCTCTGCACTGGGCTACGCCATGCTTCATTATGAGCATCAGCACGCTGTCGTGGCTGCACTCGCGCGCATCCCACCTGGGGCTCGAGATACACATGCTTTCTCAGTCCGCTCCACAACTTGCCCGGAGGACCCAGACACCCTACGCGAGGCACGAGCCTCTCCTAAGGCTGCACACTGGGACGTTGCCTGCGCCGCTTTCCGACAGCACCACGTGTACGACCTCGTCGACCTTCCTCCAGAACGGAAGGCCATCCGCGCCAAGTGGGTCTTTCGGTGCAAGTGGAAGCCCGATGGGTCCTTGGACAAGTACAAGGCCCGCCTTACAGCCAAGGGGTTTGCCCAGATTCCTAGGGTTGACTACGACCAGATCTTCACCCCAGTTGGCCGGTTGTCCACTAGCCGGGCACTCTTCAGCTTGGTCGTCCAGCATGGGTGGGAGCTGCATCAGATGGATGTGAGCAACGCTTTTCTCCATGGTTCATTGGAGCGTGAGGAGCTCCACATGGTGCAGTCCCCAGGCTTCGACGATCTCACTGGGAGAGACTGGCGATTGCGCAATGCCCTCTATGGCGTGGGGCAGTTACCTCGGTTATGGAACCAAGAAAGCAGCAGCACGATCCTTGGTAGCGGGCTCCAATGCAGCACTGCTGACCTCGCATTGTTTGTCAGTCTGCAAGGCCAGACTTTCGCTGCTGTTCTGGTTTACGTCAACGATCTGCTCATTGCGTCGCCAGATACGGCTACCATCCAACGTGTCAAGGATCTGCTGCACGCCGCCTACCAGATGAAGGAGCTCGGATCTGCCAGAGTCCTCCTAGGCATGGAGCTGGAGCATGATCGCTCCCAGGGCGTCCTACACATCTGCCAGGTCTCCTATGTGTAGACACTGTCCACCCGTTTTGCGGAGGACCTGTCACTCATGCCGAGCGCATCCTCACCCATGTCACCCGATGGCCAGGTGAAGCTGAAGAGTCCTGACCCAGCCGTTGTTGGGGAGCGAGTTGACATGACCACGTGCATGAGCCAAGAGCAACGTATTCATGTGCGTTCGTTGTTGCATAAGGGCAGAATCAACATTGTGTGGGTTGAGACAGTACGGTAGTTGGCTGAATTCTTGACCAAGGCACTAAAGCGCGACTCGTTCAAGAAGGGTGTGAGTTAAGTCGGCATGTGTCCGTGAGTGAATCTCTTTGTCCTTGCTTGAGTTTCTGCTTGGCCTGGGGGAGTTTGGTCGTTGACTGTGTCTGTGCCCGCACATGTGCACTACGCGTGCGAGTCATGGGGGATTGTTGATCATTGTGCATCTCTTATTGTACTCTGTTGTGTCCTCCTGGCTTGTGTACACCGGCGTGTAGATGAATGATGGCGAGACTTGACGCCGCTGGAGTATCGCTCGATGGAGCCGATGCATGCCAAGGTCCACTCACCCTTTGCTAGAGCCTCCTCCCTCTGGTGATGCGCTCAGCTCCATCGGCAGGCCTCCTTGGCGGTCGAGCCGCCGGCGGTCACTGCCACTGCAGATGCTGTCTGCATGCACCTAGCATTGTGTCTGGTTGTGGCATTACGTCTGCAGCATCATGCGGTGCCTAGGGTCTATGTCTCCTGCTGTATGGCCCTATTTGTGGCCTAGGGTCCATGTCTCTGCATTGGGGACCATGTCGTTGCGCTCTCCTGTACCGCTGCTCTCCTGGCCGTCGCTCGTGACGGGTGGAAGCCACACATACCAACACTCCCCCTGGCTGACACAAGTGTCAACATAATGATGTCTGAGCGAAGGCAAGAGATGATGGCTCAGGCAACCAGTCATAGCAAGCACTCATCAAGAAAACCACATCACATGGTCTCCTCATGACAATGGTGCATCCCACCAAATGCCCGGGTCTCGACCATACACGAAGGCAATCACACACCTACGTGTCAAACATCATGCAAGAGAGACAGAGAAACAAGGTCTCCTCGTGACCCTGGAAAATGTCTCCGGGTATCCGGGTCTCAACCAAATCATGCATGGATCATACATAATACATGGAGGCAATGGGTCTCCACATCACATCGGTAGAAATCACCAGGTGCGCGGGTCTCGACCCGCATAACCTCGACCATAGCATCGTGCCACACCCCAAGTGACCTCGTTGTCCTCATAAGGGTGTCACGCCAAAGCCCACACACCAACAACGCCCCTAGGCTGTAGAGGTTGACAGTAAGAGCAAAGCTGATGGGTGCTCCCAACACAATCCGTAAAGAGGGAGCACGGATCCCCCATGGCCACATACCCCTACACTGCAATAGTAAGGGTGACGACGATGCTGGTGGGATGTACTCGCACAGATCCTCACCCCGGAGCGCCATCGTCGCTGGCGTCGTCGTTGTTATCATCGTCACTCCTATCATCATCTGTTGATGTGACTGGTGCAGAGCTGAGGGCCTCCTCCAAGAAAATCGCCTGCTGCATGGCCTCCAACTGCTGAACCGCTCATCGCCTCGCGGCCTCCACAGCGTCGAGGCGCGTGTGGAGCTCGACAAGCTATGATGTGGCAGTCGACCGGCTCGCTGCATCTGCGGCATGTAGATGGTCAGTCGCGAAACGAACCTGACGGTGGACCTCAATTGTGTGCTCGTCGGCACAAGCCAGAGGCTCTTGCAGCCTTGCGGTCTCACCCTACAGGAAGGAGTGGAGCTGTGCCTGCTCGTCGCACAAGTCGATGTCCTCTACGTCAGTCGGCATCTCAAGCACCGCCGGGCCACGAGGTGCTGGTAGGGCAGGATTGCAAGATAACGAGTCGCCACGTAAGTTGTCTGGGGCTGTAGAAACGACTACTGCGAAGGCACCTGCTGCTCGTGACACACCTTTTGGTCGGTCGTCAGGTGCTGGGCAGACATCGGCGTGTGTAGGTAAAGTTGCATCCGCGACGACGTCGCGGTCATCGAAGGTGCGGTGAGTGCTGTGGTGCTCCTTACAATCCTTGGTGCGCAGCCCATCATCCACCTGCTACTCAAGATCTGCCTGTCCCAGACCTGCATGCTGTAAACACCACACAGTTGCCTCAAGACGCCTCTGTGCATCCTCCACATAATCCATGGCAGCCTGTCATGCTGGATCAATCGCAGTGTAACAGCGATTGCTGGCCTCTCGGAGGTCGGCCACGAGACTCAGCACGTGCGCCTCCACTCTAGCCATGGCTGCCTCCTAAGCGTCCATCGCGGAGCTCAGGAGCTCGGCGCAGGCGCTCTTCACCGCTGTGTTGTCGACTGAAACCGCCATGGTGTCACCAACGCTGGTCAAAGAAGCCTTGAGCCAGAGATCCGTAGCTCGCTCTGTGTCCTCGACCTTAGCTGCTGCAAGCTCATCAGTTCCCACCGTTGTAGCGCACAGACGGACCTCTGGCGTCATATAGGGGTCATCCTGTGCTCGTGCTATGGCTGCTGCAAATATAGCAGCACACTGGGCCTCTACGTCTGTCACCGACTCCATGTCTGACCAGTCCCCCATGTACGACTCCTCGTCCTCACAAGGGGCGTCTGTCCCCTCCTAGCAGTCAGCCACATGCTCCTGCCGTCGAGTACTATCCCGTGCATCAATCATGTGCTGCCCTGTGGTCGTCGGTGAGCACTCCACCTCCCCACTGGCCGACGGACTAGGAAAACCCAAGAGGGAGTGGCGCACCAACCCCGCGACCGAGGACGAGGGAGATGGCTCTGGTGCAACTCCTACCACCGCCATGGTAGCTGCTATCATCCCGACCATCGTCTGGGTATCAACGGCCTCTCCTACCTCTCTTACTCCCTGTGCCACATCCGCTGTAATCTTCAACTCGATCTCTGAAGCTGACTCAGCGTCAGACCACTCCTCCTCGGACGAATAGTCCTCCACCTTAGTGAGAGGATGCGCCAGCTAAGGGTGTCATAAATCTTCGTCTGCTGCCTCAGTCGTCGGCTCCAAGGTTGTCGTCGGCAGACACTCCATTTCCCCCATGACCGGCACACCGCCAGAAGGTGGAAGGGGATGACACACCAATCCTGCAACCAGAGACGATGGAAGCGGCTCCTCGGCAACGTCCGTCACTACTGGTGATGCTGCTGTAGGCACTGCTACTACTGGCTGGGTACGTCTAGCTTGTCGAGCCATTCGCTGTATCGCTCAACGAGTGCATGCACGAGGGGTGCCGGCAGAACTGACGGCTAAGATAGCGACGGGGTCGAAGGTCAGGATGACACCGACTGACTCCAGGACAGAGCGAAGGGCGTCGGATGTGGAGCTGAGATCAGGTGGCGAGGGACCGGCAGGTGACGACACTGTAGGAGGTGAGGATGGCGAGGAGTGAGATAGGGATGTTTGCAACGGCATGGTGGCAACGGCCCGCTTAGAGAGTACATGGTCTGTGAGCTATTGCACCATGCGCTTTAGACCCTAGAGCTCAGCGTACAACACCGCCATAGCTCCACTAAGGGGTGCCACGGTATATGCTGACAAGGTCTCAAAGTCCGACGGTGAAGACGAAGAGCGGGACCGTATCCAAAGTGGTCGGCACTATGCAAGACGCTGGCGACACTGGCGCCATCCATGGTGCCGATCCCCACAGTAGTAGCAGGCAAAGCCGTTGGATGCCCGAGGCGGATGCCCCGGCTACAACTTCCAGTGTGGACGCGTTGCCTGCGACGTATGCAGAGCTGGTGCGCTCCCTACCACGCCAGTCTGCTCATCTCCGGAGCTCGGCATGGGTAAGTGCACACGACAGTTGCTCCCACTCGCACAAGGCCACAAGGGGGTGAGCGATTGAAGCACAATCTCTTAGACGTGCTGCGACTCCCTCATGAGGACGGTCACCATCGTGCTAGTGGTGCGCTACTGTGGGACTCAGGTGTGCGACCTCAAGTCGCCTTCGGTGTAGATTTTGCATCGGGTTCCATCGCCAACCGACGGCTGTGGCCTCAAGCCACCTTTGCTGCTGCTGCTACCATTGCAACTCTCGCAGCGGATGCTTCTACAGCGGTTCCCGTTGTCAGCCGACGGTGTTGGCCTCAAGCCACACCGAAAGGTAATACAAAGAAAAGAACACAAAACTGGTTTTCTTTCTTTGTTTTTTTTTTTGGTTCAGGCGTCACCTCCTCGGGTGCCTCTGTTGGGGTTTGCTAGGGTGCCCCACTCGAGCCCCCCCTCCCCCTCTATCCTCTCCCCCTCTTTTTTTTTCCGGTCTGGCTCGACCCTCGCGGCGAGCACAGTGGAGGGGAAGGCTCACTCCCCCCCTTGCGCGCAATCGGTCGGAGGCCGCCCGTCGGCCTCCCCTGCCTCTCTCGGCTTGCGGGAGGCTGGCGTTTTGCCGGCACGCGCCGGCTCGTGCGCCGGCGCTCGGCCGTCGCTCTATCGCGCCCCCCGTTGACACGATAGGCCCGACCGAGGGGACCCCACCCCTTGGACGGGTCCCTCGCGTCGGGTCCCCCTCATGCCCGACGGTAGTAGTTGCTGTAGCAACTGCTGCTGTGGTTGCTATAGCAACTGCTACTGTTGGTATTGCAGCTGCTGCCAGCTGCTGCTACTGTTGCGGCTACTACTACGGCTGCTTTTGTGGCTACTGCTACGGCTGCTACTTGTTGCTGTTGCTGCCGCCGCTGCTGCCTGCTGCCTGCTCCCGCCGCTGCCTGCTGCCTACTGTTGCTGCTGCTCGCCGTCGCTACCTGCTGCTGCTACTGCTCGCCGCTGCTGCTGCTATGGCTGCTGCCTGCTACCGCTGCCATTGCAAGTGCATGCTACCGCTGTCGTTGCTGCGGCTGCTACTCGCTCCCACTGCTGCGGCTGCTTCTACGGATGCTGCCTACTGCTACTGCTGCAGTTGCTGCTGCTGCGGTTGGTGTGATAGCTGCTGAGCTGCTGTTGTAACTCGTGGCTGGTGATGGCGCCGCTGCTGCAAGCTCCTGCCACCACTGCGCACTATCACTACTCGTAGCTGTTGCCGCTAGGTGCTGCTGCTAGCTGCTTGATCCTTTTGTTTTGGTGTACAGACTGATAGCCAGACACGGCTGCTGCTGCCACCCGGTGCTGCTGCTATACTGGCTGCTGCCCGAAGCCGCTCTCGCTACAGGTGCTTCCCGCCGCTACTGCTCCTACGGCTGCTGTTGCTTGCAGCTGCCGCCGCTGCCTCCGCTACCTCCACCGCTCCTCCACAACGTAGTCGTGGTGGGTCCCTCCAGGATCTGCTGCTGTTGCTATGGGTGGCTGCCACTGCTGCCACTCACTGCTGCTACTACTGCTGCGTCTGTGCTGCACAGCATAACCAGCTGTGGTTCATTTGCTTTGATACCATGAGAAGATTCTAGGAAGCTTCCTAGTACGCTTGCCACTGACTAGGCGTCAGTGCTCAATCAGCTCGCGGCGTCAACACAGGTCGGACGCGAAACGGCAAGGGTTTGGCTAGGCGACACAAATGGAGCGTCAAATGTGCTTCTATAGATAAAACACATGCAGAGAGTTAACAAATGACAAGTCCACAGCATAAATACCTACTGTAGCGCACATCGGGTGTCGCACGCGGCAGTGCAACGCCCGTCCTAAAACCGGCCCACAAACACTGTTTTGGCTGTAACTCTGTGCGGAAAAATCAGAACGCTACGCCGTCTGAACCTAGAGATGCAGAATTTTGAGCCGGACACTACGACTAGGCACACGCATAAGTCTGGCACCGATTGGTGGACAAACAATGCAAAACATGCAAATCGGGCTCAAGAGCTAGTCCACTGAGAAAACTCTAGCGTTTGCAAGAAAACCGCAAAGCACCCCGGCAAGCACCCACGGCGTCGTGGCAGCTCTCTGGTAGCTACTGGTGGATGGAGCCACCACTCGTCGGTGCTCCGGCGCCAGCTGCATCCGCATTAAGGATAGGCTGCAGAAGAATTGTAGGAGGTCCGAGACAGCATCCACAACGCAGGGGCAGTCGTCGGTCAGCTCCTAGTGGGTGGTCCACCACCTGCCGACACGCTGGTGTCTCCGGGGTCCGCATCGGGGACCATGTCATCGCGCTCTCCTGTATCGCTGCTCTCCTGGCCATCGCTCATGACGGGTGGAAGCCACACATACCACCACAGTGATAGTTCACGGGACTCAATCAGGGGGATCACGAGTGCGCAGAAGACAATTGGCATGCACATCCGACTTAAACATGTTGGTTTTCACGCATCTCTCATTGTGCACTGTTGTGTCCTCTCGGCTTGTGTACATAGGTATGCAGATGATTGATGGTGAGACGTGACGCTGTTGGAGTGTTGTCCGTTGGAGCCGTCGCACGCTAAGGGTTGCACGCGTTTGGCTGGAGCCTCCTCCCTCCAACTTGCTCAGCTCCATCGGCAAACATCCTCGACAATCATGCCGTCGGCAGTCATTGTAACTGCATATGCCGTCTGAAATGGAAACCACACTAGAGCGCAGGTTGGGGCAGTTGCGGTGTTGATGCAGTGTATAGGCTTCCATGCAAGTTGCTTTGGCTGTTTCCCCCTCATTCTGCTGCTCTAGAGTCTAAGTCTGAGTGCTCTGAATTTGTTACTCAGAAACGCATGCGCGAGTGCCAGCGTCGGAAAGCAGCTGAAAACTCAAAGTAACTGATTAGGAGTGAAGAATGTGCAACAATGGGAGACCCCTCTAAGTTCTAGCTCCCCCCCACTAGTGTAGAACTTGTTCCTAAGCTAACCAGCCAATCAGAAAATAGCCCTGAACCTATTTTCTGGCAGGCAGTGTTTTCTCGGTGAGCCCTGCCAGACGCCCGACAGCCCAAAACCCGGGCGTTGTCCGTTTTGAATGAAAACTGGACCATACCTTAACACCGATGCTGCAAACGCAGTCGTGCAGTCAGAATCAGCTAAAAAAAATAGAATCAAAGAGTTATGGCTGCCCGAACCTAGGTAGTGCCTACGACGGTCCATGATGCCAAACAGTGCCACGCAGCAAGAGACATGGACCCTAGGCAGAGCATGATGCTGCAGAGGCAATGGCACAGTCACAATTAGTGCTGGGTTCATGCTGACAGCATCTGCGGTGGCAGTTACCGCTGGCGGCCCGACCGCCGAGGAGGCCTACCGATGGAGCTGAGCACGTTGCCGGAGGGAGGAGGCTCCAACGGAGGGAGTGGCACCATCAATAGGAGCAGCAGCAAAAACAATAGCTACAACAACATAGCAGTAAACGTAGTAGCGGCTACAGAACTAGCACGACAGCCACTGCTTACATCAGCCACCCTCGGCTCATGTCATCGCTGATGTCCCTGTTGACATGAGGCGCTCTAGTGATGTCACTATTGACGTCACTGCTGATGTCACAAACAAGTTCAACAAACAAACAGAATAGAGGGAACCATGGCTGAAAGTGAGCAAGGGTCCTCCTCTGCGGGAGGACTTGTTGGCCCCCCTTTCTTGCAGTAACTGTAGCAGCTGCAACAGCAACAACAGCAGCAGCAGCTGCTGCTGCTGCACTGGCAATAGTAGCAAGAACAGCAGGAGTAGCAGCAGCTGCAGCAGCCGTTGCAGCAACCATTGTAGCAGGAGTAACGAAAGCAACAGTAGCAGCAGTAGCAGCAGCTGCTTATGCAGCAGTCGCAGTAGCAACCATTACAACAGCAGCAGCAGTAGTAGCAACAGTCGCTACAGTAGCCACTGCAACAATAGCAATGGTAGCAGGAGCAACAGCCGGAGCAACAACGGTAGCAGCAGCAACAACTGCAATTGCAGGAGCACTATTAGTAGCAGTCGCAGCAGCACCAACACCCTGGAGGAACAGTCTTCGGCCTTGCTGACTCGACAGATCCGTTAGTCGCCATACGCTAGCAGCTCGCAACGCTGACATAGCAGCTAGCAGCACTATAGCCGCTGAAACAGCTGCCACAGCCGCAGCCAGTGCAGCAGTAGTAGCAGCCGCTACAGCACAGCATTAGCAGCCGTTACATCACAACAGCGGCAGCAACATCAACAGTTGCCACCATTCCTTCCACACGGGCATGCTAGTCCCGCCATTTTATATGCTATACAGTATTTGGCGCAGTAGCATAGCCAACGTCAAAGGCAGACCATGTCTTTAGTCCTAAGCCTCGCTTTGGGTGCTAGCCGCAGGCCAAAGGTCTTTGCAACCCCGCCCCCACCGCTGATCACAATGTAGTGTATGATTTTGCCTTATATGGAACGTTCCATCTCCACCCCTATGGAGGGGTCCAGTCTGTGGGTGTTGTGTATAATGACAAGATGCTCATTCTCCATACAGAAATAGATAGATGATGTACTGAGTGCGTGACTTTATCTTACATGCATCACTGACCCCCAGTTCTATGGGGGCTCTAGTGCGTGGGGCTAGTGTATGAGGACAGTGCATTCGTTCACCATATAGAAAAACAATGATTATACACTCAGTGTATGATTTTATCTTATGTGGAACCGTAGACCCCACTCCTACGGAGGGTCTAGTTTGTGAGAGTAGTGTATGAGAGCACTCCGCTCGTTTCCCATAAGAATTGTACTGATCACGTACCAGGTTTGTAACCTTTTCTCATATGGAACATCGGACTCCCACTCTGAGAGGGGGGTCCCGTGCGTGGAACACGTATGAAGGCAGTATGCTCGTTCTCCATAGAAAAGCACACTGATCATACAAGACAAAATCATGTACTCAATGCATGATTTTGTCTTGTATGGGACCTTTCACCTCCTCTTCCATGGGGGTAGGGGAAATCCAGTGCGTGGGGCTAGTGCATGAGGGTGGTGCGTTCATTTTCCATATAAAAATACACTGATCGCGTACTCAGTGTGTGATTTCATCTTCTATGGAACGTTGGATCCCTACCCCTATGGAGGGGGGGGAGGGGGGCAGTGCGTGGGGTTAGTGTATTAGGGCAATGCCTTCATTCTCTACATAAAAACACACTGATCAGGTACTCAGTGCGTGATTTTATCTCATATGAAACATTGGACCCCCACTCCTATGGGGGATCCAGTGCATTGGGCTAGTGTATGAGGACAGTGCACTCGTTCTCCATACAAAAGCACACTGAGCATGCACTCAGTGCGTAATTGTGTACTGTGTGGAAGTCTGGAGCTACACTCCTGAGGGAGGGTGCACTGCATGGGACTAGTGTGTAACGGCAATGTCCATCACTCTTCCATGTAAACATACTCGAATTACATATTCATTGTATGTAAACGCTACAATGGTACACTTGAATTTCTACAGTGTTTTCTCAGTGCGACAACACCCAAGGAGCGCACTAGAAATCCAGTGTGTGAATTGAACAGCATTGTACATACATGGACGTTTGTGAGCGAGCATGGTGTAACGTGCCAATTGACAGAGCCACCCATAGAGAATTCTCATGTGGGATTCAGCTGTTACCTCGGGAAAAAACTAGATCCACCGGCATCATGTCAGTGCTAGTTTTCTGATGGACCAAGAAAAGCCGGTTGTGTGGCTCCCAATGTATGAGCAGCTTAGTGACACTCAAGCACCTCTGTATACATGCAAATTTTATGTTATACTTACATCGCCCACCAGCATATATGGGTGCATGTCACATCATCTATGTTCACTTCATACTAATGCAATAACTGCGAATATGAAGCTCTTGATATCTCAAAGGCATCCTAATTGGGTAAAAAAATGCTGTGTGTGAAGCAATCCCTTGCACTCTGGCTGAGGCACCCCAACCACACGATTCAACATGCATCCAGTGTTACGATGCCCAAGAGTTCCATGTGTGTCAATTTACCTGAAGCGATGTCTGCATGGGCAGAGTCAAGAGGCACTTGCGTGTTCACCAATCCATAACGTCACTCCCCCATGACCCTCAGAAGGATAGTCCACATGTACAAGAGAACGGTGTAAACAGAATTGCACACGTTGCACAAGGATTATAAGTGTGTATGAAAGGGAAGATGTTGCTTTATCACAAGAAGTTTATCTGTGTGAATCGACAAGGAAGATGTACCATATCTGAATGTTGTTGTAGAAAAAGACACAGCCATACAATTCCACACATATCTGTGCCATGTTTGAAATTCCCAGCCTCACTTCAGCTGCACACAACGCACCCCTGTTTCCCACTCTTCCACTATTGCGTTGACAAGGAAGATGTACCATATCCGACTGTCTACATTGGTGTCATGGGCCTAGTGACTTTTGGTGTATACGTCGACCCCAATGGATAATTGTGCATGAGAGCAAAGCCAGTTGTGTGCTGTGGAGAATGCATAACGGATGACACACACGGCGGCCGGCGGCAGCTGTGATGACCGGACCAGTAATTTGACTGCATAGGCTACATCTTCTCCCGTTGTGGTTGCAAGATGATGAGGGAACAGATCACGTTGAGGTAATCGGTGACATTGACCGTGATGTGTCAAACGACTTCAGCATGCATTGACCTGCTGGCGTCATTGGTTTCAATGCAATGAGAACATCGGCCAGCAGAGAAGCAAAGCAGTGTCCAAGTCTGGAAACTTATGTAGCCTGATATGCTTATACAACACATGACACAGACGGTTGTGCTCTAGCTCCATTTCCCCAAAAAAAACTGAGCTGGGCCCAAGCTCTTCATCTTGTATGGGGACTTCATGAGCGCCTTGACTGAATGGACATCAGTGGGACTCGTTGAGGCAATGAGGAGGTTTTTGATGTACAAGAGAATGGTAAAAAAGGGCTCAAAAGGAGTACTAAGAAAGAGCATTAGATTATTTGCACCGTGATGATAGCTTTCTCTCTCCAGAGTGGATGAGCCCTCCATATTCTAGCATTGTGGGGACTGCTTGAGGACGTGCAAAGCCTTGTGCAATTGCCATTCCTTGTTCGTTCTATCAATGAAAGCTGACTGCTGAATCATGTACAATCTTTGTGAAAACATCCATGCAAGANCATCACCCAAATGTGGCAAAAGTCTCATCGAAGTTGAATCCAAGAGTCTCTGAAGAGCCTTTCACCATTAGGTGCACCTTGTACTGGTCGACGTTGTTGTTTGGTTTCGGCTTGCACTGAAGGACCCAGTGGGCTTGTAAGGCCGTACGACCATTTGATATGTCAACCAGTTCATAGAAGTAATGCTCTTTGAGAGCATTCAGCTCCTCTAGCATGACCTCTTCCTAGAGGTCATTATCAGCTGCCTCTTGAAGCTGCCGGACCATGGCTAACTTGGATGGGAGTGTGGAAAGGACACTGGCAGCAAAGCATGCAGTGACATAGCCTGAGACAAAGACATTGAGGACGCTTTGAAACCCGTGTGCAATAAGGGCATACCCTACACCAGATTTGAGAGAACCACACGGATTGCAAGTCCAAGTGCATCAAGATCAGTGTATCGGGTAGTAAACTATGTAATGGAGGATGTAAACCAAATCAAGTCCGTCGCTGTAAGGGCTAGGCTCTTGAATGCCCAGGAAGAGAGAGCAGTATACCTCTACGTACCTGCAACTCTGGGCCGAAAACTGGGACTGTGGTCTGTGACTCATGAGATGACTCGGGACCATCAACAGTTGCAGTGGTCTGTGACACAGGAGGCGAATAAAAGTAAGGGGTAGAAAGTGTTCATTTATGCCTAATCACCCTAAGAAGATACACTCATGTGAGTGTGTACATCACACATGCACATGTTAGGAAGATGTTTGGAGATACCAAAGGAAAGTGGTAGAAGTCTCTGTGGATACTCCTCACTGAAAAAAATCTCTTTCTCACGTCTGTCTGAATGCAAAGGAATGTTCGTGGGAAAATTTTGTTTTGAAACGTATGCAATTTTTTTTTCGATGAAAATTTGAGAATCATTTGGCAAGGAATGACATCTTCTATGCTCTAAGACATGAACGGTTGTATGGATATTTGTGTTATGAGACCCACTGAGAATTTTGTACGTAGAGGTGAATAGTCTGAGAATAAAAGGAAAAATTGATGTATGAGTGAGAGAGAGAGAAAGGAAAAGTTGACTGAAAGACTCGACTAACTGGAAACTTGACTGTCGCTCTAGAGACCTC
>SZWC01000578.1:369245-393821 GCA_023375785.1 Penium margaritaceum | reverse complement strand
CGTGTGTGTGTGTGTGTGTGTGTGTGTGTGTGTGTGTGTGTGTGTGTGTGTGTGTGTGTGTGTTTGATCATTTCGACACTTGTCCTCGAAGCACACTTACCGCTAATTATAAATTGCTCAAGTGTCCCTCAACTTCTAAATCGTGTTCTGCCTTGCAACTTCTACTTGCTCACCATCAACGCTCCGTTCGTCATAACACTTGGTATCAGAACGCAACGGTGCTGGAGAAGCATCCGACTACTTTACCCATCCGGAGGACTACATCGCACAATCCTTCAACGCAACTTGCACATCAAGACTTCGCAGACTTTGCGACTACGACGTCAGGCGAGCAAGCACAGCCAACGACTAGCAGCGAATCTTCGACGTCGACTTCGTCGATGGAGGAGCAGAATATGCCGATGCACGGAAATCATGAAGCGACAATTAATGGTGGCGTGGCAGGCTATGCGGCAGCTGGATCAACCCCTATGCCTTCGACGACCAAGCCGGTCGCGGACCCAACGACATTTAAACCAGCTACCCCTACTGACAGCCTCGACGATGGCAGCAGGAATGACAGGTCGCACCGATCGACAGGCGCGGGTCAACGACGAAATGGCGAACCGAATCTCCGCGCTCAAAGGGATCAACAGCCATCTGCTCGAACAACTCAACGTCGCGATGGAGGCTCTTCACAACGCAAGCACACGGGAGCCGGTGCTAGTAAAGAGAAATTCCTAACTCTCGAGCGAACCCAAAATTCATTGGGCCCCACCAGGCCCGTTCAATCTTGTAAACTCTAAAGGACTGACGGTTCTAATGTGGCCGGCGAGTTTGGAGGTGTACTTCACCGCTGCTGGGGTCAACGACGAACAAAAGAAGATTAACCTCGCGCCGAGCTTATGCGTGGCACGGTGCTAAGTTGGTGGTCAGACCTTAAGACCATCCAACGCCAGCAGGAGACTGGCGAGGCATCATCAACAGCCAACTACGCCTGTCTCATATCGCTGACCGCAGGCGTTCTACTCTTGGAGTAGATCAATCCACAGTGGCAAGACGCGCTGACGCCACCAACCGACTAGAACGAATTCTCACACACGATGATCGCACGATTCGGGCGGCTGGACAAAAAGTCTGACGCATCGTACAAGCTCTAACGTCTCCGTCAGCAGTCCAACGCGGCAGAGTACACATGGAGATTCCGCGAGATCATCACTGGTGCAGACATCACCCCCGATGAGCTTTATTTTCAATATAACGGCCTCAAGCAAAATATCCGACGAGCAATTGATGTTTTTGGCATAAAAATGATTTGCCAGGAATGATTGCACCAGCAGAGAAAGGATCGACAACACCGACTACAACGCTGATGACCTCCCAACCACAATCATCGTGGGAATGGAAAAGGGTTCGGTCACCATATACCCAGTTTTTGGAACTATATAGCTGATATGCCAGAGCCGCATATGATATAACGCAGGTATCAATGGACTCCAAGAAATAACGCAGGTATCAACGCCGAGCGAGAAAGCAACCAGCCGCCCACGCGGTAAAAAATATTACCCATCCGAGAATCGAGAGAAATTAATAGCTCCTTAGCCTATGCACTATTCGCTCAGACTTGAATAGTTCCGGAGCGGAACCCTTGAGCCCAAGCGCAGGTACGTCGCCAAACCTCCGGTGGATGTTCGGAAGACGCAACTTGCGGAAAAAATACTCTCCACAAACCATGTTGTCTAGGACCTAGGTTTGACGCAAATCGTTGCAAGTTTGTGGACCATTTGCATGAAGGATATGCGTGTGTGAAGGCATTAGACACGTGTCATCGGATATCTTTCCAACGAATGGCATCGCGCCCCTAGTGACATCCGAGGAGGTCCTCGTCAGCGTCGCTGACAAGGCAGTACGCTAACTGCCATCTCGCTGACGACAACGAACCCATTTGATGTGACATGGAAAACGTGCGGAAGGCCAACTGTTGTGCGAACCGAGGTCATAACGGCAGTTCATAAGGTAATTGCACAGCAAATGCAACATGTCGTTCATTACGCTCAATTCAATCCCCGGCCATGGCATCCTCGCAAAACTTGTTGCTCATGGGCCGTCCATTGCCGCCGCTGGAGAAATGGACGGGAGATGTGGACGATGCCTGCCACATGGATCTGTATGCTGCGTGGGTCGGGTGGGTTAACATCAAGCGTATGTGGGACTCAAATGGACTCGGCCCGTGTCCTGCAGAGCCATACAACATGTGCTGGCTCATGGGTGTCAACCCGTCGCATCGCCGTCCTGCATGGTGCCCGCCTCACTGGCAGCCATGGGTCCATCCCGATCCACTGTGGTGTGCGAGATTGTAGAACGGGAAACTTTTGACAGGAGAAATAATGTACCAGATGCGTTTCAATGCCGAACCACGACTCCTTGTGCACTTTATAAGTCACGCCTTCCGCATTTTGTACTTCTCCTGCACTGGCACAGTTCTCACATGGAATCCTGTCTTCTTCGGATCCGCTGAAGCTGCGAGGTCGTCCGATGCCGCCGCTCCAGTCGTGGGATGGAGGAACGGATGCTCCTCACTTTGGTCCATGTGGAGAACTCCTTCCTCCACGACCCTGTATGGACCAGTTTGATGCATGGGTCGCGTGGAACAACATCAAGAGCCTATGGGACTCCAAGAAATGAGGGCCCCCACCAAGTGATCCATTCCACATATGCCACATCATGTGTGTGAAGCTGCCACATTGCCGTCCTATCTGGTGCCCACCACACTGGCAGCCTTGGGTCCATCCGGATCCTTTATGGTGCGCCAGACTATGACCACTTAGGTCGGTTTAGGACCGGGTACTTTGCTTATTTTATCATGACCTCTTATACCTCATGTGCAGGGTATTAGAGTAATTTTAGGTCCCATTTTAACCGCATATGAAAAATACCACAAATATTAATGCACTAGAAGCGACAGAACAGGAAACACATGAAATTAGTGTCTTTACTCAGTAACAACTGTGTTCATGCAGAATGTGACTGTAGGACATGTACACATAGCAACGTGTGGACTATGTATTAAAACTTAAGTGGGTACGATTGTTATAACTGAGAATCATGTTATATGTCCTGTACACGGTAGGTCATGTATGTTTACATACCTTTTTTTCTACATTTTCCTAGTGTCTTTAGACATGGCGAGCATGAGAAGCACCGATGTCAGTCTTCCACCATTCAATGACGGAATGAACCAAAGGTTGGTATAACGTTAGCAACAGTAGCTTATGCAGCGCGCACATTACTCAAAAGGACCGGGCTTGCCGTTGACTATTCACTGCTGCATTTGTGGGGTAAGGATGTGGATCCACCCAATGATGTCACACATGGGACACAAGCGCGCGGAACTACCATAAGCCTCTGCACGATCAGGATGAATGACCGTCCCATCATCGACTTCTTCAACAGCATCGTAGAACACATCTTCCCCAGTGTACTCCGATAGAGCACCCATGTGAAAGGGTTCAGGGCACGTGCTGTAGTGTAGCCTAATCTCTAAATGCCTCCATTCTGTGTGCAACCTCGTCAACAAATAACATGTCCCAGCTCCACATAGAAATGAAGTCAACATAGGTAGTACTGTTGGGAAAAACGTGCACTCCATTGACAAATGTTGCAACTGTCCGAGAGAAGTAAAAATGGCCTTGTTCCCTCCTTTTATACTTTGTTACAAAGCATGGGACACCTCTGTGGCATTAGCATACACTTCTTGCCTTCCTTGTTACACTACTGCAACCACATTGGCTTCACACACTTCTACATTTCCATTTTCAGCAAATGAATAACGTGCAATTGGGAATGTTTTCGAATGAAAATGTGACGACACGCTAGAAAGGAAACACTGGCCTAGGAATGACAACCACCCCTAACACAAGCACACTAGCTTCTTCATGAAATGACACAGGCCGCCCACTGGTCAATGCGGAGCACACCGTAAGCCCAGGACTTGTATGTGCTTCCAGACTTGGCCTGTGGTGAAGGAATAATCCTCTATTCCCCTGCACAGTGACATGGAATTATTCTACACACATGGATGATAGTGTCCATTTGAAATGAAGATGTGCGCAACAACAGTTGGACAAGTCTAGTGGAAAATATCACCTTAGATCCCAAGGGCATCCATGCCTCTAACTGCGTGGATGCAGACTTCTTCCTCTGCCTCATCATACACGTCGTCTGCTGCTGCATCGTCTTCTTCTGCCTCATCTCCTGTGTCACCCTCTCCGTCCAGTTCCAGCCCACCATGCTCCTCCATGAGTCTGGCACCTTCAGCGTCGTGCTCTTCCTGTGTGAGAAGTCCGGTCTCTGGCTCCGCCGCATACCCCAGGAAGTCCTCACTGCCACTTTCGGACACGTTGTCGTCAAAGTCGTCTGCGGCTGACTCACCAACCTCCTCGTCTGTCGAGGACCCCCTGGGGTCTGCTTCAGGGTCGTAGTCCGACGCATCAGTGTCGTCTATTGCTGCCCCCTCTTCTCTCCCTGTCCCTTGTCCTGTCTATTCACGTGCACTCCCTCCTCCTGCTACTGCCTGTCATTTTTCTCTTAGCACTGTTGCTGCTTCGTGAGGCCGAGCTGCAGCAGGGTTGGAACACCTTTTCTTTGTGTGCCCTTACGGCCACATTTCGGACAGACAAAGTTTCGTTTCCGGAGCGGCGCACGCCCCATGTGGGCACTCCTGGGACGACCACGACCCTACCGTAGACCTGGTTGCCCCCAGCTAGACGACGCAGGTTGATACAGTCCAGCGGCGAAGAGTGACGGCATGGTGTTGGCGTAGGTGAGGATCCAATACCTCACTGTCTGCGCGCGTCTCACGTGCATAGTCGGGTCTTCACCCACCTCCATCACGACGGCACAGGCATGTTGGCATGGCTGGCCGAATTCGCACCACCGATGACACTCATAGCTTCCCATGGAAAGGTCCACATGTCGACGAACGTTTGTTGGGCCACGAACCATAGCCAAGGACGGCCCCTCCATGATGACGTCATAGTCAGGTGCAGTTGTAGAGCTGTGAAGCAGGCGTTTCGCTGGAGCCGGGCCAAGAGTCTCGTTGCAGTTGGCTATCTGTTTGCGGTGTTGTGCCATGATGCCCTGCACAAAGTAGTACACTTGTAGGAAGCAATAGAAGGGGCAGAGCTTGCGGAGGTTTCTCAGACGGTCGTTGAGAGACTCTGACGCGTTGTTAGTACTGTACCCACCCTGAGACACAGGGCACATGTATGAGGTCCACTTCTGTAGAGGAATGCCACCCTATCTGTCTCGCCCTGGGATGAGGTAGTCCGCAGCATGTTTGCGAGCTGCCCGCAGGAGACGTGCTGCCCTGTGAAACTACTCATGGGTCAGTGCCTGTGCGCACTTCCAAGCCAAGTACACCACCTTCTTCCCGAACTTCTCTTGAATGTTTTGGCGCAGATGCCAGGCACAATAGGTGTGGGTAGCATTGGGCAAGTGTCTTACCAGGGCCTTCGCAAGACAACCTTCTCTGTCCGAAACAATGACTGTACCTACAGTACAAGTGGAGGGGTAAGCTCGTGCCAAATTCTCGCAAAACCACATCCACGTTTCCTCATTCTCACTAGACACCAGTGTCCAGGCCATGGGGCATGCGTGGTTGTTCGCGTAAAAAACTTGTGTGACCAGCATTACTTGCTTGTTGCCGTTCTTCAGGAATGTGCCATCCATTGTCATGATCCTCCTACTGTTTTCCCAGTTAAGGCAGGTGGCCCCAGGCGCCACACATGCCCACTTGAACTTGTTCTGTGCATCCTGCTCCGCCACAGCATGTGTTGCCAGATCAATACGTTTCAGCTGCACACCCACATGAACAATTTGTCAGAATTTCAAGGAGGGAAATCAGAACACAGGTGAACAAGAGTGCGTGGCCAGCGGCGGGACATACCTCCTGCCAAGACGCCGGAAACATAGCCGAGGATTTAGCCTTGGCGCCCATGTGTAGCGCCCACGGTACAGCATACTGTTGGCCACCTGTATCCCCGTGGCATCCTTGATGATGACTCTGAGCTTTGTCGGAGGTGTTTTCGAATCCCACGTCATTTGCTGCGATATCTGCCGTGCAATCCACCTGGTTGTTCGGGCAGGGCTCCCACGGCCAATAGTCGGCGTGCAGCAGTGGCCTTCTGCGACATGGGACAGTTTGACCACCCCCAGATTTGAAGAGACAACCACACGCACGTTCCACGCGCAACCACGTCTGACAGCCTCCACGCAGCGTACGTCGATCCGGCCAGGCTCGCTGCGCACCCACTGTAGCCCAAAACGGTTAGCTACCGCGTATTCTTCGATGGCTGCCCTGCAGGCCGCCATGTTGCGGAACTTTCTGCCCTCCAGGAGGTCGTCACCATCTGCTTTTCTTTTCTTCGTCGTACTGTCGGGGGAGCTGTCTAACGTTCCTGCAAACGGACAAGATATATAGTTGGCCAAGCGTAGTCGTCACATGTTAGCGCATCGGAAGAAGTGCCAAAGCAGCAAGTAATAAAGGACATACGGCATCATCTGTGTAACACGTAAGAAAACCGCACAAGGGCAAGAGCAGAGATGCACCACAACATGAAGTTCATGGAAGTAGGAAACGGGACACACAAATTACCAGAGGAGCCACTAGGACAGAGTACACGGCGCCTTGTCCACGTTTGTGTGTATGGTGGAGTCTCGGTCTGCTCCGGGGAGCGTGGCTCCATCCGAAGCAACCGCAGGTTCTCCTCAGCTTCTTCTTCCAAACGTCTTTCCCTGTCCTCATAGTCCCGATCTCTGTTTGGCCAGAAGAAGAGGTCTTCCTCGGCACCTGATTCACGATTGAAAAATTGGTGTGCCGGACTCTGGGGCTACGCTGGAGGAGGCGCTGGATAAACTCCGTGCTCGACAGGGCGATAGGCGCGTTGGTGAGGTGGTGATACAGCGGGTCGTACCGCAGGTCGGGCAGTGGGTGGTGCAGCGGGACGTGCAGCGGGTCGTGCAGCAGGTGGTGCAGCTGGGCGACCAGCGCGTGATGCAGAGGGTGGGGCAGAGGATGGGACAGCGGGTGGTGTAGCGGAACGTGCAGCGTGTCGTGTAGCTAGGCGACCAGCGCGTGGTGCAGCGGGTGGGGAAGCGGGTGGGGTAGCGGGTGGTGCAGCGGGTGGTGTAGCGGGAGGTGCAGCGGATGGTGCAACGGGTTGTACAGCGGGTCTCGTAGCGGGTCGTGCTGTGGCTGTTGCAGCAGTTCGTCCCGCGATTGGTGCTGCGGGACGTGCAACAGTTGGTGCAGCGGGCATCGCCTCGGCGGGTAGTTCACCCGGCGGCGCCACAACCACGCCAGTGGGGTGCCACCCCGCAGGCGTCCGTGGGTTCGGCCTTCTAAGGTTACGCCGCCTTGGGTCTGAAGGGCCAGATAGAGTTGTGTCGCCTGTTGCCGACGAGGCCCCGTCACGGGAAGGTAGCGGCCGTGACACGCGGAACTGAGCCGCCACGGGCAAGCTCCCCTGGCCGGATGTGACAACCCGTCCTCGTGTAAGTGGGCCAAGTGGTGGTGAGAGCGCGACAGTTGTAGAACACAGTGCCTGGGCACATGAGAGGGATGGACGAGTGGGCGGCCTTGTGGAATCTGCACGAACCGGTCGAGCGGAGGCAGGAGTCTCTGCCCTCCGGGTACTGCCCTGGGTCTGGGGCGCCATAGCGCCAACAATGGGCACATTGGCATTTTCTCAACACAATATATGCCTCAGGTACCCTGCATTTTCACACACCTTGCTTGATCAGGAGAGAGAGTACCATGTTGACGCTCCACCGCATACACACCAAACCCTCGCATAGTCGCACCTCGGCGCTTGACAAGCCAAAATGAGACACATTCGGGGGGGGGGGGGGGCGGCCTCCGTCCATGCTCACACTGACTCTGAATTCTGCCAACGCATATCAAGGACCATTACAACGTACATGGAGGGGTTATGCAGCCAATCCTCATGCAGTACACACGTGCGACAAGGGACGGAGGTGACTGGAGCGCCTCCATTTGCGCACATGCAGGTTCGGCAGCGAAGCTAGCATCTGCGCATGCAGGCCGTGTTTCATCCGCCTTATTGTTTATGAGTGTACGTAACGTCAGCATGGCAAACGAGAAGCAAAAACAAAGCCAGCGGAAGATCTCTATTGTTATGGAAAAAGAACAACCCCTTCCGTTCGTGACCGAGCAGATCGGCGAACCAAATATTTCTGTATATATGTGTACACATTCACGATCGCATTAAACCTCATGAAGTGTCTCATTGTACGGACTACGGAAACGAAGGTCGAAAATTGATTTTGCTAAAAAAAAGCAACAACGAGCCCACGGTGCAACACACATAACACAGGTACCGGTAGTCCTTGATAAGTGAAAGTACTATGGGTGGATAGTTGCTTTCCCGGAGAGCGACGGACCGATGGTTGCTTTCCTTCCAAACAACGAGCAGATAATTACTTTTCTTCAGAAGGACGGGCGGATGAGAGTCACACTTTGCGTTTTATGGGAATCTGAGCTATTTCACCCAATGGAAAAAGCCAGTCAGTGGACTCCTCGACTTCAATGGAAATGAACGCCGTCGACCTAAGAGACAATCGAACCTACTACAACTGCGGAAAATTCGAGCACATCGCTCGTAACTGTCGGAGCAAGCAGGAGGCCAAAAGGGGGGGGAAGTTGCAGAAAAATGAGTCGGGAAACGGCCAAGGGCAAGAGTGAAAGGTGCAACTCTTGTCCGTGAGGAGCGATCTGCGCCAAACGATCGCCCATCTGAACAATCTACATAGCCGTGGAGGTTTTTTGAGATTGCAAAGTTCGACGAAGGGTACAAGGACGACCAACCTGCGATACTGCAAAAATTCCAGCCTCAAGGATGCAAGAGTCGCAAAACGCTGCCAGCACTATTTTGTGGAGGAGCTTCACACAGCTTCATAAGCAACAACATGGTTTGTAAGTTGGGTTTGCAGGCCGAACCAGTGGTGTTTTAAGGAAAAACCATCGATGGGAGATAAAAAAAGGTATGGAGATTATGAGAACCACTACGAATACAGGTGGGAGATCTACAGGATGAAACGACCTGGAGGTCTTGTCCAATGAGTGATCACAAAATTATTCTCGGACAAGATTTTCTATACCGACAATCCGCAGGTCAATTGGAATATCGGTGATGTCCACGTCCACGCCTACGTGGAAATCGACGATGTCAAGGGACAACTTCCCCACATGGGCGGAAGATGATAGCATAAGAAGCAGAGGTGGAAGCAGCAGAGGAAGTTGCGGAAGCCGAAAGGCGACAACCTGTACAGCCGATGTCGCTCAATGTGGCCAAACATTGTATGCGACGAGGAGCTCGTGCGTGGCTTGTACACCACGAGCCAATGGAAGAAGTGGAAGTGGTAGCAACTTACTCATCATCCTCATCGGCATCAACAAAGTTCGCGATGGTACCAGAATAGTTCGCACTACTCGTCCAAGAGTTTGCGAACGTCTTCCCCGACCAACTCCCGAGAACCCTACCACCTCAACGAGACATCGACCATTGCATCCAACTTAGGCCATACAGCCGACCCATAGTTCGAGGGGCCTATTGGATGAGTGATCACGAATTGACTGGGTTGAAAAAGCAGCTCTACAAGATGCTCGGTCAGGGGTTCATACGTCCATCCACGTCACCATACGCTACACCAGTACTCTTTGTAAAAATAAAACTGGTGAGATGCAAATGTGTGTGGACTTTTGGGCGTTGAATGATGTAACCATCAAGAACCGCTACCCACTTCCCGGACTGACGAACTTTTTGACTCCGAGGGGTTCGTTCTTTTAGCAAAATCAACTTGCGTGGTGGTTATCACCACATACGTGTGACAGACACCGACATCGAGAAGACGGCGTTCCGAACTCGCTATGGATACTTCGGGTTCACGGTAATGCTGATCTGACTCACGAATGTCCTAGCAACGTTCATGGCAGAAATGAACAATATCTTCCGCCATACCTTGAAGATTTTGTCGTGGTGTACCTCGACGACATTATGGTGTACAGCCGCACCCCGGAGGAGCATGGTAGACACCTTCCAAATGTTCTCGGTGTTTTCCAAAGAGAGAAAAAATTTGGAAAAATCTCAAAATGCGACTTAAGTCGCATTTTGAGATGTTTGATTGAGTTTTTGGGTCACGTCATCAACGGCGGACGAATCACCATGGATCCGAAAAACGTGGCAGCAGTCTCTTATTGGCCTACGCCGACTAAATTCCGAGACGTTCATGTTTTCCCCGGCTTCTGCAATTACTACCGGCACATCATATGGGATTACGCCTCTCTCACCTCACTCGAGAAGAAAATGAGTGGCGTTGGGGAGATAGCGAACAAGAAGCATTCAGCGCTTTGTGGAATGCTCTGACCTCGGCACCAGTCCTACGATTAGTCGATCCAACGGTCGACTACGTCATGGCTATAGATGCTTTGGACTGAGCCATCGGCGCAGTCCTCTTGCAAAACCATGGCAACGGCGAGCAGCCGATTGCATACATGTCTAAAAAATTACAATGACCTGAAATCAACTATGTTGTACATGAGAAAGAAATGCTGGCGTTCGTACATGCATTTAAGACATGGCGGTGTTATCTGGAGTGTCGCCGATGCATCGTGCGCACCGACCACTATGCGTTGAAATATATGAAGAGGGAGCCAAACCTCAGTCGATGTCAAACCCGATTGACGGAGTTCCTTGAATCCGGGTTCGACTACGATATCGAGTATCGGCCAGGCATAATCGACCCAGCAGACGCACTCAACTACTAATCAGATTCAATGGCTAAGTGGCAATGCTACAGCTATAGCAAGATCCGTATCTCGAGAGGCTGTTCACACTAGGCTACGACCAGCACCGCGGATACGACAAGAAAAAATACAGGTACAACGCACCCTATTGGCGATGGTGATTTATTCGCCAGGTGGTCGTTCCTCTAAACGACAAACTTTGCTGCATGCTGCTCAAAGAATGCCATGACATAGGTCCAGGTGGACACATCGGAGAGGACAAGACGCTGAAGAAGCTAGCAAAGAACTATTGGTGGGACAAGATGCAATTTGATGTGGCCAACTTCTGGAAATCCCACAACAAATATCGGCAACAAAAATCCCGTCGCACACGACCACCCGGAATTCTACAAATGCTCCCTTTTCCAACGGAGCCGTTGATTGATATCTCCATGGACTTCATCACAAAATTACCAGTCACACCCGAGGGAGATGACACAATCGTCGTGGTAGTCGACAGGTTTTTGAAAAAGTCCCATTTTATCCCGACAACAACCATTGTCACTGCCAAAGGGACAGCACAATTATTTCTAAACAACATCGTACGGCTACACGGCGTGTTGAGAACCATCACAAGCGACAGAGACAATCGATTCACCAGTCATTTTTGGTGCGAACCGATGACTCGCTACGACAGCATAATTCAACTTTCAACAGTTTTTCATCCTCAAACCGATGGCCAATCGAGAAAACCAATGAGATGCTCGAACAAATTGTCCGAACACTACGCGAACCCCACGGGAAAAATTGGGCACAAAAATTCCCGACCGCCAAAATCTTATTTTTTCAGTGGTTTCAGCCGTAATGAGTAAAACTCAGTTTGAAGTGGTGTATGGAAAACTTCCCACCACAGCACCAAGACTAGAAAGTCAAAGCAACATTTCCGCAGTCGATGTTCAATGCTGAGACTTCTCCACCATTAGGGAGGAAACAGGACAGGCCCTCGCGAAGACATAGGCAGCGATGAAACGAGCAGCTGACCGACATCGTTGTGACGGCATTTTCGCTGCCGGTGACAAAGTCCTTTTCAGCTCGGCTAACATCAAATTCCGCAGAGTTGACTGTTCGAAGCTGAGCCTTGATGGCTGGGACCATTTGAGATTGAGCGCATGCATATCCCCGTAGTTTCACGACTCTAACTCCCCGACACTATAAAAGTTCATCCGGTGTTCCATATTGGCCGACTCAAGCACTTCCGAGATTTCGGAGAGAACTTCCCCGGGAGGGATGTCCCTCCTCCTCCTCTTGTAAAAGTGGACAAGGACACAGAATACGTCATTGAGGACATCCTTGGAAATTGACATCGTGGCAAAATAACATCATATCTTGTCAAGTGGCACAGCTACAACGCCGCACATACCAGGTGGGAACCTTAAGACAACCTACGAGATGTCGATGACCTCATCGACGGCTATTACTGTCGTCACGGGGCCCCATCTGTACACGTGCCGAGACTTCGCGGCTAAAAGGGGGAAGTATTACGTAGCAGACATACACAGGTCCCTAATCCTCCCGAGTGGGCATTTCTGTTATTACACAAACAGCCGACCGCGTCGCGGGACCTCGATATTCACTCTGACGGTCGAGGGAAAACCGGCCAACTGCCCTCGCCTCCAGTGAATCTTCTCGAACCTTTTGACAACTTCGACCACTCTCGCGAATTTATGAGGGAAGTATCACGAACTTTTGGTTGACTTCTTGATGCACCGAGACGAATCCAGATTTATAAAGATGCATCTCGCATCTTCACCGTCGATTCTCGAAGCCCCCCAACTTCTTGGTGGACCTTCTCGAATCTGACCACTCACAATGCGACTCCGCACATGTCGCTCAATAATCGACCCGACGACCCCGACTACGCCTCATTCGTAATTCAACACTTGTATGTATATGTTCAATCATTTCGACACTTGTCATCGAAGTACACTTACCGCTCATTATAAATTGCTCAAGTGTCCCAAATTCCAAATCGTGTTCTGCCTCACAACTTCTACCTGTTCACCATCTACGCTCCGTTCTGCATAACACATATTAAGCTTCAAGAAACTCCACCGATACTTCGTGGGATTCTGAAAATATTGAAGTGTGTCTGTGTTAGAATCTAGCATCATAATTAATTTGGCCACACTAGTTTTGCAATCAGTTTTTTGAACAATTCTAAAAAAATTCCAACATGTTCAAACCTTTGGGATTTTAAGACCAAAGGTCGACGAAGATCGCCAAAATTCCCTCGAACGAAATCTTACTCCGAGCAGACCATAGGTAGTTCACAGGGATTAGGTGCGGGACAAAAGACGTTTCAAAGACTTGGGGCAAATGGATAGTTTGTATTATGCAGTAAGTGTACTTCGATGACAAGTGTCGAGTGAGTCGAGCACATTCATACAACGCCTAGAATGTGAGGCTCATGTGTGGTCCTTGGTGCTCGGTCCAAGCAACAAGTGCAAGTTCGTGACGTGAGTGGCTGCTTCAAGAAGCTCCGCCGAGAAGTTGGGTTGCTTCGAGAATATCGAGGCGCGTCTTTATAAAAGTCTAGCTTCGTCGAAAGTCAACCAAACAATATCGAAACATCGATATAGTTCGCGTCACATCTCTTGACCTTTATGGAAGGTGGTCGAATTTGTCAGAAACTTTTAAAACAGAACATCAGAGGTCACAGCAGTTGGCCGATAGGCCTTCGGCCAAACGGCATAAAAGTCCTAAGTTCAACGCTCGCTCGGCCACAAATCTAATAATACAAATGCCCACTTGTAAGGTTTAAGGAATCAGGAACATCAGGAACGTAACACTTTCCCCCCTTTTAGTCGTAACATCCATGTACGTTAGCAAACGTAGGATGGTGACGACGGTAGTGGTCGACACATCAGAGGTTGGTGTAGGGCTCCAAGCTATTGTGCGCGGCGTCGTAGCTGTGCCACTTGACCAGATACTTGGTCCTTTTGTATCGACTTGCACAGGATGTAGGGGTAGGACGTCTCTGCTGAGGAAGTGCATACTAGGGTCCCTGTAGTGCTTTAGCTTGTTAATGTGGAATTCAGGGTGGATTGCCATGTTTTCCGACAGGCAAAGTCGAGTGAAGATAGGGGTTTGCATTTGATTGATCTCAAACAGTCCCAAGCAACGCAGTTTGAGATTTGCAAAGTCGTGTCCTTGGAGTTTGATGTTTGTTGAGCTAAGGGGGATGTGATCGCCAGCGTTGAACACATGACCACTGCGATGTCGGTCGGCTGTACTCTTCTTAGCCACTTGAGTCTTTGTGAGATTTTACCGTGCTTCCTCCCAAACACTTGCGAAGTCCTATGGTGGATGTCGACTGAAGGGATCTTGCTCTGACTCTATAATCCTGCCAGTGTGGCCGGAAGTTTATTGTACATTACTTCGGAAGGGATTTCCCCAGTTACGGTGAAAGTGGCAGAGATGTATGCCAGTTTGGCAATCGGTTATTCTGCTGCCCAGTCGGTGCCTTGCGAATCACATAATGTGGGGAGAACTATTCGAGCGTCTGATTAGTCTGCTCCATTTTCCCGTCAGTTTGAGGATGGAACGTCATTCATAGCTGGATCCAACAGCCACGTGTCATCAGTTCTCCCTCAAAACGACGAGTGAAGCGGTTATCTATACCACTGATGATGGTACATAGCACGCCATGAACCAGACAACATGGTTTAGAAACAACCGCGTTGTTGCTTCTATGGTGACAATCGTTGTCCTCGGGATGAAGTATGAAATTGTACAAAATCCGTCTACCACGACGAGGATAACATCAGAACCCTCGGGGGTGGCGGACAGTCTCATCACGAAGTCCATGCTGATGTCGGCACATGGTTCCGTCGGGACCGGTAGGGGTTGGAGTCCACCGGGTGGCCTCATGAGATAATAGTTTTGGTCTCTAACAGGTGTCGCACGATTTGCAAAAGGCTATCAGGTGGGTCTGCATCTTGTCCCACCAGTAGTTTTTTGCCAGCTTCTTGAGCATCTTGCCCATGCCGAAATTTCCACATGAACCGGTGCCGTTACATGCCTCCAATAGCATTCCTTGTAGCACCAATAACATTCTTCGTTTGGTGGAATGACAACCTGGTGAGATACAGGTCTCATTTGACGAGCAACGTAGTGATCTCAGCCAGTGATTATGGTCGCCGAATCAGAGCATTCGTCGGATAAGCTTTCCCAGGCCGATACTCGATGTTGTAGTCAAAGTTGGACTCAAGGAACTCCATTGATCAAGCTTGTTTCCGGCTTAGATTTGGTTCAATCTTGAGGTATTTCAGCGGGTGATGGTCGGTGCGGACGATAAATTGTCGTCATTTTATGCAGCGCTGCCATGTTTTGAACGAGTGCATTACTACGTACATTTATTTCTCCTACGCCGCGTAGTTGAGCTCTGGCCCATGTAGTTTTCTTGACAAGCACGCGACTGGTTGTTTCCACCGTGGTTGTCTCGGAGTGGAACGGCTTTGATGGCTCGATTGGATGTCTTGGTAGACTATCCTTGGATCTACCAATCGTAAGGTTGGCGCAAAGTCAAATCATTTCTCAAAGAGTTTAACACTTCTTGTTCACTGTCTCCTAAATTCCATTCGTTGGTTTTTTGGGTGAGATCAGAGAGAGGTAATGAAGCTCTTGTATAGTCTTTTACAAATGGACGGTAGTAATTGTAGAAGTCCAAAAATACTTGGAAATCTTACTTCGGCCAATCAGCAACCGCCTCCACCTTCTTCAGGTCCCTGGTGATTTGTCCACCGATGATTCTCTGGCCGAAGAACTTATTGGAATGGTGACCGAAGTTGCATTTCGACATTTTTCTGTAAAAACATCTCAAGAATTTTCTGAAGATGTCATTGTTCTCCTCTGGGTTATGGCTGTACACCACAACATCGTTGAGATACACAAATCTACCATTGAGGTAGACGTAAAAGATGTTGTTTATTGCCACCATGAATGTTGTGGGGGTAGTTTTGAGTCCAAACAACATAAACGTGAAGTAGAAGTACTCGTATTGAGTATACAGTTTTGCCTTCTCCACGTCCTTATCAGATCCACTTATCTGATGAAAGCCGTCGCGTCGGTCGATTTTTCTGAAGATTCAGGACCCTGAAAGGTGGTAAAAATTTCATTTTCTCACGGCAGACGATAGCGGTTCTTGATGGTGATGTCTTTCAACTCTAGGTATTCAACGCACATCCGCACCCCTCTTATTTTCCTTTTCACAAAAAGCATAGGTGCCACGTATGGTGACGTGGAGGGTCTAGTGAATCCCTGACCGAGCTTCCCGTCCAACTGCTCCTAAAGTTCTGCTAGCTCGTGATTGCTCTTCCAATATGTCCCGTTCACTGTCGGTCTGCTTCCCGGCTTCAGATCTATCTAGTGATCAATGTTTTTCTGTAGAGGTAGCTCTTAGGACAGTTTGTCCAAACAAAACCCTTTTCACACCTCGATGAGTATTGTGAACTCATACGGTACTGCTGCAAACTTCTCAGGTGTCAATGTCATCACCGTTGTCTCCGTAGCTGCAATATCCTCGACTTTCCATGCTTTCACATGGACTCGCCAACGCTTGAGCTCTGCGCTTCAAGTACCTCTTGGCCACGTCCATAGATATCGGTTGGCATTTTGTGGCTATCGCAACTTCCTCTACAGCTTCCACGTCTACTGCTTCCCGTAACAGTCGTTGTCTCGTGGGTCGATCAAAGCTAGGTGTTGTTTTTTGCTTGCGATGCTAACATAGATTGATTCACAGCTCCACTCCACTTAGGGATTGTGCCGGAACAGGAAATCTCGCCCGAGGATGATTTTGTGGGAACGTTTTCCAGACAGTTACATCGTGCAGATCTCCAATTTGCAGTCCGAGTGGTTTGTGGAGTCAACAGATCTACAATCACCCATCAACTATTTTTCCTTCAAAGACCCTTGGTTCAGTTTGCAAACCCAGCTTTTGAACCATGTCGTTGCTTAGAAAGGTGTCAGAACCTCCTCCATCAAGTAGTGTCGGTAGTGTTATGCGATTCTTTGTACCCATAGCAGTATTGTTGGTTGGTCTTCCTTATACCCCTCGTCGAACTTTGCAATCTCAGGAACCCTTGTCAGCGCCGATGTGAGCTACTCAAATGGACGATCAATCGGTGCAGGGTTCTTCGACCGCACATGAGCCTCACTGTCTACTCCTACCCTTTGTTGTCCCCAATTCCATTGTTTTCCTCTTTGACTTCCCTCCCTTTTTGGTCTAGTGATGCCATTTCTGACAGTTGCGTGCAATATGACCGAAATTCTCTCAATTCCAATAGAGCCGTTGATCGTGTTGACGGACGGTATCAATTTCCATTGAAGACGAGGTTTCCTTTGGCTGTGAATTTCCTCTACTGCTGTAAGAATTATTGCTTAGGGATCACCAGCCGTTGGATTCCTGCATCTGATCATTGTAGTCTGTGTTGTTGATGCCATCGGCTGTTCCAATCATTTTTGGAAGGTCGTCTTAGATGCCAAAAATTGTGATAGCTCATTGAATGTCTCGCTTGAGGCTGTTATTGTACTAGAAACACAGTTTGTCGGGGGGAGGTCACTGCCGATGATGATTTCGCAAAAACGCCAAGTGTACTTTGCCATGCTGGATTGCTGACGCAGGCATTAGAATCTATACCATGCATCAGACTTCTTGTTCAGTTTCCTAAAACAAACGAGAGTACCAAACAAAGTCGCTCCACATTTCTTGTGGCGTATGGGATTCGTTTCATGTCCGATTAACCTGCTCGGAGATGTGGAGCCGTCACATGAGCCGTTGATCTTGTTGTGCCGGTCTCTTGCTGTGGTTGGATGATCTTTAGATTGGACAAAAAACTCAAAGCCGTGCTACGCAAAAGGAAGGCTACGAGGTCAGTTTTCTTCTTGTCATTGTTGACCCCAGCAATGGTGAAGTACACCTCCAAACTCGTCAGCCACATCCTGACTGTCCGTCTTTTGGAGTTGGCAGGATTAAATGGGTGGAGAAGTGTTGGTCAAATCAGGGGTTTATTTCAGAGTTACAGATTTCTCTTGGTGAGTAGTGCTTTGTGTGCGCGAGAAGTAAAAAGCTCCTCCATGGCCGCGTAGAGGAGTTGGAACAGATGGGTATTGAGACCCTCAATCCCGACAACTTCTGATATAGGTCTTTATTGATCCATGCTTGTCGGCTAGTGCCTCCCATTGTGTCAGGTGTTGATCCGACGGGCAGCAGCAGAGACGAAGGGTTCGCCGAACCCGAGGGGTCCATCATCTGGTTGGCCGTTGGATTCGTCGGTATTTTGCCATTCACCGGTTGCGCTCGCTCTGTTTATCATTGTCCTTATGATTTCCATGATATTCTGAACGCTGGAGATGCGCTAAGGACTCGTGCGAGGTTCTTGCCAGATACTTAATTCATTAGTTGTCCCTCAAGTGCTGCTATGTTTTGATACCAAGTGTTAGGCTGAGCAGAACATAGGTGGTTTACATGGATAAGGTGTGGGATAAAAGACGATTTGAGGATTTGGGACAAATGGATAATATGTACTAAGGAGTAAGTGTACTTCGATGACAAGTGACGAATGAGTTTAGCACATATATACAGTGCCAAGAATGAGAATGGGGCATATGTTGGGACCTCATCGCTCGGTTCAACCAACGTGTGTGAGTTCGCGCCGTGAATGGTTGCTTCAAGAAGCTCCACCGATTAGTTGGGGGGCTTCAAGAATATTGAGGCGCGTCTTTACAAAATTCTAGCACCATCGTGTAGTCGACCAAACAATATCGAAGCATCAATATAGTTCGTAACACTTCTATTGACCTTTCTAGAAGGTGGTTGATGTTGTCACAAACTTCTGGAAGGGAATACCAGAGGTCAGGACAGTTGGCCAACATTCTCTCCACTGAACGACATAAAAATCCTGAAGTCGACGCGCGGTGGGCCATGAATGTAGTGACAGAAATACCCACTCGCAGGATTTAGGAAATTGTGTACGTCATGGACGTAATACGAATGACGTAAAAATTTGGAGGTCTGTGCGTAGTGGTTATAATTGTAAAAACGAAAATGCCCATGCGTGATGGTTACCAACTCGTGCTCACCATTGACATGACACTGTACCCCTTTTTGCGACAGGGTTCTCGTGCATCGCAAGACGTGTGTCAATGTCGGCTAATCCAATCGTTGAAATTTTCATCGACGTCCCGTTGTTGTCATTGGCTGACAAAATCCTAGGAAGCTACCTTGCCTTGTTTCAACAAACATTACATCACTGTTCAGTCAGCTGATGCACTATCAAGCAAGAAGGTACAAGAAACAACAAGTTTTAGGCTACGGAGGTGCGCAAAGTCTCATAAGCTACAATAGCTTATTAATGTAGAGACAAATGAAAACTGACAAGTACACACCATGAATACCTACTCCGGCGCACAGCGGGTGACACATGCAGGAGGGCCAGTCTGTCCTGCAATCGACCCAAAACCATTGTTCTGGCCACAACATTGCGCACACGCATCTGAACGCAACACTGTCTGAACCTAGACATGCAAATGTCTTGTCGGACGCTATGACTGGTCTAGAGTGCCATGGGGGAGCACGTCCTTCATATACGTCTGGTGTGGCTTCTAGGTTTGGTGGACAACAACCCCAAACAGGGGACAAGCGGTGGTCATACATCCAACAAGTGCGAATGTGTCAATAAAATCCACACCTTCAACCTGTGAGTACTCCTTTGTCATCAAGCGAGCCTTGTCTCAACCTCTCACCTCCATCCAAGCAGGAGGTTGACAAGCACATAGACACATGGATCTCAGCTCATCCTAAAAAACAACACACCATAGCTCTGCGTCCTCAGCCGAGAGTACCTCTCTGAACTTTCCTAAATCAGACGTCGTTAAGGAAGAGCTTCGGGTGGCCAAAACACACACCTCTAGACTCGGTCTGATCATGACAAGATCAGTTGCGGCATTACAAATTACCAAAAACTCGTTCGAGACCAACTTGTGGCCAGCAAGACACGCTAGATACTCCTCAGTGTAGTCTGCCTAGTCACTCAAGCCAAGGGCCTTCGTGACAGGCTCGCCACTATGAACACTATGAGTAGGGCATCTGAACGCCAAATCATCCATCCACTAAGCTCTAATGGTCAGTGGTGAAAGACAACCACTAGGCTCACGAGAGTAGCCCGATGCTAAGGTGCTCACCTCGGGCTCTTCATGAATTAGGATGAGAATGTATCGACCCCTATATGAGAGGGACTTGACGGGTAGGAGATCGAGTGGACCAAATCTAGTGGATGTAGTACCCGAGAAGTAGATTTAAGGTGAGGATAGAGATGAAAAGAAAATTGGGCTTGTACAGCTTCTTAAAAGAATCATCGTGTTAACATTGAGGACTAGTTGATTTCGAATGGGCTTGGATACAGTGTCCGACCTCACATGGAAATGACGAAAATGTAGCAAGCACTAGTGCTCAGGGGAGAGAACACCAGTGACAAACAAGTGCACGAGAGAGATAGAGAGAGAGAGGGGGACACACACACACACACACACACACACACACACACACACACACACACACACACAGAGAGAGAGAGAGAGAGAGAGAGAGAGAGAGAGAGAGTACAACAAAACACATGATACAGGTAATAAAAAATAGAGGCACGAAGAACAATGGTGCGCTTGTCAAGAGTAGTCACTATGGTAGAGTCATTACAGTGCTCAGCAGTGAGAGCCATCCTGGTGCATGCAGGTAGAGAGAGCAGGTTGAGCTCAAGATCAGGAATAAAGAGCACATAAAAAACGTACAATGGGCCAGATGGGCCATCAAACCACACTATCTCAACTCTATGGACAGAAATACTGAAATAACATTGTGCGAATGGGTGCGACAAGACTGAGTGCAACAAAATCACTAATATAACAGTTTATGTGATGGTTGGCACCAGAGTCAATGGTCCACGAAACACTTTACCTCTGCTAGACACTCAACAGAAGACTCGAGACAATGACAAATGACACTAACCTCTGACTCATTAAGCCAGTCGGTACTGTCAGGCCTTTCCTCATCACAGGCCGACTGAGCTCCTCCACAAACATGTGACATAGTAGAATAAAGTGTCTGGAGACCACCCAGTTGTGAAAATACACTCGCACATCCCTGAGTGTGAAGCACGAGCAACTGAAAAAGCCCTACAATCATGATTTCCCGTGGATCCATGCCTCTGGCAACGCACGGAGTGGTAGAAGGCTCAGCTGCTATCACGGTCACCGCGTGACCCACTTGAGTGGTGTCGGGAGATGTCCACTAGACGTGCACATCCTAGAGGCCACGTGTGATCTGGTTCCATTCCAACAACTAGTACCAGTCTTGTATGGATGAGTGCCACAACAATTGTAGCAAGGGACAGAGCATCCACTGCCATTACTCATCGGCTCTTTGTGCTGTTTCTAATTTCCTTTGTCACGTTTCTTTTTACCCTTCTTCTCCTCATGGTGGTTGTCCAGTCCTAAGCTGATGGGGCGGGAAAGAGGGAGAGGAAGGAGAAGTGGAGGAGAAAGAGCTGAGAATAAGAGGGATTGCTGGGGATGTATAACTTACTACTATCTAGGAACTCTCTTGATGCGCCTGAGAAACCTCGATGGCCCCCTTCCTCTGGAGGTCGTACTGTTGTTCCCAATGAATCAGCTCAAGGGAATTAGACAGCTCCTTTAGTACGGGTCTATGTATGATGGTGAAGAGGTCGGTGTACTCTATGTATGCACCAAGCATGATGGTGTTGACCACCTAAATTTGGGATCCTCTGCCAGTGCTCAACAGGCTGTAGATGCGCGTTGCATGGCGTTATTATGATGCTGCTGACTCTGAATCTCCCTAGAACAGTGAGTATAACTTTTGAAGGCGGATACCACTTGTCGCGTGTGTCTCTACAGCAAACAAGGTGAGGGCCAAATCCCACCCGTGGTGAGGTTGGCCCCATCACTTGTCCTATGTGTGCCCAAGAAAGGAGAGAAGTCCACGATGATCTCCTAGTGAACATCATAGAGCACACCGTGCATGGCTCTCGCTATTGTTTGAGTCAAGCGGGCATCAACGGTCTGAAGGAATGGGTGCATGTCCAGCGAGCACTGAACAACAATGTGTGCCTTTGCAAACTGCCTGTCACATTTGGACAGCAACACCCATCCACCTCCCTTCTGCTCCAGCTATGTCTGAGGCATGTCATTTTTGTGGAAGAAATTCACCACCTTATCGGCCCTTGAGAGGAATGTTGCATTCCAATCCATCTTGCCAACGTCCTTCATAACCAGGGCGATGTTGTGAACCTTGTAGCCCTGAAAGAAGACGTGAAGGTACTCCTCCTTGAGATCCTCAAAGGCTCTCTTCTTTATGTTCGTGTTGTCGCAGATGACCCCAACGATGTTGCCCTCTCCCACCTCCATGATGGCGGCTTCAATGATCGTCCCCATGTGGTTTGCATTTTGCACAATTCCACTGGCATCACGTGAGAAGTCATGTCATGACCATTGAATGTTCACCACCATCACATTGTAGATTGGCCACGACTACTCGTCGGCCCACTCATTTACAACCACGGAATATTCATATATATTCCACTTCTGCTTTAGTGGCTCACCTTGAGCCTCCAGTTCCTTTTCCAGCCGTGGCAGTAGGATCTCCACCACCTTTTCCCTTTGGGATAGGCGGAATGCCGTTGTCGTGTTCTTGACAGTGTTGACCACCTCCATCATCATGCTCTCTTGCAGAAGGATATTGGAAGTGCGCCAATCGCCATAAGCTTCACAATGGCAAGATGGAAGTTTTTGTTACTGGTCTTTGTGGTGAACCTGTCCATGGTGCCTTGTATCATGCCCGCCATGTGGTATAATTCTACGAGTGGCATGCTTCTGAGAATTCCCATAGCGTTCTTGGCTGCTAGGCGGATGGCAGCAGCCTGATGAGCAGCTTTGGCCTCCTTTTGGGAGTCAACTGCGGCAATGTCATTCCTCTCCCACTCTGCTGCTCCTTCTCTCTCCATGAGACTGGCTTGTCCCGCGTACCCCATGACTTTCCCTTGTCGTTGTACAGCCACCTGCTGAAGGGGCGCCATTCTCCTGTTGTTACTGGAGCCTGCTCCAAGCCAGGAGCATCACGAGCCAATGGCGTGCGGTTTGGGAACTTGGCAACATTGGCCTTGGATTTGCCAGAGTATCCTCTTATGTTGTCACAGGTCCCTCGAAGCTTGGAGCCAAATGAGCCACATAGAAATCTTGCTTTCTTAGTTCCAGTTGGCCACTTGTTCAAGTGGCATGAGATTTCCAAGATTAGAAAGTCGCCCTGCAAAATCACCCCTTTGGTGGGTTGAAGATAGGGATCTTGGTTGTTGTTGCCTATGTTGCAGAGGTAGAACGTGCAGGAGGGAGGTACTCCCCATGCAAGCCATGGCGTCAGGGTCCAGGAATCACTGGCCCCCGAAGTGAAGCATTCTTGTTCACGTCTAAGGCACTACAGCCATCAGCTAAGATCTTCGTGGCATGTGCCTGGACCGTGACTGTCACCTTGCCAGCCCTGCTAGGCTGAAGCATCGACCGTCAGGTTGTTTGAGTCGCCTGTGGCATGGCAGCCGGTGGTTTGGTCCAGCCGTCGATTCAAATTGAAGGCTGTTTTGAAGTTTGGTTCGAACCAGCCATCGGTTTGAATGAATGGCTGGTTCGAGCCAGGGGTGATTTGAACCGACACTGTTTCGAACCGGCAGTGGTTCGAACCAGAGGTGGTTCAATAAAATCCGTGGTGGTCCGAACTCTTGTTTCGACAAGCCTATTGTTTGAGCCACCAACAAGGTTGGACGGCACGATTGAGCCACGGTGGCAGGCTCTGTATGTGGCTTTGGGCAACGACGTGTTTCGTGCATAAGCACCATCCAGGTGAGGGAGCCGTTTGGAAACACTGAAAGTTGTGCTAAACATGTGCCAACCGTGAGCTAAACAATTTGAAATTTGTTCCAAACATGAGGTCAACGACTTTCAGATTAAGGAGTGGAAATTGAAAACTATACACAAGTATCATCTACATATCGTGCTTGTACACTGTGGCCCGAGGATGACGGGCATCAAGAGTGCGGGAAAACAGGAATATCTTCCATCGACGAATCGGATGGATCAAGGCAGAAACAAATTCGTTTCCAACTATTGGCAATATCCGCCATATTGACGGTGCATAAAAAAAAAGTCCCCAACATTTTTCAATATCATGATTCCTTTTGGTCACATATGAAATTCACACAGATAAAAAAAATATTTCTTTTAGTATTTGAAAGCAAGGTCCTTTCATACCCATGGCTTCACTATGTTATGCGAGAAGTCGAACCTAAATGTACCTATAATATATTCAGCAATAATTTCTGAAATGACAGTAAGACAAAGAAGTAGGTCCCTATTTTTCCTTTGCCTTCATACACCAGATCATGAACAGCGTGAAATGCCACGTCAATTAGCATCGGCATATTGATGGCCATCGACATACCGCGGTGGAACGTTTTCCTTGGTCGTTCAGCGGTAAGCCAAGTGGTGGTGCGCTTGTGCTTGCATGGGCTCAAAACTGACCTGGTCAAACGACATTGATATCACATCAATGTAAATTGATGCACTGACGTCATTGTATTCCCCATGAAACGGACCTGATGGTAACACTGGTGTGGGTGGGTATCTGTGTGTGTGTGTGTGTGTGTGTGTGTGTGTGTGTGTGTGTGTGTGTGTGT
>SZWC01000578.1:352470-367805 GCA_023375785.1 Penium margaritaceum | reverse complement strand
CTCTCCCCCTCTCCCCCTCTCCCTCTCTGTCCCTCTCTCTCCCTCTCTCTCTCTCTCTCTCTCTCTCTCTCTCTCTCTCTCTCTCTCTCTCTCTCTTCTTTGACCTTTCGCCAACATATCACGCAACTCGTTCTCAAACCACCGCCCACCCATCAACCTAAGGAACTCTCCAGTCCCCTATCATCACCTCGACATGGTCTCCTGGGTCATCATTCTTGCCAGGGTCATCATTCTTGCCAGGGTCAGCTGTAGCTCCGCCGCAGACAGACAAGCAGAGCAGGTTGTGGTTGACATTCTAATCCGCATAATCTGTCCTTCTGCCATATCCAGAATAAGTCCGATGAGCTTCATCATATGCAAGTGTGGACTTCACAAGTAGACTCTCAAGTCTTGGACTGCACCAATGTTACCATTCTCCACTGAACCATGGTCATCAGAACTCCAACATGTCAACCTTACTTCCCAGTGAGATTTCCCAACCTGTTGAAGCGCCACAGACGTTGTGGGTTCTGCTTCATTTGACACTACACTGCAGTGGAGCATTTGACACTGCAGTGCAGCTGTTGCAGAAGCTGTGGTGGGTTTCTTGTGCGTCACGTCTAGTCATCCGTTTCACCCTCTCATGTTGCATGCAACATCTCACCTGGAATGCGCGTGGTTACTTTTTTCTTCTTTTGGGAGTGTGTAGACGGCCTACATTTTTCTTCTGCATAATCATTTTTACCAAATTTATGTGCCAAGTGTTCGTGCGTGTGCGTGCGTGTGCATGCACGCGTGTTGGCGGGGGGGGGGGGGGGGGGGGGGGGGGGGGGGGGGGGGGGGGGGGAGAGATCGAGAGAGAGAGAGAGAGAGCGAGAGAGAGAGAGAGAGAGCGAGAGAGAGAGAGAGAGAGCGAGAGAGAGAGAGAGAGAGCGAGAGAGAGAGAGAGAGAGCGAGAGAGAGAGAGAGAGAGCGAGAGAGAGAGAGAGAGAGCGAGAGAGAGAGAGAGAGAGCGAGAGAGAGAGAGAGAGAGCGAGAGAGAGAGAGAGAGAGCGAGAGAGAGAGAGAGAGAGCGAGAGAGAGAGAGAGAGAGCGAGAGAGAGAGAGAGAGAGCGAGAGAGAGAGAGAGAGAGCGAGAGAGAGAGAGAGAGAGCGAGAGAGAGAGAGAGAGAGCGAGAGAGAGAGAGAGAGAGCGAGAGAGAGAGAGAGAGAGCGAGAGAGAGAGAGAGAGAGCGAGAGAGAGAGAGAGAGAGCGAGAGAGAGAGAGAGAGAGCGAGAGAGAGAGAGAGAGAGCGAGAGAGAGAGAGAGAGAGCGAGAGAGAGAGAGAGAGAGCGAGAGAGAGAGAGAGAGAGCGAGAGAGAGAGAGAGAGAGCGAGAGAGAGAGAGAGAGAGCGAGAGAGAGAGAGAGAGAGCGAGAGAGAGAGAGAGAGAGCGAGAGAGAGAGAGAGAGAGCGAGAGAGAGAGAGAGAGAGCGAGAGAGAGAGAGAGAGAGCGAGAGAGAGAGAGAGAGAGCGAGAGAGAGAGAGAGAGAGCGAGAGAGAGAGAGAGAGAGCGAGAGAGAGAGAGAGAGAGCGAGAGAGAGGGAGGGAGAGAGAGAGAGAAGGGGAGGGGGGGAGAGGTAGAGGGAGAGGGAGAAAGAGAGGGGGAGGGGGGGAGGGAGAGAGGGAGGGAGGGAGGGAGGGGGGGGAGGGAGGGAGGGAGGGAGGGAAAGAGAGAGAGGGAGAGAGGGGGAGAGGGAGAAAGGAGAGGAGGGAGAGGGAGAGAGGGGGAAATGGAGAGGAAGAGATCAGATTATTAATCTATCACCACTTTCATGTCCACCAGAGCATACACCTTCAAGCCATATCCCCAGCACTGTACAACCCACGACCGGCCAGTGGACTGGTTGGTGGCCGGAATCAGTGGATGCATGCCACCGTTGGGTCCACACATGGGATTGGTGCTGCCATTTCTTGTGCATGTGTCCGTGCTGTAGGAGCTATGTGCATCCTCTACTCCTGCTGCGACTTGGTGCGGTACTTGCTCTCGTCTATCTCGATGCCCTCTTCCCTCGCACGCTCCTCCCCGCTCTTGTCCATCGTTGACAGCCCTCCCTTGCGCCCCATCTCCTGGTAGCCCTCGCGCCCCATCTGCTCTGCACGCGCCTGCCCTCCCTTGGAACGGCCTGCCAGGGAAGACGAAGACAGATTAGAAAAAAAAAATGATTTTTCAGACAAAGACCTGCATGGACCAGGTACGCAAGCAAGGAAGCAAGGACGTCACAGCATTTGAAACAAACAGAAAACGGGAACAAAGGAGACCGTCACCATTATTGTCTTTGTGACCGTTTCTGCACACGACGTTGGATTGAAAGGGAAAAGGACGACCCTCAACTTCCGCCAGGTGCATCTGTTTTCACCACTCAACTTCTGCCAGGTGCATCTGTTCTCACCACTCAACTTCCGCCAGGTGCATCTGTTCTCACCACTCAACTTCTGCCAGGTGCATCTGTTCTCACCACTCAAACTTCTTCAAGGTGCATCTGTTCTCACCACTCAACTTCCGCCAGGTGCATCTGTTCTCACCACTCAACTTCTGCCAGGTGCATCTGTTCTCACCACTCAACTTCTGCCAGGTGCATCTGTTCTCACCACTCAACTTCTGCCAGGTGCATCTGTTCTCACCACTCAACTTCCGCCAGGTGCATCTGTTCTCACCACTCCACTTCCGCCAGGTGCATCTGTTCTCACCACTCCACTTCCGCCAGGTGCATCTGTTCTCACCACTCCACTTCCGCCAGGTGCATCTGTTCTCACCACTCCACTTCCGCCAGGTGCATCTGTTCTCACCACTCCACTTCCGCCAGGTGCATCTGTTCTCACCACTCCACTTCCGCCAGGTGCATCTGTTCTCACCACTCCACTTCCGCCAGGTGCATCTGTTCTCACCACTCCACTTCCGCCAGGTGCATCTGTTCTCACCACTCCACTTCCGCCAGGTGCATCTGTTCTCACCACTCCACTTCCGCCAGGTGCATCTGTTCTCACCACTCCACTTCCGCCAGGTGCATCTGTTCTCACCACTCCACTTCCGCCAGGTGCATCTGTTCTCACCACTCCACTTCCGCCAGGTGCATCTGTTCTCACCACTCCACTTCCGCCAGGTGCATCTGTTCTCACCACTCCACTTCCGCCAGGTGCATCTGTTCTCACCACTCCACTTCCGCCAGGTGCATCTGTTCTCACCACTCCACTTCCGCCAGGTGCATCTGTTCTCACCACTCCACTTCCGCCAGGTGCATCTGTTCTCACCACTCCACTTCCGCCAGGTGCATCTGTTCTCACCACCCAACTTCTGCCAGGTGCATCTGTTTTCACCTTCCGCAAGGTGCATTTGCGACTCCAACGTTTTGCCGCCCGTGCCGCCCTGCACCACCGTCTCCTGCCCGGCCGCCCGCTCATCCAGCTCCTGCACCACAGGAGACAAACGTCCCCACACAAAAAAAAAAAAAAAGAAACAACCGACCGAGACTGGGCACATGTCAGCTGAATTGTCTCCACATCTCAGTCTCCCTGCACAGGTGACCGAGGGGTTCGGTTAATTGTTCGCTGGCAACCCGCGTTGCTGGCTGCAACCCGTCTCAACCTCGTTTTTGCATGGCTCCAAGATTTCGCGACTTTGAAAAAACGTGCCAATGTCACTTTCACTAAAGTTATGTTTCATCGGAGATGCAGGAAATTCCACACCGCAAGCCAATGAACCAATCAAGCGACCTAAGACGTCAGCAGAATATCCGACGCGCAAAGTTCCATCCAGTCGCTCCTCACACTTGCAATCACAGAAGCACATGGCATACTGCACAACAGGCGAGGCAAATCAGACAAGGACTCGTTCCGGCTGCCCCATACGGTTGGTGACGCTTAAATCTCCCACTAGTGCCGTGCCCTTACACTTGCACTTCCTCAAAACCGCACAGCAAACAAGCGACGCCCGTTGCATCCTGCTATCTCAATCTTTAAGCACATGAAACGCCCTGACGCACCTTGCGCTCTCCACTCCACCTCCCAATGGATAAACATCCGCTCCATCCGCTCTCTCCTCTCCCACTCTCTCCTTCTCCATCCTCCGTTTGTCACTTGAAAACAAACTAAACGCACCTTGCGGTCCTGCTGGCTCATGCTGCGCACTTCCTCAGGAGTGTACTGCTTCTGCTCCTCCGACGCCATGCTGCCCACTGCTGCTTACAGCTGCCTTGCTCGCTTGCTCGCGTGATGCTTGCTCGCTCCCTAGCTAGCTTGCTTGAATCGTGAGAGAGACAGAGACCGCTCAGGCAACGAAAGACGAGCGGGGGCGTACAACCGCCAGTCCGAGGATGACGCGGTCGTTGATCGCACAAAACTCCACACGAGAACTAGCTCTGTGCTGTGGGGGGGGGGGGTGTGGGGTTCGCGCTGGACGATTTTGGCGTCAGCAGATTCGGCCGGCCTTTGTACGCAACGCAACGCATCGCAGCGGGCTTGGGTGGGGCAGTGAGCCCAGCGTGGCGGGGGACCGCGTCCCGCCACGTGTGCGCAGAGTTGGATTTGGGAGTGAGCTTGCCGCGCACGAGTTGGGGCCCACGCGGCAGGGCGACCGCATTTCCTGTCTCTCAATCGCGGGGGGTGGGAGGGGGGGGGGGTGGAGGGGTCTCTCTGGTCGCTCAGGCTGTAGACGGGCGGCAGGCGGAGGGGTGGAAGAGGAGCTGTGCATTCGCTCATGCGCATGCGCATGCGAGGGCGTGCGATGCGAGCGAGAGTTAGCGGTGCGGGCCGACTAGACTCGCACATGGCGCTGGCTGGCGCAGTGGCAGTTGAGTTGCCCCACACTTGACGAAACAACCGGCAAAGACCCTAACACGGATGAACATTCACCGGCATGAACCATGGTTTTGAATTCGGCGCAACCCATGCCTCACTCACACCGGCGCGGCGCAGGTGTGGTGCGGCGCCTTCCCCTCGTCCCTCCGCATGAGCATGCGGCAAGCCAGGCAAGCGTGGGCCATATCAGTGGTGTGAGGTGCACACGCAAGCGCAACAGCAAGTGTCCGGCATGCAATGCAATGGAGAGCGGGTCGAGCAGGCGTGCTCGCCATCAGGGCAACAAGGTGTTGCCAGCCATCAGTGCTTCAAGGCACAAGCCCTGGGACAGAGCCTGCGTGCGCGGCGACCGGGAGCGTGCTGCGCCTGAAAGTCGCAGCAGCAGCAGCAGAAGCAGCAGGAGTAGGCGGTGGAGGCGGCTGCTGGGCCGACGCAGGCTCAGCTACAGGTTGTCGCAGGTGCGGATGTGGCAGGACACGCGGCCGGAGGGACGTGGGGCATCGCCGAACGAGGACCGCGATGAGAGGGGAGGAGGAGAAAGGTTGGAGTAAAGTTGTGGAGACTCTCCACCCTTTTGTCCTCTCCACTGGAGAAAGAGGGAGAGGGCAGCCCGTGTGATGCCATGCCATGCGAAGTAACGAAATGGCCGACTCCTCGCCACGCGTCGCACTGCTGTGCATGTCATGGAGTCCCTGTTTGCCTGGGGCCGGGGTCACAGGCCATCAGATGGGCTTTAAAAAAAAGTGCGGGGACGACAAAATTAAATCGGACGGATTATCTGGAACGATTCACTGGCCATCACGGTCACACGCCATCAGTCATCTCTGATGGGTAAAAAATCAGGTCTTTCCCGCCACTAGTTCAAGGTTTTATTTTAAAATGGGTCAATGGCTAACGCGACTTTCGCCGTCGTGCGAAACAGGCAGGTGTTATCTGATCCGAAGGCGGGTCTTTTTAATTAAAATTTGCCAGTTTCGCGCAATGACGAGGTCGGCCCATCAGCGCCCATCAACCGAAAGGGTTGATGGGCGTTGATGGGCAGTAACGTGCGCTGACAGCCAGGTGGAGCTGTCGGTCACGCTAGGTCCATCACCATCACGGTCATACGCCATCAGTCGAATACGGTTTGACGACCAGTTGTGGCGGTGACGAAGCTGGCGCGAAGATGTCAAATTTTTAGAGCCAACTACGAGGGCGGTGAGCGATATGAAACTTCGCGCTGGAACAGACGCCATCAGCCGGCCATCAGCCGGTTTTCGTCGTCGAATTTTCAAGCCCATCAGTGATGGCCTGTGACCCCGGCCNCCAGTTTCGCGCGATGACGAGGTCGGCCCATCAGCGCCCATCAACCGAAAGGGTTGATGGGCGTTGATGGGCAGTAACGTGCGCTGACAGCCAGGTGGAGCTGTCGGTCACGCTAGGTCCATCACCATCACGGTCATACGCCATCAGTCGAATACGGTTTGACGACCAGTTGTGGCGGTGACGAAGCTGGCGCGAAGATGTCAAATTTTTAGAGCCAACTACGAGGGCGGTGAGCGATATGAAACTTCGCGCTGGAACAGACGCCATCAGCCGGCCATCAGCCGGTTTTCGTCATCAAATTTTCAAGCCCATTAGTGATGGCCTGTGACCCCGGCCTGGTTTTGGTTCAAACAAATTAATGCTCCGAAGCTTCCGTCAACTAGACTGGACGTCGTGTTATTCAAAAGGGCGTTATAGCTCATATATCCACGAAAGCGTCAACATAAGCCTGGGATATTCGTAACCTGAATATTAACCTCACCATATCCAGAGACTTAAAAACAAACACGTCATACCTATTTTCGTGGCCATGCCCGCTCGGCGACTCAAGTCGCCGATCAAGCAAAGCCACGGGTGTGATGTGTCACCGCTGCTATCGCAAGAATCCAGATCGAGGGATTCGCCATTTTTTTTACTCGTAAACCCCCATTCGCGGATTTAGGGTTTCTATGTTTGCGTGAGCGAAGCCCGCGCAAACATAAACCCTACATCTGCGAATAGGGGCTTGCAAGTCCAAAAGACAGGCTAAACACTCGACTGCGATGAAGCAAACATACCTTTTTTTAATTTTTTGATGAAGAAAAACCCACTTTCATACATGCAAACAGCTTTCAAACCCTACCCTAAATTACACTCGAGGTTTTAGGGTTCTGTTTTTGCACGGGCTCCTTCTGGGCGCCGCAGTACCGGGGCCCAGCAGGTTCCCTTTCAATGCATGGGGTGTTTCGACGCCCCACTCGTAACCCTTGCAAACCTTTGTGAGAAAAGTGACAAACCCATCTATTGAGGGGTTTGTAATTTTTCCTTCGTCTCCAACGACATCAGCATGTTGTAAGTCGATGGCAAGCAGCGTGGATATTGTGTGTTCATTTAGATATAGCGTACTTTTTTGCATGCTCGCTCAATGTAGTATTAATAAATAGTAAGATCAGAGAGAGGCACTGACACTGAAGCAAAGTCCTTAACGGATCGACGGTAGTAGCTGTAGAAGCCCAAAAACACTTCGACGTCCCGAGCATTTGTGGGAATCAACCAATTAGCGATCCCCTCCACCTTTTGGGGTCAATGGTGATTTGTTGGCCGCAAATGATGTGGCCCAGGAACTCGATCGAACTGCGATTGATGTCATACTTCAAAAATTTTTCCAAGAAAGATCTATTTTTTAAACTTCAAGAACATTTCAAAGATGTCCATTGTGCTGCTTCTCGTTGCAGTTGTACACAAAGATGTCGTCGAGATACACAACGACAAAGTTGTCGAGTTACGGGCATAATATGTTGTTCATCTCTGCCATAAATTTTGTGGGCGAATTTGTGACTACAAAAGATACTGCTTTAAACTCAAAGTGCTTGTGTCTAGTGCGCGATATTGTCTCTTCAACGTCCTTACCAGATACGCATATATGATGATAGCCGTTGCGTACATCAATTTTCATGAAAATTCACGGCTTAAAAAAGCTGGTCAAAATTTTGGTCTGCTCACGGAAGAGGATAACAGTTGTTGGTGGTGAGGTCGTTCAACGAAAGGTAGTCCACGCACATCCACATCCCTCCGGTTTTCTTTTTCACAAAAAGTACAAGAGTTGCATACGGTGACACTGAAGGTCTGATGAACCCTTGACCCAGCATCTCATCCAATTAGCTTGTGATCGCTCATCTAATAGATCCCCTTCACTGTCGGTCTGCTTCTCCGCTTCAGGTCTACTTGATGGTCGATGTTCCGCTCTCGCGGTAGTTCGCCATGAAAAACCCCTTTGAACTCCTCAATGAGTGCTGCAAATTCATCTGGTACTTCTGTAAACTTCTCAGGTGTCGAGGCCGACGTCGTCGTTTCTTCTGCTTCCTATGCTACCACATGGACTAGCCACGCTGGAGCTCCACACTTCACTTTAGAGATATCAGTTGGTGTTTTGTGATTGCCGCAACTTCCTCTGTTGCTTCCACCTCCTTGTTGCTTCCCGTAACCGTCGTTATGTCGTGGGTCGCTCGAGCAGAGGCGTACGTTGTTTTTTTTTCACCGATGTTGACGTAGACCGTTCCGCTACTCAATACCACTTACAAATTGTGCTAATATAAGAGATCTCACGTGAGGATGATTTTGTAGTCGCTCATTGGACAAGTTATCCAGGTCATTACAACGTGCACATCTCCCATTTATCGTTAGAGTGGTTCACAAAGTTGATGAATTTGCAATCATCCCTTGACGTTTTTTCCTTCAAACACCCTTGGTTTGGTCTAGAAACCCATCTTTCAATTCATGTCGTTCCTTACAAAGCTGTGAGAAGCTTCTCCATTCAGTAGTGTCGGTGCCGTTTTGCGAATCTTGCAACCCCTCGATTGTACTTGGGACAGTATCACCAGTTGGTCATCCTCGCACCCCTCATCGAACGTTACAATCTCAGGAACCCTCGTCTGGAAAAATGAGGGCCGCTCAGATTGGAAATCGGTTGGCATGGACTTTTTCGACTAGAAAGAAGCCTCGTCGTGTACTCATGTCCTTTGCTCTTTCCCGACTCCTCATTTGTTCTCTGTGACTTACCCCCACTTTTGGTTTTCTAACATCATTTCCATCAGTTTTGCAATATATGACTAGGCTTACTGCAAGTTTACCAAAGCCATTGATCTTGTTTATCAATGACGATTATCTCCATTTGAGATGAGCTTTTTATCGACTGTGAATTTCCTCCACACTGATAAGAATTGTGGCTTTGGGCCCGCCAGTCGTTGGATTCATGCATACAAGCGTTGTAGTCAGTGCTAGTGATGCAATTAGGTACGTTCATCATTTACGAAAGGTCACTATGGATGCCGAAAATAACGATCGATCGTCGAATACCTATGTTGAGGCCATTTTTTAGTAGAAATACAGTTTGTCGGGAGCGAGGTCACTGTCGGTGATGATTTTGTGGAGACACTGAGCATACTCCGTCACGCTGGACCACTGACATAGACGTTGAAGTCTTTACCGTACATCAAATTTCTTGTTCAGCTTCCAAAAAGAAGTGAGAGTACTGCGCACAAAGTCGCTCTACATTTCCGGAGGCGTGAAAGAGTCGTGCCACATCGGATCAATCTACTCGATAAGTACTATGCTTGCAAAAGACGATGTGAAAGTAATTATGTGTGCCGTTGATCTCGCTCCGCATGTTTCCTGCTGCCATTGGTTGGTCTTAAGATTGGACCACCAACTTAAAGTTGTGCCATGCAAAACCCAAGGCAATGACGTCAATCATCTTCTTGTTGTTATTGACTCCAACGGTGGTAAATCACACCTCCAAACTCGTCAGCCACATTCTAACAATCCGTCCCTTAGATTTCACGTGATGTAACAGCTCGGAGAGTGCCGATCAAATATGGGGTTCACTCGAGAGTGATATGTTTTTTCTCGGTGACCACCGCTTGGCACGCACGAGAAACCCAAAGCTCCTTCATCGCCATGTTGATTTGTTTTGGAGCATATGGGTATTGAGGCTCTCGAGTTTCAACCACTTCAGGCACAAATCTTTGTTGATTCGTGCTTGTTGGCAAGTGCCTCCCATTGTGCCAGATGTTGGACCGACGTGCAGCGTTGGAGGAGATGGGTTCGCTGAGCTTGAGGGGTCCATCACCGTGTTGGCCATCTGGTTCGTCGGTGCAATTCCATTAACCGAGAAAGTCCTCGTTGCAATCTGGTTCGCCTGGAGAACATTGTTGTTTGTGTACCGCTGATCTTCCATTGCTGCAGTATTTAGGAATTATAATTGCTTGTATTGGGTTGGTCTTGCTCTGTTCATCGTTGTCATCACAAAACCTGCGAGCTTCTGAATGGTGGAGATGCGCAAAAGACTTGTGCGCGGTTGTTGCCAGGTGGTTTATGCGTCTGTTGTCCCTCTAGTGTCGCTAGGCTCTTATACCAATTGTTATGCAAAGCGGAACGTAGGTGGTTTGTTGGGATGATGTGCGGAACAAAAGAATATTGGAGGGTTTGGGACAAAGGGATAATTTGAATGAAGTAATAAGTGTACTTTGATGACAAGTGTCAAGTAAGTAGAGCACATACATACAAAGCTCTGAATGAGAGTGACATATTTGTTGGGTCCTCGGTACTCAAGCCAAGCGACACGTGCAAGGTCGTGCGGGGGGTGGCTGTTTTGAGAAGCTCCATTGAGAAGTCGGATGGGCTTCGAGAATATCAAGGCACATCTTTACAAAATTCTAGCATTGTCAAGAAGTCAACTGAATAACATGAAAACATTGATATGGTTCATGACACTTTTGTCAATCATTCAAGGATGTGGTCGCAGTTGTCTAAAACGTCTGGAACGGAATGTTGGAGATCGAGACAGTAATCAAAATGCTCTTGGCCGACCGGCATAAAAATCCAGAAGTCTTCGCTCAGTGGGCCATAGATGAACCACTCAAAGAGTTTAGTGACTCGTGTACATCAAGGACGTAAAAGTTCATAGGAAAACGTTGCAGAGTTAAGGACAATGGGAGGAATTGAGACAACTAGATAATTTATTATTCATAGTAAGTGCACTTCAAATACAAGTGTCGAATGTAACAAACCATCATTCGGTTGTGGATAGGCAAGTGAAATAGAAGATCTTGGATGAAATGGCTTGTCTGAATGGCTCAACTGCAAATTAAGAATCCATGAAGTGCGCCAGAGCGCGACCCTCCAACCAACATACCGTACCATTACCTACATTTTTTCAAACTAACTATTTTCTTTCACCCATATGTGCGATAGAAAATTTTGTATGCTTTGGGCAAATTCGTCCTAAGACATGTCATGCTGTCTTTAGTCCACAACTTCTTGGAAAGACGATGGACAATAACCCGGGATTCAATGGCGAGACTACCAGGTTCATCGGGCACTTTTCATGCACATGAACAAAGAAAAGAACAAGGAGGTGTGTCGAACTCATCAGTCGCCAATTACGTTGGCGCAAGTTGCTAGTTGACCGGGACTGACGAAGCGGCAAGTTTGAAAATCTAAAGTTTCAAGTGACCGCAATGTTGGAATTTTCCGCATCTGAGCCAAGATAGTAGCTGAATGCGAAAATCCTGATATTCACAGAAAGGTGGTTAGAAGAACTCAATTTGAATCCTAAAATGCCCAAATGCCCGAATCACATAAAACATAACAACGAAATGAACAAATGTGCCAGAAAGCACGGTATTGTCATATGTGTTACGCCAAGCATAATGTTGGTGGTTCACAGTGATGAGTTGTGGGGCATAAGACAATTAAAGGGATTGGGATAAATGTATAATTTATATTTAGCAGTAGGTTTACTTTGATGACAAGTGTCAAACATGATGATCATATAAATGAAAGTGCAAGGGGCACACTGAGGCATATGTCGGGTCTTGGATACTCTGTTTTGACGCATCATGAGTGGTCGCTTCGAGAAACTCCGCCGAGGAGTCGGGGGGTTTAATAATATCAAGAGGTGACATTATGGAAGTCTAGTGCTGTTGAGAAGTTGACCAAACGGCATCAAAACGATGATGTATTTTGCCACACTTGTGTCAACCATTCTAGAGAGTGGTCAAATGTGCTAGATTCTTAACGCACACAACACTAAAGGTTGGCGGAAGTGGCCAAAATGCACTCTGCCAAATGGCGTTGAAATCCGGAGGTCGACGTGTGCTTGGCCATAAATGTCATAACATAAATATCCACTCATAGAGTTTAGGGACTCGTGTATGTCTAGGACGTAACACTTTCTCCTTATCTTAACCACGATGCCCAGGCACGTTTGTAGACATGGGCCGGTGATCCCTGTTGTAGCTGTCGATAAGATGATCTATGTTTTGGAGGTTGTCTTAGGGCATCCAGCAGTTGTACGGGGCATCGTAGCCGTGCCACTTGACCAGGTATGCAGTTGTTTTTCCACGAGTTTATGAGCAAATCACATTTCGCTACGTATTCTGATTTTTTAGTTTGTGGTGGTCGGTGCGAACGACACATCCTTGGCATTCTAGATTACACCGCCATGTCTTGAATGCAGACATGGCCATTATATCTCATGTATGGCGTAGTTGAGTTCCAATCCGCGTAGTTTTTGAGACATATACGCGACCATTTTATCCTCACCAACATTGACTATATAAGACAACGTCGATCCTCACCATTTGATCCTCACCATTTGATTGAGGGCCTCTGATACATCCGATTGACATATACGCGACCATTTGATTTCTTGATCGGATGTATCAGTGGCCATGACATAGTCCACCATCATCTTCGCCAATCATAGGGCTAGTGGCAAGAAAAAAATATCTCTTAAAGAGCTAAAAACTTCTTGCTTTCTATCCCTCTAAGCTCATGCGGTAGTTTTACGAGTCAGTGAGAAGGGAGGGATTGACACCCGAGCATAGGCATTTAAAAATCGACGGTAGTAGTTACAGAATCCCCAAAAAACCTCTATTTCCTGAACGTTGCCCGGCGTCGGCTAGTCAGCCACCGCCTCCACTTTCTTTACGTCGATGGTGATCTTTCTGCCGCCAATGATGTGGCCTAAAAGTTTCATCAAATAGTGCTTGATCGTAATTCAAGAGTTCTCCATGAAACTTCTCCCTTTGGAAAGCCTTGAGAAGCTTTTGGAGTAACCCATTGTGCTCCTCCAAGGTGCGGCTATACACCAGGATGTTGCTAAGGTATACAACGATAAAATCGTCAAGATATGGCTAAAAAATGTTGCTCATTACCACAAGAATGTTATAGGTGAATTTTTCAGTTTGAACGGCATGACCGTGAACTCGAAGTGCTCGTATCTCATGCGGAACGCCGTCCTCTCGACGTCCTTATCAGGTACGCGTATCTGATGATAGCTGATGCATAGGTTGATATTGGTGTTAATCTCCGCCCTGTACAGTTGTTCAAAAAGTTCATCTACTCGCAGGAGGAGGTTGCAGTTCTTGATGATAAATTCATTCAATGCTCAGTAATCCATGCTCATCCGTATCCCTCTTGTTTTTGTTTTCACAATAATTCAAGTGCCGCGTAGGATGATGCGAATACCTGATGTATTCCTAACCAGGTATCTTGTCTAGCTATTTTTTTTTTTTTTTCTGCTTGCGGTCATTCGTCCGATAGGTCTCCTTGACCATTGTTTTGCTGCTTGGATTTAGATCTATCTGGTGATCGACGCGGTATTGTGGAGGCAACTATTGAGGCAGTTTTTTGCAAAAACCCCCTTCAAACTCCTCGAAAAGGTATGCAAGCTCCTGTTGAATGGCTGCAAACTTGTCAGGTACCAAATTTTATGTTGTCGTATCTGCTACCACAATAGCTTCTGCTTCTATTTTCTCCACATGGACGAGAAATCGCTGATACCGGTTGGCCATGTCCACCATTAACAGGTGACAGTTTGCAATTGATGTAGCTTACTCTGTTGTTCCCACTTCTGTTGCTTTCCTTAATCTCCGTTATCATGAGTCTCTTGATCAGAGGTAGGTACTATTTATTTGTTTTTATGCTGGCTTAGACTGCTTTACTACTCTTGTCTACTTGAGGATTTTGTTGATATAGGAAATTTTGTTCAAGGATGATCTTACGTGTCTCATTGGGTAAGTTCTTCATACCGTTACGTTGTGTAGATCTTTAATTTACAGTCAGTGTGGTTGGTGATGTCGACAGATTTACAACCATCACAAATTTTCTTGTCAAACACTCTTCTTTCAGTTTGAAAACCCAGTTGTTGAACCATGTCATTTTTTACAAATTTGTGAAAAGCTCCTCCATCCAGTGGCATTGGTACCGTTCTACAACTTTTACAAACCCTCAGTTTTGCTCGTAACAACATCGCCAGTTGGTCGTCCTTGTATCCCTCATCAAAGTTTGACATCTTAGGAGCCCTCGTCTGTGGTGACGTGAGCCGTTCAGATGGACATTTGGCAGGTATAGATGTTTCCGACCGGACAAGAGGTTTGCCTTCTACTCGTGTCCTTTGCCACTTCTGGACTCCTCATATTTTTAATGAATTTCCCCTCTTTTTGGCCTTGTGTTGCCATTTCCGATAGTCACATGAGATGTGTCCCGGCTTTCCAGCCCAATTTTTAATTGTGTTGATCGACAGCATCAATCTCCATCAGAGACGAGGTTTTTGTTGATTGTGACTTCCCTCTGCCGCGATATAGATTGTAGCCTTGGGGTCGCCAACCGTCAGATTCCTGCATTGGAGCATTATAGTCGGTGTTTGCAACGCAATGAGCTGCTGCGATCGTTGGCAGAAGGTCTTCATAGATGCCGAATATGGAGATTGCTCACCAGATATTGCGCTTGAGTTCATTGCTACTTAGGAGCAGACCCAATTGGTTGCAAGTAGTAAGACGGCATCATCTGTTGACATGAGTCAACAGGTGGACCGTAATTGTTTTGCCAGGCTTGCCTATGCCAACAACATTGACAGCACTAGAAAAGCGCATGCCATTTCTGGTAGTATCAACATTGTCCATGTTGCTGTTGGATGAGCCATCGTGGCTCGCGCCACTGCTGGAGGAAATTAACTTTCCTCATGATTGTTGCAAGTTGAGCTTCAAGAGGAACATGCTGCTCTTGTGCCTGTCGACATGGCACATGCCACTTCTAAGCTAGCCAACACATTTCATGTTTGTGTTGGAAAACCCAACATGGTTCAGGCTGTTGTTGGACAGCCTGAAATGGAGCATGTCACAATCGGACAAGCAGACATGCTTTAGAACATGATTGGTCAATCTCGCATACCTCTGCCAATTTTGGATGACCAGGCAAGATGTTGGGGAGGGGAGAGACGGGCTTAACGCACCCTTTTGTACTACTGGCCAACTGCCAATAGAGTCCCTTCTGTTAGCAAGCAGCCAATTGTGCATGTACCGACCTCTAGCAGGAAAAGAACTCCTTAGTAGCCTGCAACAAAAAGGCATCTCCACTAACCGATGACTAGTGGAGAAAGGTATGTGCACCCTATATATTTCTTTTGACTTATGCATATACATACACACACACACACACACACACACACACAC
>SZWC01000578.1:333819-352280 GCA_023375785.1 Penium margaritaceum | reverse complement strand
CACACACACACACACACACACACACACACACACACACACACACACACACACACACACACACACACACACACACATATATATATATATATATATATATATATATATATTTTATATATATATGCCGGTGCCAGTAGCAGCAGCAAGGCACTTACAGCTATTGGCGATGCTGGTCAGATTTGAGCTATTGCTAGTAACATAATCAGGGTGTTTATTGCTACTGGCAATTCCAACCGAATGGCTGTTGCTACAAGAGATTCCATCAAAATCTCTGGCACTGTTGGCAGGTTATCTGCTTCTCCTGGTGGTGCCATCAAAGTCCTTGCTAGTGCTGGAAACACCAGCATGGCATCTGCTATTATTGGAAGTGCCATTCCAGTCCTTGCCGCCATTGAAAACACCAACAGGGCATCTGCTGCTGCTGGAAGTGTTAGGACAACCCTTGTCACAACTGAAAATTCCGCTGGGACATCTTCTACTGCTGGCGGTGCCAGTGTAGCCCTTGCCACTAGTGGCAACGCCAAAAGCATATCTAATGCCACTGGCAGTGCCAACACAATTCTTGCAAATACTGAAAATGCTAGCAAAGCATCTGCTATTGCTGATGGTGCTAGTGCAGCCCTTGCCACTGCTCACAACACCAACAAAGCATCTATTGTTGCTAGCGGCACTAACGGAACCCTCGTTGTTTTTGGAAACGCAAGCAAGACATCTGCTATTGTTTTCAATACGTGCATATCCCTTTCCGCGGTTAGCAATGCCAACAGGGCATGCGTTGTTGCTGGTGAAGCTAGTATAGCATATGCCAATTTTGGCAAAACTAGTAGGACGTGTGCTATTGCTAGCAATGCTAACACATCCCATGGCACTATTGGCAACGCCAGCAGAGCTTGTGCTACTGCAAACAATGCTGGTATAGCCTCCACCGCTACTGGGAATTCCAGTACAATATGCGCTACTGCTAGCAGTACCAGCGCGACCTTTGTTGCTGCTAGCAATACTAGCACGGCGTGCACTGCTGTTAGAGATGCCAGCATATCCATTGACGTTGATGGTAATGCCAGCAGTGTATGCGTTACTATACACAATGCCAACACAGCCCATACCAGCAGATCATACGCTGCTACGGGTGATGCTTGTGCAGCCTCTGCTACTGCTATTAACGCCATTAGGACATGCGCTACTACTAGCGATACAAGTGCAACCTTTGTTGCTGTTGGCAACGCCAGTAGAGCATGCACTACTATTGGAAATGCCAGAGTAACCTATGCTAGTGTTGGCAATTCCAGCAGGGGTGTGCATTGTTTGCTGGCAATGCTAGCACAGCCTCTGTGGCTGCTACCAACAGGGCAAGGGAATGTACTGCTGCTGGTGATGCTAGTGCAACCTCTATCACTACCGACAATGCCAGAAGGGTGTGCGTTACTGCAAAAAATGCCAGCACAGCCGGTGCCACCGCAGGCAATGCCAGTAAGGCGTACGTTGCTGGTAGCGCCAGCAGTGTGAATTTTGCTCCTAGTGGCCCACATCCACTAGGAATTTGCCTATCGACAAAAGCACCAGGCGATAACGGCACATGCCTCCAAATTACGCACCAAAATGCCATGGAACAGTCCTACATTGTTAAAAAATGAAATGTTTTTATTTTACCTTGTTGTCGTCTTCTCAGCCTGATTGTAATGAATGGTTACTCTGCGTAGATGCCGCTTTTCTTGTGCTATATATCCTTGCGACACCACCAAACATGCTCAAAGCACGTTCTTGGGCGCCATGGTACGGCCCTCTATTGGAATCATTTTAAAGTCCTGGGATCCCATTGGAACAAACGGGGAGCTCGAGTGTTCGGCTGCAGCATTTTTTTTGGTCTGCACCCAGTCGTTACACTCCCGTGAAGGACCTGCAACACACACCTTTATGAGTTCATGCCATGGTCTCACAATGCTTCACAGCGGCTCTTGTGGATGCTCACCTTATCTCACACAGCCTCGCGTGAACCACATTTTCTGTCAAGGTACAAATATATATCTACTGAATTATTTGGAAGTCAGATCTGGAGTTGTTTGAACTCTACGCACTTTGTCCGGTTGCCGTTTATCCCGTGTAAATACAGGAGAGAAGAAGTGTTCTGTCAAACGGAGGATCAGACATGGCTCTGATGCCAATGTAACAAATTGACGGTAGTGGATACGCGAGTAGAATAGAAGTCCTCGGTAGGAGTGGTTGGCCTCGACGGCTCAGCTGGCGTGTGAACCCCCATCGTGTGTGCGCCAAAACACGAGCTACCTACCAACATATTGTCATAGGCAAGATAGTGCGGAATATTTCCTGCTATGCTGATATCATCAGATGGACCTAGACGGTCCATCCTCTTCTTCTACAGCTAAATTCTAACAAAACACCAGAAGGGGAAATCCTGAGCTGGCAGACATTTTCATTTGAGAAAGTACCCAATTTATCCCAGATTATCTGCTCCGAGTGCATAAATTTCCAAGTGATTTTTTGTGGTCGGTCCTATCGAAGGGGAAAGAACCTATTGTACCATAACTGGGTGGCTATGTTACCTTGGAACTGTGGCACGCTTGTGCCTATGCACCTGTGGCTCCCCACTCAAACCTTATTGTTTGAGCCGTCGTACCTGGGCCTTTGCGCCTGCGCTTGCATCTGCGCTCTTTAATGTCCTTGCCTCTGTCACCATGCCTGTGACACCATAGCTATGCCATGTGCTTGTGCTACTATGCCTGCATCCTCGCTTATGCACCACTGCACCTAGGCCTCTGCCTCTGCACTTCTGTACCTATGCCTCTCCAACTGTGTCTCTGCACATGTACCTCCGCACCTGAGCCTCCGCATATGTGCCTCCACACTTTCACCTCAGTACCTGTGCCTTCAAACTTGCACGTCAGGGCATGTGCCTCTGCACCTGTGCCTTTGTGCCTTCACCTTCACGCATGTGCCTCCACGCCTGCACCTGTGCCTATGCCTCTACGCCTACGCCTTTGTATCTCAGCCATAGCGACCTACGCCTCAAAGATTATGTCTTGACGCCTGCGCCTAGATGCCTGTGTCTCCGCACCTGTATCTCATTGCATGCTCCACTGCTTGTGCACCTTCACCCCTACACCTCCACACCTACGCCTCGATGCGTGCACCTCCACACCTGCACCTCTGTGCCTGCGCCTCTGCACATATGCATCCGTACCAACGCCTCTGTGCCTATGCCTCCACGCCTGTACCTCCGTACTTTTGCCTCCACGCCTGCGCCTCCACAATTCTGCCTCCTCACCTCCGCATTCACGCCTGTACCTCTACGCCTGTGCCTCCGTGTCTACGTCTCAATGCCTGCATCTTGTCACTTGCACCTCTGCATGGGCACGTCCGCGCCTACACCTCCACACCTGTACCTACCAATGCTGGTGCCTCTATGCATGTTCTTTCCTTTGCACAAATGTTCTATGTTCCCTTCCATTGATTTAAAGAAGGTTATACCTTTTCCAAATAAACCAAGATAAACTGTCCAAGTTTCTTGGAAAACGTCTGGTTCATTTTTCCTTGGAAGGATGCCTTGGTATTTGCTATCCCGAAGCAAAACACCCGAGACTCATAATGTCCCATGTGCATCCAGAACGCTGTGTTGGGCCTATCATCTTCCAAGATGCAGTTTTGACAGTGCTCTTCAGACAAATCCAAGGACGAAATGACTTTTTCCCCTTGAGGTGGTCAAATAGGTCCTCAATCTTTGATGAAGGGAATCAATGTTTTCAATCTCATTTTGTTCTATGCCCTGTAGTTCATGTATTTACATAAATCGTCATCCCATTTTTTCAAAAAAATGATGAGTGTAGAGTGCGGAGAGTGACTTGACTCAAGCCACACTTTCACAAGTTACTCGTTGATGTGGCATTTGGCCTCTTGCCTTTCTACCGGACTAAGGTGATACATGAATCTAAGAAAATTAGTTATCTCTTGTTGCAGCATAGCTGTATGGCTAATATGTCGTTGTGCTGGAAGCTAAGCCGGTTGGTCTTGGAATACATCCGATAACTCCACCGGCAGATATTTGATCTCTTGTGGCGTGTCTTCCTTCATTGCACCTTCCACTTTCTACTGCTGAGCCAAGAAGTATCACCTCTGTCAAATATGTTTCTTGACAGGAAAGCTTGTATGGAATTTAAGTCTGATCGATGACAATTTGTACACGAAATCAGTATAAAGAGGCGTTGCCCCTTTCGGATGATCAATCCCTTTGATTCAAAGAACATCATAGCCTTGTTTTCACGAAGCCATGGATCACATAGAACCACGTCGAATGAGTTGAGAAGGATGAGTACCTTCAATGTGATGCTCGACGTGTACCCATGAGTGCAGAGTTTTGCTTTGCATGTACCAATCACACGTACTTTACGGCTGTCACCAAAGACAACCTGCCATCCGATTGCTCATACTTCAGGTCCACCATTTCGGAAAATCCAAGGCTAACAAAGGATCCATCTCCTCCTGTGTCATGCAGGACATCTAAGGGAAAACCATTTAGTTGTCATTTGAACTAAATCGTCATGTTGCCTCCACTCATTTGAGTGAAAATGCTCGATCATGGCAAGCCGAGTTTCTAGTAAATATGGAATCGGTATGACGGATGTTGTAGCTTCCAAGATTCATCAACTCACGTCCACATCTTATGGCTACATTTGACTTTGGAAAGCACCTTCCCATTTTAAAGTTTGACCTAGTTAAAACTATTTTTAAAGCGTACCGCAAAATGTGAATGAGCTCATTGTATTGAGGGCAACTTTTTAAATCACGGCATCTCTATACTCTTGCATCCTGGTTGGTATCACCAACCATTATGTAGAGACGATCAATTCTAGAGGTGAATGCAACGCCATGTTGTGAGAGGCTACTTTGAGAAACTCTGTTGAGAATTCAAAGGATATCAAGGTGTGAATCTATTAAGTCTAACGTCATTGAGAAGTCGACCAAAAAGTTTCAAAATGTTGGTACGGTTCACGATAGTTCTATCAACACTGTTTTCAAAGTGGCTAAACCTGTCAGAACCTTATGGAACGGGACACTTGAGATGAATGTGTAGTGGGCCATGAATGCAAGGACTGAAATAATCACACACAGAGTTTAGAAACTCATGTACATCAGGGATGCATAATTTTCTCCCCTTGTTGTCATGACGTCACAACGTGTTGCAAGATGTATGTCGATACTCGTTAATAAACCGTCGATCTAATGTCCGATGTCGCGTTGGTTGTCACAAGGCTTCTAGCTAATGCAAAGCATCGTAGCCCTGTACGATACTCCGTCAATTTTCCAGAATGGCTGTGTCCTGAAATATCTTTGGTGGTGTATTCCGTGTCCTCGTCTGCTTCGATAGGAGCTGGCGAAGACACAGCTCTGCCAGGGAAGTGCTCATTGAGTCCCGGTAGAGTTTAAATCTGCTGATGTTGAATACCGGCTGGATAGTCATGCGGTTTGGTAGTCCAAATACATGTGTTCATATATCCTCGTTTGCGAACAGCCCCAACCACTTAAGTTTGGTCTTCACGCAGTCCTATCCTTGCAAACGGATGCTTGTCCAGCTGAGTAGGGCGCAATCGCCGATGTGGAATGCGGTGTCCGTCTTATGTTTTTCCGCAGCTCACTTTATGATTAATTGATTCTTTGCAAGAATCTAGAAAGTCTCGTCCAAAATTCTTGAGAAGTCTTGTCTTTGGATGTTGATTGCTTGTATGCTACTCAATATTTGTGAACTAGGATTGAGGGGGAAAAAAACTCGAAGGGAAATTTGCCGGTTATCGCAGATATTGCACTATGGTATACGACCTTGGCAGTTGGTAGCACGTACAATGTTTAGAGTAGTTGTTCGAGCTTCTGATTGGTGCACTCTGTCTTCTCGTCACTCTCGGGATGGAAAGTCATTAATATTTACATCCGTGAGTGACTGCCGTAGTAAGATCCGTGAGTGACTGCTGTAGTGATCCTGCCAAGATCTCAGGTGAATCTTTCGTTCCTATCTCTAGTGATGGAGGAGGGAACGTTGTGTAATCAGACGACATCATTAGGGAACAACCGCGCTGTTCCCTCGGTGATGACTACGGTTTTTGTCAAGTTGAAGGACCACATGTTTGAGATTTGGCCGACCACTACAAATAGAGGCAACATGTACGTCAAACCGTTTTGCTTTGACGGATAAAGCCGACACGAAGTCCAATGAAACTTTCCGTCCATGGTTCTTTGGGTACCGGTAGTGGTTGATGCTAACTAGGAGGTTTGGTCCCTGTCGACTCATGGTGTTGGCACATACTGCAAGTTTTACGGTAGTTTACAACATCATTTTACATCTTTTCCTACCTGTAGTACATTGCAACTTTCTTGAGCATTGTGTCCTCCCCAAAACATTTCACTTGGATCTGTGTCGTGGCAATCCTCCAATAACATGCAACATCTTGTGGTGACGCTCAGGATTAGGACGACCGGGTGAGTGAATTTTTGTCGTCATTAGGGGTTATCAAACCAGAATTTGGTTTCTCGTGCCCACTGAACTCCTTGTGATCCTTTGAAATCAACCTCGTGATGTACGGGTCTTGTTCAACGGGTAACGTGCTAATCTCAGCCATGAGATCTAGTTGTCGACTTAGAGCATCCAGGCAGTACTCAATGTCATAGTCGAAGTTGGATTTAAGGAAGTCCATCCATTGAGTCTTTCGGCAGCTTGGATTTGGCTGTCTTAAAGAATATAAGCACATGGTGATCGGTGCAGACGAAACATTCTCAGTATTCAGGATACCGTACAGGTTGGCATATTCTCTCCCATTTTTCAGAAGGAACATAAAGATTTATTTCTTACATTTTGGCACCCTTCTAGCTATCTTGTTCACCGCTTTATCCCATATCCCTGGCTTTTTTAAAATAGCCAAATATGTCTATTGTTTGAAACTACATGCGCTATTCATTATGTACTTTTGAACAAGTAAGCGACCTCAAAATCTGACCTTCAAACATAATGCGCACATCAGATGGTCGAACGCACTCGCAACTCATACAAGTGTGCTTGACCTTCCATTGTACGCATGAATTCCGGCTTCCTAAGGAGCCACTTGTGGTTGCGTGCATCATTCTCTTTTCCATCAACTTGTATTGCTGTCGTGTATTATTCTGACAGAATGACCACCGCAATTCAACCCAAAGCAGTGGAGATGAAAGGATTCTAAAATCCTTTCATGAGTGGAATGGGTAATTTATTCAAATGATACCATAAATAACATGTCCATTTGGAAATAAATTGATAGGGGAAGAAATGGGAGAATAGAAAACAAATGAACCAAAAATGCCAGTCAGTACCGTAACATCTCCATTTCTTGAACGCATGTACAAAATCCAACATCTCCTTTTTTGTGCACCGCGTAGTCCAGCTCCGGTCCGCACGACGTTCTTGACATGAACGCAACAGGTCGTTCTCCATCACTGTTTTCTAGGAGGATAATGGCTCCGGTTGTTCAACCAAACACGTTGGTAGCCATGATGTAGTCCACCGTTGGCTCCAAAACTCGTAAAACTGACACCGGAGTTTGAATGTTTCTTAAAAAAATTAATGCTTCTTGTTTTTTGTCTCCCAAATATACTCCGTAGTTTTGCAAGTGAGGACAAAAAGAGGCGCTGAAACTCGAGCATACTCATCTACAACTCAACGGTAGTACTTTTAGAGACACATTACCTGTAAAATACCACAAATCCTAAAAATACCTAGACATCTTAAATATTGGTGGGTGTCAACCAATCAGCGACGACCTCCATATTCTTTGGATCAATGGTGATCCGTCTGCCACTGATAATGTGGCCCAAAATCCTGATCAAGCGGTGACTGAAGTCTCACTTCGAGATGTTTCCTTAGAATCTATCCTTGTGAAATCTTAAGAATTTTTTTTGAGATGTCTACCGTACCCCACCGGGTCTGACTATACACCAGGATGTCATTGAGATACATGATGATAAAGTCCTTGAGGAACAACCAAATTTTTATATGCCTATCATAAATGTTGCCGGGGTGTTCGTGAGTCTGAATGACATAACCATGAATACAAAGTCCACGTATTGGGTGCAGAACACCATCTTCTTGATGTCCACATCGGATACCTGGAACTAATGTCAGTTTCTTGGCAGGTCTATTCTGTTAAAAATCCTCACTCCTTGGATTTGGTCAAAAAGCTCTTCTGCTCGTGGAAAGGGGTACCGCTCCTTGATTAGAATGTCGTACAAACGTCATGTAGTCCATGCACATCGGCATCTCACTGAGGATTTCTATAATATTAGCGTTGCAAAATATGGTGACATGGATGGCCTCATGAATCCCTGACCGAGCATCTCGTCCAACTCCTTTCTTAGCTCAATCAGCTTGTGGTTCCTCATCTCACAGGTACCCTTGACTGTTGGTCTGCTGCCCGACTTTGATTATATCTCATGGTCGAAGCTGCATTGCCGAGGTAATTCTCAGGGTAGCTCATCGGTGAAAACCCTTTTAACCTCTTAAACAAGGGGTACAACCTTGTCCAAAATGTTTGCAAACGTTTCAGGTGTTGAGGCCAATGAGGTTGTTATTCTTGTTTCCACTGTTGTGATCTCCTTTGCTTCGCAAGGTTCTACGTGGACTAGCTACGCTTGAGCTCCCAATTGGAGATACCTCTTTTCCATGTCTAAAGATATCTCTGATGCTTCTTGTAACCACCACTGCATCATGGGCTGCTTGATTAGAGGCATGTGTTGTATTTTGCTATTAATGTTAATGTAGAGTGCATTGCATCTCCATTCCACTTAAGTATTAGTCGGTACAGGAAATATCGTCTCAGAATGGATTTTTTGCTTACTTATTGGATAGGTTCTCTGAACCATTACATCGTGCAATCATCCATGGACGGTTTTATCTTCAAATTTTCCCGGTTCAGTCCGTATATCCAGATTCCAAACCATCTTGTTTCTCAGGAAATTGCGAGAAGCCCCTCCATCCATCAGTTTCGGTACCATTTTGCAATTTTAACAACTCCTTGGTTGTACCTGTAGTAGTATTGTCGGTTGGTCATCCTCGTACCCCTCATTGAACTTAGCCATCTGAGGAATGCTTGTTTGTAGCGTTTAGAGATGTTTTGATGGACACTCAGTCAACTCATATTTTTTCATTTGGACAAGACCCGCACCGTCTACTCCTTCCTTTTGTCATTATTTGACTTAGAAACTGTGAATTCCCCCCATTCTACAACTTCTTTCTCTTTTAAAACTGTTGCTACCATTTTCGGCAGTCGGACAAGATGTGACACAACTTCTCGTAGGTCCAGCACAGTCATTGATTGCCTTGATCGAAAATATCGATCTCCCTTGAAGACAAACTGTAGCACGGCTCGGCATCTCCACATGGCTTGAATTAGATCCCTTATTTGTGGCTGGTTGCATGAGTTGGGTTGATGGTCGGAGACCTTCAATCACCACGATTTTGGCTTGCTGGGCCAAGCTTCCCGTTCAATCCGTTACAGTGGTATCAGAATGCCAGGTTTTGAGTCCCTTTGTGGATACCGAAGGCAGGTCTACTCCAAGGTGGGAGGAGTGTAACGCGGTCCGGCCTCTCTACAAGGCTTGAATTGGATCCCTGGTCTATGGGCGGTTGACGGGATGGGTTGAGGGTCGGAGACCCTCAATCACCATTGTTTTGGCCCAGGTGGCCAAGCTTCCCCCCCAATTTGTTACGTAAGGTCTCCGTCTCTGGCAACTTTCCATCGTCATGATATGGTTTATGGCTTTGGGATCACCAACCGTTGGATTCCTACATCCAAACATTGTAGCTGGGGTTATTAATGCAACCATCTGTTGTGATCATTCATGAAAGGTAATCTTGAATGCCAAATATTGTGATTACTCGATAAATTTCATTTTTGAGGCCGCCGTTGTAGATAAAATAGAGTTCTTCGAGGTCAATGTACCTGCTGGAAATGATTTCTCACAAACGATGTGCATACTCTACCACACTTTACTACTGATGCAAGCCTTGAAGCTTGTACCATGCGTCAGCTTTCAGATGGAGGCAAAAATTGCATGCGTGAATATCATCCAGTTCTCCAGTGGAGTAAAAAGAATCTCCCCACGTCCGAGTGACCTGCTCGAGAGGTGAAACATCCATGGTTCAAGATGTGAATGTGGTTCCATGATTCGTTGATCCAAATCCACCGGTCTCCTGCTACCGTTCGATGGTCTTTAGATGAGACCACGAACTTAATGTAGTGCAGCGCAAAAGCCAGGTCACGAGGTTAATGTTTTCCTTATTGTTTTTCATCCTAGCGGGTTCAACAACAATACAAAGATCCTAGTGAGTTGTACACCTCCAAACTCATGAGCCGCATCCCGACCGTGAGTCCCCTTGAGTTTGCAGGATCAAACGGCTCCAAAAGTGCCCACTGGATTTGATATTCACACGAGAGCTTGTTGTTCCTCTATGTGATTGCTGATTTTGGCCTGCACATATTCCAAAGCTCCTCAATAGGTGTAGTGAGTTATTGGAGCAGATGGTTCTTAGGGCTGTTGAGTCTAGACACTTTCTAGTATGTCTTTGATGATGCAAGGTTGTCCAATCACGCCAGGTGCCGTCCCCACAAACAACGGCGGAGGCGAATGATATACAGAGTCTGAGAGATTAGTCGCAGTCATCGGTGCTGTGCGATTCAGCCCAAAGCCTATCGCTGCCGCGTGGTGCTTGTGGAGAGCGTCGTGGACTACGTGTTCCTGATCCTTCATCATCAAAGTCTTTGTTGAATTGGATTTTTCTTGCAATATTGTGAAGGGTAGTAAATCCAGGAAGTTCAACCTAGCAATCAGTATTTTATCTGTGAGGGTAAAATAACCCTTCTACCCAATCCACAAGGGATTTGGTGGTGTCCTATCCAACGAACGAGTTGAAATTGACACCCTACCCAGTGACTAAAAAACAGGAATGTCCTGCCCACTAGCTTCACCATACTCGATTAGCAGCATGCGCAACTCATCGAGCAAAGTGAGCAGGGGCATGTCAACACCCCTTGCGATTTTGCCCCGATGCGAGAATCAAGATTGAGCGATGACCTGTTGTTTCGTTTTTCCGACACACAAATCCCCTAGCAGGATTTTGGGTTTTCTATGTTTTGCACGTGAGGAGCCCGTGCAAAACAAAAGGCCCTACATCAAACCAAGGGGTTTGCACAAAAACAACAAGAGGCCATCGCTCCATCGCGATCAAGCGAGAACTTTCGTTTTCAAGATCAAGCAAGCATGCTCGTTCTGTTTTTTTTCCTAACATCGGAAACCCCGCTTTGTACATGCAAAAAAATTCAAACCCTATCCCAAATGACATTGGGGATTTTAGGGTTTTAGTTTTTTGCAGGCATGGGGAGTCTTGGGCCCCCCATGCCAACCACACACAAACTCCCCCTTGAACATTCAGAATCCCCTCGAAAGAGGATTTTGTGAATTCTCAAAGAAAATGTTGACGTAAGCATGTCGACGTTGCATCACATGCAACATCGAAATGTTTTTTTTCTCGCTGTTCTTGAGAAGGAGAGTCTTATTTTCGGAACGCCGGATAGGGGAGTCTTATTCTTCCGAATGCCGGATACGGTAGTTTTATTCTTCCGAACGCTGGGAAGGCCATACAAACATTCAAATTTCGTGGATAAACCCTACATGTACCGTTTCTTTGAGGAGTCTTGTGATTACCTTAAATTGTGAAAGTGGTTCTTCAACTTTTCTTGATGATCCAAAGAATGGGACTGAAATGGTCTAGAGGAATGTGCTATAGGCATCATGCGTGTGCATGAAAGGGCCGAGTGAGTGACTCAGTACAAAGAAGAAATATGAATTGATCGTTATGCTGTACACAGAATGAAGAAATACAATGACACAACAGTACGCCAATACAAATACACTCTTACTTAATGGACAGATGCACCATATTCAACGTTTGTGGCTTGAATTTATTGTATGTCATGTTGATGTGCTTATCTCTTCTTGGTCATGCAAAACTATGTCCATCACGTATAGTTTCATTAATCAAAATTGGAAACTACTGTTTTCCTCATTAGTCGTTTACGCTTTTCATACCTCATTTCCACATTTTCCTCTGTTAACTGCAATGGAATATGTTGCTTGTGCTATGCTTCCAACAAGGTATTTGGACCTCCTCACATTTCAAGTTCAGATAGTGGGGTTAATTTGATCCACCATGTTGAAGGTGGAGCACTTACTGCATGAAAAGACTATGAAATGCCTTTACCGACTCATTGTGGTGGAAGAGGTCAATGCACCATTTGTGCTACGCATAGGAGGCAGAGTTTACTCACCCTAGTCCATGCTAGCACATGTAGGACAACGGGTCCTCGGATGCGGGCTCTTAGGGGTTTTCTTAATGCTTTTTGGCCATCCTCACGTGTAGTTATTGCTAGGTGGACCATTTAACCACATGAATTGATGGGCATGACCACATCTAATAATTTCTTCCATTGAGGATATGAAAGAAACTTGACCTGGACGGCTTCCACCTTGTTTTGGTGACATGTCTCCTGTTATGGACGCAGGACACGTTGGGTTACTAATGCTATGTAGAAAAGGTTCACATTCATTTTGAAAGAGATTGTCTCCATTCCCAGGTATCATAAGTGATCTTCGTCCGCCCCCTACAAAAGGATGTAGGAGCTTGCTATTGGATCTCACGATTGCGGACTTGGAGCTTGGCTTTGTCTCTTTGCCCAACATCATGACAGATGATGCTCAATTTCTGAAATTAATGGTGTCCCAGGAATGGTTCAAAACTCAAGGCTGGTTGGCTCCCTTTTATGGAATAATGTTCATGTTGGGGATGCAATGTTTGGTACTCGAGGAGCGGCTAGTAGACGTGTACTATCCTGGGGCACTGGAGTGCGGATGGAGGTATGGGAGGGGTTGGGAGAAGAGTTCGGGGATCACGATGTGTTGCGTAATCCTTGGCAAGATTCGCAGGAAGAATAAGAGATATTGTGGTTTATTTTGTTTTTTGTTATGTTTTCCCCTGCTATGTCTTCAAACCTCAAAAGAATGGGTTGTTGTTAATGTTTCTATGCTTTTCGTTGACTCGTTTGCACCCGTGTGAGCCATGGTTTAAGTGAAATTTGCATCCTTTGTATGTACGAATTTGTGTCGTTTCATTTTTATATTGATGCTTGACAGAATTTCAAGTTGTATTCAGAGCATAAGATCTATGAACTAGGTACACTTGATTTTGGTTAATTGATATGATTTTTACCACTTATACCTAGCTATAGATTCAATGATGATGAAATTGATGTTTTTGTGTGTGTGTGTGTGTGTGTGTGTGTGTGTGTGTGTGTGTGTGTGTGTGTGTGTGTGTGTGTGTGTGTGTGTGTGTGTGATTCAGCCCACTTCAGAAGAGGTGTGCCTCAAAGCTGGCAGGGATAAACATCCAGACTTCTTAAAGGATGTGTAAGCCACTTAACAGAATGAGTTGCTACCGGAATAAAGGGACGGCCTAATTCCGCTATAACCCACTCTTCGCCCTCCGAATTTTCTCCTGGCCATTTTTCGCATGAAATGAACACGACACTCACTTTACACAAAAGATACGTCTTGTACCCACTTTCCCGAAGCACCTAAAATCATACATGCCTTGTCCACTATTGAAAACAAAATCCTGCTACACCGGCTGCGGACGAATTATATTGAAACACTGGGTATCCGAAGTATGATTTTCTTTACGTTTCATTGGTTTTACGTGATGATTTATTTCTACCTATGTTTTCTGTTCCTTCATGTGACCAAAATTCTAACATTTCTATTTTTAGTGACAGGTAGTCGAGTTTTTGGTACATGAAACACTGCGGGTGTCATTTACGTCCACTCAAGAATCTTTTTTTCTTGTTGTCGGAAATTGGCTGCCGGTCTTTCGTGTACATCACAATCACGTGACTGTGGATGTCCAAGGTCGCATTATATGCTCCTTCGCAACGCGAACGAGCAAAATAACCCTCGAATGGGCCTATCACCCCTGGGCCTACCGACCCATTTGAGGACTCTTTCGCTCGTTCGTTACGTGAAAGAGCGAAACAGTCTTGTTCACTTCAGTTTGGTACAATATTAAAAACAAAAGAGCGAGGTTGGATGATACGAATCATATCATCCAACGTCTCGCTACAGTTACGCGCTCCGGTCGCGCGACCACATGATGGGTCACAGAATGTGCAATGTTTTATTCTCAAACCAAAGAAGTGCTTTTCACTCATTTTCAAACATAGACGGCACAAAGAAGTCAAGAAGAAAAACATTGCGGAACACATTCTGGATGTGGTTGAGATCACGCTCCGCGGCTGACATTTAAAAAACTAAATTGCGTAAAATTCGAACCGAAAGTTGAAGTCGAAGTAACTTTTTTCCGAGAAATCTCTTTCACACACAAAGAAAGAAGCCGGCGTCAAATTGACGTTTTTCTTTGCGTCGTAAATGTGGACGCCGATGTCAATTTTTTTTGGGCATGCCGACATGAGGAGAGCGCAAAAAAAACAAGAGCCAGGTGTTGCACGCAAAGCGTGCATAGGGTTACATAGTAACTGAGCAAAAGTATTCATATTAGTATCTCTTTAGAGGCTAAATAATTGCCCGCAAATTGGACCACATAATTGAAGGTTTTCCATGAGACTTTACCTCGTCCGTGGAAGCCAAAACTGGTTGTAAATGGACTGCCAAAATGTCACCCACATTTGTTCAAACTATTTTTTTTTGTTCGCCCATTATGTATGGTTTGGGCGAACTCTTCCTAAACTACATCCAGGATAGAAGCTTCTAGGAACCTTCCTAACCACTTGCCACGACACTAGGCGTCAGCACCAGGTCAGCGTGTGACAACGGTCACAAGTCAGAGGCAAAAACTGCAAGGGTCTGGGTAGGGACACAGAGTGTCAAGAAGCTCAAATCTGAATATAATCGCAGAGAGAGATGACAACTGACAAGATCACAACATAAATACCTGCTGCGGCTCACGGCAAGTGACGCACGCGCAATGTCAGTTTGACCTAAAACTGGCCTAAAATCACTGTTTTGGCCATAAACCTGCACACAGGTATCCGAACGCAGCACCGTCTGAGCCTAGAGATGCAGAATCTCAAGCCGGACGCTACAACTGGTCACACGCACAAGTCCGGCATCAATCGGTGGACAGACAATGCAAAACATGCAAATCGGGCTCGAGAGCCCGTCCACCGAGAAAACTCTAGCGTCTGCAGAAAATCTAGAAAGGACCCCGGCAAGCACCCGGAATGTCGTGGCAGCTGTCTGGCAGCTGGTAGTGCACGGAGCCACGACTCGTTGGTGCCCTGGCGCCAGCTGCGTCCGCACCATGGATCATGTCGTCATGCTCTCTAGTAACGCCGTTCCATATCACCAATACTGGGTATACGGATAATCACCGCGTCATCGCTAGTGACGTGTGGAAGCCACACAAACAAACACTCCCCCTGGCTGACAACCGTCACCGCAATGACAAGTGAGGGGCTACACTCACTGCCCGTCGTAAACACCAACCATAATACAAGGTCTCCTCGAGACAGTGGTGTAACTCACCAAGTGCCCGGGTCTTGACCGTGCAACACATAATCCACACACGCATGTGTCAAATATCACACAAGAGGTACAAAGCAACAAGGTCTCCTCATGACCATCGGAACATGTGTGCGGGGTCCGGGTCTCGACCACACCTGCTCACATGCATGGAACATACATAGCACATGGAAGCAATGGGTCTCCACGTCACACCGGTACAAGTCACCAGGTGCACGGGTCTCGACCAGCATAACCTCAATCGGAGCAATGTGCCAGATACAAACTAACCATGCTGTCCTCACAAGGGTGTCAGGCCAAAGCCCACACACCAACACCCCCCCTGACTGCAGAGGCTGGCTCCCCCATGGCCACACACCCCTGCGAGACAATAGTAAGGGTGACAATGATGCTGGTCGGATGTGCTCTCACATAGCCTCATCCCGGAGCGTCGTCGTCGGTGTCGTCGTCGTCTCTGTCGTCCTCTTCGCTGTCGTAGTCGTCTGTGCTGTCGTTGCCTGCTGCTGTGACTGGTGTAGCGCTGAGGGCCTCCTCCAACTGCATCACCTGTTGTATGCCTGCTAGCTGCTGCGCTGCACACCGCCATGCGGACTCTGCAGCGTTGAGACGCGTGTACAGCTCGTCGAGCTCTGGTGTAGCTGTCGGCCGGGCAGTTGCATCTGCGGCATGTAGGCGGGCAGTCGCAGAACGAACCTGACGGTGGACCTCAATCGCGTGCGCGTCGGCTCGAGCCACGGCCTCCTGCAGCCTCGCCGCCTCATCGCGTAGGTCAGACGTCGAATCATCTGTCGCCTGGCCACCAGCTGCTGGCAGGGCATCGACACCAGACAACGTGTCGGCATCTGCAGCGTCTACATCTGCAAGAGGTGCTACTGTAGAGGCACCGGCTGCTGCTGGCACACCTGTCACTCGGCCGTCGACTCCTGGTCGGACGTCAGCATCCGTCGGTGAAACTACCTCTACTGCATCGTCGCCGTCATCGGGAGCCCGTACAGTGTCCCGGGGCTCCTCCCAACCACTGGTGCGCAACCAGTCGTCCACCTGCCGCTGAATGTCCGCCCGTCTCCGACGTGCATCCTGTAAAGTCCGCTCAGCTGCCTCGAGACGCGTGTGCACATCCTCCACGCACTCCTCGGCAGCCTGCCGTGCTAGAACATCCGTAGTATAACAACGGCTACTGGCCTCCCGAAGCTCGGCCATGAGACATTGCATGTGCGCCTCCGCTCGAGCCACATCTACCTCCTGCTCGTCGAACGCGAAGCGTAGGCGCTCGGGTACGGGAACTGTAGCTCGGACGTGTGTAGGTGTGTCGTCGGCTGCAACCGCCATGGTGTCAGCGATGCCGGTCAAGGCAACCATGAGCCGGAGGTCTGCAGCTCGCTCTGCATCCTCCACGGTAGATGCGCCTGTAGGGGTGACTGCTGTAGGCTCAGCTGATGCCGTGGACACAACCGCCACTCCGCTGTCAACAGTGTGGGCCACGGTAGCAGCTGCTCCTGCACGGGTCGTCGCTGCTTAAGCATCCACTGATATCACCTCCTCCAACTTTCGGCGCAAGTCCGACCGTCTCCACACTGCACCATGGAACGTCCACTCAGCAGCCTCGAGGCGCGTGTACACATCCTCGACGTCTACTGCCGCTAACCAACGACCCTCGGCGTCTGCGGTACTCCAACGTGTGCTCGCTGCACGTAGCTCAAGTGTGAGGTCCTGTAGGTGCCTGTCCGCACGTGTGACTGCATCCTCCTGGTCGCGAAGCGCAGAGTGTAAACGCTCGAGCGCAGGGGACTGCTCGGCTGCTGGTGCATCAGCTACTACTCGAGCTGCGTCCTCCGCGACGGCTGCCCCTCCACAGACAGCTACCGCAATGGCACTGGCCATAATAGAAGTACTGGCAACCTCGACGTCTCCTGCCTCTCCGGGTACCCCCTCCGCATGTGTATCTACAATGGCAGATGTTGTGACTGAGGGAGCGTCTACCCCTACGCATGCTGTACCAGCTGCTATAGGAGCGACCACCATCGTGGTGTCTGTACCAACAAGCGCGTCCACTGCCGGCATCCTGTCAGTAGCAATGACTGCAACTGTTGCTACTGTCACGACGTTGATGGCTGCCGACACACCCACTGCCTGGACGTCTGCTCCACATGTGTCCGCTGTCATCGCCACTGCTACTACTGCCCCATCCACTGCTGCTGCCACACATGCCTCTGTGGTCGTGGTCTCTGCTACGTCAACTGTAGTCTCCATCTCCATCCTCATCTCTACGTCTGCCTCCAACTCCACGTCGGACCACTCGTCTGCCTCCGACTCCACGTCGGACCACTCCTCGGATGTCTCGTCCTCACTGAGAGTGTCCTGTCGTGAAGCACCGTCTGTCGCATCCCTGCTGCAGTCTCCGGTGGTCGTCGGCGCACACTCCATCCCCCCTCGACCGACGCACCGGTAGAAGCTGCGAAGGGATGCCGCACCAACCCTATGACTGGGGACGAGAGAGTCATCTCCGTGCTGACGTCTGCCACTGTTGCGACTGCTGCTGCCTCCTGAGCACGTCTCGCCACATGTGCCTTCCACTGCCTCACGTGCCGAGTGCAAGCGCGACGACGCCGAGCTGAAGGGACTAGCACAGAAGCAGAGGGGTCAACGGTCAGGATGACTCCAACTGACTCCAGGACAGAGCGGAGGGCATCAGAGGTGGAGCTAAGGTCGGGAGGTGTGGCATGGTCAGGTGATGACACCGATGGAGGTGAGGATGGCGAGGAGGAAGGTAGGGGTGTCTGAAGCGGCACGGTGGCAACGGCCCGCTCAGAGACCACATGGTCTGTGAGCTGTTGCACCATGCGCTT
>SZWC01000578.1:319752-333729 GCA_023375785.1 Penium margaritaceum | reverse complement strand
GTCAACGGTCGGGATGACTCCAACTGACTCCAGGACAGAGCGGAGGGCATCAGAGGTGGAGCTAAGGTCGGGAGGTGTGGCATGGTCAGGTGATGACACCGATGGAGGTGAGGATGGCGAGGAGGAAGGTAGGGGTGTCTGAAGCGGCACGGTGGCAACGGGCCGCTCAGAGACCATATGCTCTGTGAGCTGTCGTACCATGCGCCTCAGACCCTGGAGCTCGGCGTACAACACCGCCATAGCTCCACTGAGGGGTGCGACGGTATGAGCTGATGTCTCTGAGTCGGATAGTGGAGTAGGACGGGACCGTAACCAGGGAGGTCGCCACCCAGCAGGGCGCTGGCGACACTGGCGCCAGCCATGGTGTAGGTCACCGCAAAAGTAGCAGGCAAAGCCGTTGGACGCCTGGGGCGTGTGCCACGGCTGCAACTGCCACCGCGCTCGTAGCACCTGCCACACCTGCACTGCCGGTGCCAGCCAAGGCGCCGGCTGCGCCCCTTGCCACGCTGGTGTGCTCATCTCAGGAGCTTGGCGTGGGTGAGTGTATAAGACACTCGCTCCCGCTGGCACAAGGCCACAGGGGGAACCGGGCGATCGAAGCAGAATGTCTCAAATGTGCTGTGACGTGGTCACGAGGACGGCCACCACCACGCTGGTGGTACGTTGATGTCCGACTGCTACCCGTCTATTGCGTGGCTGCCGTGCGACCTCAAGTCGCCTTCGGTGTTGTTGTTGCTCCGGTTGCCGTCGTCAGCCGACGACTGTGGTCTCCGACCACCTTTGTCGCTGCTCCTACTACCGCGTCTCACACGGTCGTTGCTGCTGCTGCGGTCGCCGTCGTTTGCCAACGGCGAGTTAGTGCACCAACGTGTGGGTGCACCCAGTTTTTTTTTTCTCACTCCTTTTTTTTTTCAGGTACCACCTCCTCGGGTGCCCCTTTTGGGGTTGTCCTGGGGTGGCCCACTCTGGGACCCCCCGTGTCCTCTCCCCCTCCTTCCTTTTTTTTTTCTTTTCTTTTGGCTGCCTGGCTCGACCCTCACGGCGAGCTCGTCGATCGGACGAGCTCACCGATCGGCGGGCTCGCCGATCACCGCGAGCTCACCGCGAGCTCACTATGAGCTCGCCGCGAGCTCGCTGCGAGCTCGCCGTGAGCTCGCCGCGGGAAGCTGCAAGGCAGCTTCCCGTCGCACCAATGGGGGCAGCAGCAGGTGCTGCTGCCGCCTTGGCTGCCCCTGCTGCGCGTGCTGCTGCTGCTGCTATGCGCGTGTGCAGCTGTGACTGCACGCTGCAGCTGCTCGCCGTCGCAGCTGCTGCTGCTGCTGCTGCTGCCGCGTGGTGCTGCTGCTGCTGCAGCTGCTATGGCTACTGCAAGGCGGTGCTGGGCACTGCTGCTGCACGCAGCTGCTACACGCTGCTGCTAGGCTGCTGCGCAGCGGCTGCTGGCACGCTGCTGCTGCACGGCTGCTGGTGAGCAGCCGCGCGGCTGCTGCTGCTATTGTTGCGAGGCTGCTATGTAGCAGCTGCTGGCACGTTTATGCTGCGGTGCCCTGCTGCTGTGCTGCCCTGCTGCCGCTGCACAGCTGCTGGTGAGCAGCCGCGTGGCTGCTGCCGCTACTGCGTGACGGCTCAGCTGCGAGGCTGCGATTGCCGCTGCCGCATTGGCTGTAGTGGCTGCGGCTGCTGCTGCCTCCCCGGCTGCTGTGGCTGCTGCCGCCGCTGGTTGCTGCTGTTGCACGCGGCTCAAACGGCCGCTGCCATTGCCCATGTTGCGTGCTGCTGCCGCCGTTGCCTCTGCTACAACGTATCTGTGATGGGTCCTCCCAGGACTTGCAGTTGCTTCTGTGGGTGGCTACTGCTGCTGCCACTCACTGCTGCTACTGCTGTTGCGTCTCTGCTCCGCACCAGCCCGGGCTGTGGCTCGCCGGCTCTGATACCAAGAGAAGCTTCTAGGAACCTTCCTAACCACTTGCCACGACACTAGGCGTCAGCGCCAGGTCAGCGTGTGACAACGGTCACAAGTCAGAGGCAAAAACTGCAAGGGTCTGGGTAGGGACACAGAGTGTCAAGAAGCTCAAATCTGAATATAATCGCAGAGAGAGATGACAACTGACAACATCACAACATAAATACCTGCTGCGGCTCACAGAAAGTGACGCACGCGTAGTGTCAGTTTGTCCTAAAACTGGCCTAAAATCACTGTTTTGGCCATAAACCTGCACACAGGTATCCGAACGCAGCACCGTCTGAGCCTAGAGATGCAGAATCTCGAGCAGGACGCTACAACTGGTCACACGCACAAGTCCGGCATCAATCGGTGGACAGACAATGCAAAACATGCAAATCGGGCTCGAGAGCCCGTCCACCGAGAAAACTCTAGCGTCTGCAGAAAATCTAGAAAGGACCCCGGCAAGCACCCGGAATGTCATGGCAGCTGTCTGGCAGCTGGTAGTGCACGGAGCCACGACTCGTTAGTGCCCTGGCGCCAGCTGCGTCCGCACCATGGATCATGTCGTCATGCTCTCCAGTAACGCCGTTCCATATCACCAATACTGGGTATACGGATAATCACCGCGTCATCGCTAGTGACGGGTGGAAGCCACACAAACCAACACTCCCCCTGGCTGACACAAACGTCACCGCAATGACAAGTGAGGGGCTACACTCACTGCCCGTCGTAAACACCAACCATAATACAAGGTCTCCTCGAGACAGTGGTGTAAATCACCAAGTGCCCGGGTCTCGACCATGCAACACATAATCCGCACACGCATGTGCCAAACATCACACAAGAGGTACAAAGCAACAAGGTCACCTCATGACCCTCGAAACATGTGTCCGGGGTCCGGGTCTCGACCACACCTGCTCGCATGCATGGAACATACATAGCACATGGAGGCAATGGGTCTCCACGTCACACCGGTACAAGTCACCAGGTGCACGGGTCTCGACCAGCATAACCTCAACCGGAGCAATGTGCCAGATACAAACTAACCACGCTGTCCTCACAAGGGTGTCAAGCCAAAGCCCACACACCAACACAAGCTACGGTAGATTTTTTCCAGCTTGTGTGGATGTGAAAGCGAGGAAAAAAAACAACAAAAAATTGAACAAATGGGCTTGACAGTAAAGTATTATGTATAACGATTCACCAACAAATTGAAGAAGAACCTCAAAAGGCATTTCTTCTCTTTTTTTATGAATATGGTTTCATGTGATGATTAATTCATTTAAATGAGATTAATGTTTTCTTGTATTGTGAACATGCTAGTTTCACACGTCCATTATGAACTTCACTAAATAAAACATGATCTTTGAGAAATTTGGATAAATTTTGAATGTTTCCTTATGTTATAAAAAATAAGATGACGTTATTATAATCAGAATTCAATTTATTTACCTTATTGTATGACGGTGGTTGAATTTCTTTTCTTTCAATTGCATTTTGAACCTCTTTGAAGCCGGGCTCACGAGTCTAAATAGTTTGGCAAGACGACCGGTTCCGTGAAACAGGACAGGGCGAGGCCGAGGAGGGACAGAGGGAAAAAATTAATATTAAAATTTCGCTCGCGAATGGACTCGAGGGCCTAAACGTACAGTCCTTACCCTTTTGTCCTGGCGTCGGACTGGTCATTCCGTACTATCGAGGGTCTGTCCGGACATCTAGGTCGATGTCCGTGATTTTTCTTTTCTGGGCGGACCTCACCTATGCGTCCGCGGACGTGGGAGGCTATACAGTCAGACTTATTCTTGCACCCTGATTGGTGGATATGTCAGAAAAATGACCGATCCACCAATCACGATTTTCTTGAAGCATCTTTTGGCCACGAACCGATTGTAATAGGTTACTATGTAACCCAAAAAAAAAGCGAGTTGTCGATCGGACCTCATCCTGTCGAGAGCTTGATAGTCCCTGTCAGCATTTGCCGACAAGGACTAGCTGAAGAGGGAGTCGATGGGCTAGCTTGCTGCCGCCAGCCAGCCTTTCGGAGTCCTAGCGTCACCGGTCGATACCCAGCATTAAGTCTTCGTGCCGCTATCCCAACTATCAAGGTGTTCGGCGACGGTATCGAGGGACCATCCAGCTCGATACTGATATCGATACCGATACCGATACTTTGTTCTTCAGTATCGAAAGAATCACGTGATACAAGTATCGCGCGATAATTGTATCCCGCGATACTCATCCCTGCCAGTCTGGTGCGTCAATTGTGCACACCGTGCGACGGTTGCGCACATGAAAAAAATGTGCGTGGAGTGTAGCAAGCCAATGCCACACCGGAAAAAATGGAAGCAAGGCCGGCGAGATTTCCCCCACTTTTTCCCTAGTTCGAGGACTCTTTAGCATATCGAAATTCATAAAATCACAAAGAGAGTGAGTGAGTGAGAGAGAGAGAGAGAGAGAGAGAGAGAGAGAGAGAGAGAGAGAGATCGGAAAGAGATTGTGAAAGAGAGAGACACACGACGGTAGAGAAACAATAAATACATACAAAGAATAATCGTGAGCATGTAAGTCGCTTTCAACTTTTGACATATGTCCCTTAATTAAAGGAAAAATATCTGCATATGGGACCTAATCGGTGTTTGCGTCAGTGACTAAGGTTTTCTTTTCATGTTGTCGGCCTTCTTTGGTGGAGTGTCATAGTGGGTATGCGGAGTATTACATTGTTCCCCATACGAATTTTTGCTCGCTGGACACACGGAGTATTAGTTTAGAACAGTGGCCCTCAGAAGTTGTTTTTGCATTTGGTGGACGTAACAGTCATTTTTCTGCCATAGTGGCCACTGCATTCTTTTTCAGCAAAAAAAATGGTATAGTGGAAATTAGTTGAGAGCACAGTGGGTATGCGGTAAAAGTACCCATAAAACGAACTTGTCGGTCAGGTTCGCCAGCAGTTAAACAACGCTGTTTGCATGATGATCCTGCCGGGTCGCTTCGGGCATGATAGGATCCAGGCAATGTGAACATAACCGATCATGTTGACCATGCCTGCCTTCGACTGTCGGCATGGTGCACACTTCGATCAATGCGGCAGGCATGACCGCATGTGTGTAGAGTCTCATGCTGCTCCTCCACGGTGTCGGGTCCCGCGGTCAACTCTTTACCAATTGTCCAGAGCAACGGCTGCGCTCCTTTGATGAGTCATAGTGAACTTCTGCACTGCATATTGTGCGGCATGCCAGGCAGAGCCTCACCCCACATGCACGACAGGGTATGGGATGTCTAGAGTAAAGAGGGGGCATGGATGGAATGGTCGCGGGATGCGACGAGGGCAGCTGGGTCGTGCCATGAGGCGTGCCTGTGGCTCGCATTGCGTCGTCGTCACACGCTTTCACCCTCTCGCGCTCTCCATCGCGCTGTCCCGCTTGCCCGTCTCCTCACTTCATTCAACAGGCGTGTCATCTCGGGTGACTGCGCTTGCCGCGCGCTGCATGCTGCATCCGACTGATCAACTGGCTGCGTCTCAAAAGAAATCGAAGGCGCTGGCTACAACCGGCATGGAGACTGGTGTCAGGCGGCCATGGCGACCGGGAGACAACTAGGCGAGAAGCGAGCCAGAACCAGCGATTGACATGCAGGCGTTTCAAATCCCACCATCGGCTCCGAAGATGACTCGCGATGCGCTCGCTGGTAGCCGGCGAGCGCGGTTGCGAATGGCGGCCAGAGATCCTGACTGTCGGCAACCAACCGACGCCGCGGTCATGCCGTCGTCCAAATGGTGCAGGCGGATCTCGTAACCCCCGCGGTCGCATGCTCATTTCGTTCTTACCAACGGCGCCATCCGGTCGACAAATGTCTTTGGCGTTGCGTTTTCAGCAATATTTGCTCGTTGCAAGTATAAAAGGTTGGGAAAATCCTTGGCAAGATTCATACCCGCAAGCATCTGCGATAATCCTGGTCCTCGCTGCCTTTCTTGTGATCTCCAAACAACTGCGTGCCCGGGCAGACGAGAGCCAACAGTCTTCTGTCGTCTCAGCGACACTTCGCGTTCTCTCTCCGCAATTGACAGTTGCCTGCCAGAATGTCGTCGGGCGGAGGAGAGCAGTACACTCCCGAGCAGGTCAAGACCATGAGCTCCCAAGACAAAGAGGTGGGTTGTTTGGTTAGGGACGAGCATGGAATCACCGACCATTGGTGGAGAGTCAGGGACTGGGTGAGAATGGTTTTCCAGCACGAAGACACGATTAGTGACTCGGTGATAGTGAGTTGGTGGTAGCTGTGAAGCCCGCAATTAGAGCTTACCCCGTGGGGAGGAGTACCATCTCTGTTTGAAAAAGTCTGGCTTTGTAGATTCTGACCCTGCATCAGGAACAGGTGGTATGCTTGTGGAGTAGCTCCGGACATCGCCCTTCAGAACGGCCTTGCTCACTTGCTCATGCCGATTCTGCAAAACTCTACTCTTCTCCCCCCATGCTTTTACACATCCCTGGCTTTGCAGAAGCTGGAGCAGCGTGTGAGGCAGGGTGAGACCGTCGTGCAGGGAGGCACGGGCGGCAAATCATTGGAGACACAGATGCATCTTGCTGAAGGTATGGTCTGTTGCATTGGACCACTGACTCTGTTTGCGTTCACATGACAGAGGCTTGGACTCTTGAATTGGAGACATCCACATACATCTTGTTTCCTGGGGGCTGCGACAACATTCCAAAGTGATGCATCTTTAGTGCTACAATGATCTGACAGCATCAATAAGGCTTGTGGCACTGTGGATTTTGTGCTGATTGAAGCAAGACTTCATTCATGATTCCACGATTCCTCAATGAGAACCATCCCTGCTGCTGTTTCAGGTCGTCGCAAGGGTGGTCTGTCTACTGCCGAGAAGGGTGGCGAAGAAAGGTCAAAGGAGATGGGCCTCGGCACTGGATCTGAGCCAAACCCAACAGAGCAGTGACCTTAAGGGGAAGCTGTCGGGAAGTGACCCGAGTATGAAGGGGCGTGGGGGTTTTTTTTGGGGGGGGGGGGGGGGGGGGGATGGCACACGTTGGTAGAGGTGAATGGTGGCTGGTCAGGCACGCATGCGCTGAGACATTGAAGATTGAGTTTACTTCAGAAAGTCGTCCTAACATTCTCCAGTTCCTCTCGTTTTGCGTCCTGGAAAACAATCTCAGCTGCCTTTGCCACCTATTTTGTTCCAATGGTGGTTTTAGCAGCTCACATGGTGCTTGACGTGGGGTGCAAATGCCTTGCTTCCTTGTTTCGGAAATTGGTGATAGACAGAGTGGCAAGAAGAATCAGAACTTGTGCAAAGTATTGCACGGCATATTGTAAGTGCAGAAATTGTGACAGAACTGCTCGGAGAATTAACAGCATCTTCGGTAGCACTTGAAATGCAAGAGAGAGAAGTTGATAGGCGGTGCTTCAAGAGCCAGCTTATTGCAGCGAAGCATGAATTCTGGACATTCAAGAAAGACCAAGATGTTTTCACGCATTTGATAAACTTCCATGGGAATACCTCCTCAAATCGAGACATTATGCAGATGGTAGATTTTTCAGCCTCCCTCACCATAGTAAGCCAGCACCTGAGAAAATGCAGCATGAGGCACTCCAGCACTTGAATTCCAGCCCAATCAGGTGAAAAGTTGCCATCCCTGCCAGGGAAGTGAGAATGAACCTGCTGACAGCCATGGCAAGTGGTTAGCTTGAGCTCATGATTGTGATGAAAGTACCTCAGCATGAGGTAAACATTTCCTGCCTATCGCAAAAGAAAAATATATTGCGTGAAGTTGAGTGCCTAGTGTTTAGTGCCTTTTTACTTTAGTGTGAGATGCCAGTGTAAGCACCTTGCATACTAAGGCTTTTGTATTGAAATGGAAACAAAATGTCTCGGTCTCAAAATCAACAATTTATATCTCGATAGGTGACACATCGGTGGCAGCATGAGAATCTCAGTCTGGCACCGACAGTGCTAGTGTCTCGTTTTCTTTGTCTTCAGTGTTTTCCGCGTCGTCGTACATCTCACAAGAACAGTGGTTGAAAGCGATACAATAAGCAACAAAGTGAAGACACCAACAATGCTTTGCTCGAGCAACCCACCTCATCGAACATCGGAATGACTATCGGGGCTCCCATGGTTGTCAAACACAAGCCATAAGGATTTGGCAATTGCTTGCTTCTTCAACCCATTTGTTGAATGACAAAACTTGTCGATAAACACTGTAGATCATTGTTTTTTTGTTTGCTTCAATCAAGACCAGGATTGAGTATGAATGACTACGCATGTTTTGTCGTCCGTTGAGGACTCCTTGGCCTGCTACTCCATGTGCTGGCTCTGGACCAATCATGTCAGCCAGTCTTCGATGAACTCAATCAACAGCCGGGCCACGGCCTGAAATTGAGGAAGGCTTGATGGTTGAATGGAAAGCATTTTTCACATTTGTACGCAGGAGAATTGCGCTGACCGCCTATATTTTCTCAAGATATGTGTCCTCCACCATTCCATCGTAGATGATACCAATGTAAAGTGGCAAAACTGACATATGTGTAAGGCTGCACACGGATCCTGGGCTCCGCGGTACCCTACCCATGAATCCGGATCCAGATCCGGATTCGCGGTTCCGGATCGAGGATTGTGGATTCGGCTTGTATCTGCGGATCCTAACCCAGATTCTAGGGCAGAGGGAGGGGGGGTTGGGGTAAAAAAACCTGACTAGACGTCCGGTTCAAGTCATCCGCGTAGCACACTCATGTGCACATTCAAAATCGAACAACTCAACATGCACGGCATACTTCCGACCGGCAAACTTTTTAGCGACACGTCCGCGTGGTTGGCACATGCATCATCAGTGTCAACCGCGTGAAACCTGTCAAATCGCCAGCCTGGAGCTGGCGATGTTATGTTCATCGGACGGGGAGTACACATGTCCCAGAACATGAAACCACAAATTGGAGGTCTCCCGAGGCACCGGAACAGTCAACCGTGTGCCAGGGTCTCGACCGACAGGAAAATATCAAATATACCCCAAACACAACCAGAATATACGGTGACACACTAGCATCACGGTCTAGCCAAGCTAGGCAAGTTTAGGCCTCCCGAGACGCCGGAACATGTAACCGGGCGTCTGGGTCTCAGCCACACGCAGACTACACATGTCTGTCAAGAAGGTCCCTAAGACTAGACCAGTCAGTGCAGGGTCTCCCGAGGTACCGGCACAAACCACCGTGTACCCGGGTCTCAACCACAAAGAGAGTGGACAACCTGTCAGAGGCAATATGCACTCAATCTTTGTGGGTCTCCCGGAGCACTGGCACAAACCACCAAGTTCCCGGGTCTTGACCACCGAGAAAACTCTACTAGACACATAAAGGTAAAGTGAGCTGCTAGAATGCACCATTCATGTCACAGAAGAAGTAATGTAGCCACTGGAGATCCATCAGCTCAAACTAGGAGACAAGGCTACATGATAGCTGAAAGCCCATACACCAACACTCCCCCTGGGCTGCAAGAGCTGTCGACAAGGTACCAGCTGAGAAGATACAGACGCTCCCCCGTGATGAGAGAGTCCTGAGAACATGAATGCCAACCCAATGTGCTAGGATGCATCTGCTCCCCCTGCATGCAGAAAGCTGTGAACCTATCGCCTGAAGATAACACTGCATCTCCTCCTGGCTCAAACGATCCTGGGAATAACAATCCAACAATGGACACACCTGACGGTAGCTGGAGATGTGAGTACGTCATCAGAGAGATGAGGATGAGGCTACAATGACTAACATATGCACAACTCACTGATGCACTCTCTAACGCCTGTCACTCACCACGTGGAAGCTGCCAGAGATCCCAACTAGCAAGATTCTGGGTGTCACTCTCATCAGACTCAGAGGGTGCAGGAGTGGAGAAGACGCTACCGAATGCTCCATGGCTGAGCGAGCAGAGATGGAGGTGATGGTACTCCGGAGAGTGGTTGACTCCTTGTCCACCACGTACAGTGAGATGATGGCAGTGCTTGAGGATGTTGAGTTTGAGCTTCGCACAGTGACTCAGGAGGATCATGCCGAGATGCGGGAGCGCGCCTCTCTTCTCCAGGGTGAGTTGGTTGTAGCACAGGAGCATCTACGCACATTGGAGTGTGCAGTTGCTGTACCGACTGCAGGAGTGAGTTTCCCACACACAGCTCCAGCTCCGTCTCCACTCTCCACACCAGGATCCTCCACATCAAGGTATCTAAGGACTGAGACAAAGGGCCAGCTGAAGGACGTGGATGCTGGACAACCTATTAGGTAGGAGGCGTGCAAGACTCAGAGGTGGAGAGAGATGGTCCAGGTGTAAAGGAGAAGGATGTGGGTGAGCTGAATGATGTCGCAAGGCTGTCTGATGTGTCGTCGCTGCTCTCTACATCAGGATCCCCATCGTGTGAGGTGCTGTCTGAGTGTGCTACGGAACTGGACTCGGAACCATCTGGGCTGTGTCCGCTACAACCCTCAGCAAGTATCTCGGCTAACGTATCCTGTAGTGCACGCAACCACCCCTCTGCATCCCTCAGCTCACACTCTCTAGACATCTGGATGTAATAGCTCCTCCCCATATCTCCAATGAAAGTGTAACCTGGAGCATCCTCCGGTGGAGGGATGTCGCCGCACAATATCGCTCGAACGGTAGGGACGTACGTCTCCTGCGCACTGATCTGGGAACGAATCTCATCCTCCTCAGCGCGGCATCTCAGACAGGAATGACTAGGTGCTGGCGACCTGGTGAAGGGCACTAACTCTGCAGTCACCACCAGAGGTGGGCAAGCCTCTGACGCCCCCCCCCCAGATGTCTCTATCAGCTGTTGCATGATCACTGACCAATGAGGGACAAACCAACACGGCTGATGCTGTCGATGTAGCCGAAGCTACCGATGTGGCTGCTACTGACGATGTAGCTGATGCTGCCAGTGGAGATGATGCTGCCGATGCAGCTGATGATGCAGATGCTGCCGGTGTTGCCGATGCTGCCGGTGCTGCCGATGCTGCCGGTGCAGCTGATGATGCAGATGCTGCCGGTGCTGCAGATGCTGCCGGTGCTGTCGATGCTGTCGGTGTTGCCGATGCAGCAGATGCTGCCAATGAAGGTGGTGGTGCTGATGCAGCTGGTGCTGATGATGCAGCTGGTGCTGCTGATGAAGCTGGTGCTGCCGATGTAGCGGACGGAACGGATGATGGAGGTGCTGTAGATGATGTCGATATGGTAGATATAGCTGACGTCCCAACAGGTGATGCTGAAGAGGATGTAGGTGCTATCGTTGAGGCAGAAGCTGGAGCAGAAGCAACAGCCAGAGCTGATGATGATCCTGAAGGTGACGACACCGCCCATGTAGAGGATCCTGATGAAGGCGTCGATCCAAATGATAGAGCTGGTGCACCTGGTGGAGACGATGTGGTCAGTGCAGCCAACGTGGCTAGCAGGACTGGTGTGGAAGATGAAAGCTCTGCAGAGGCATCAGATACAGCTGGTGCTGTCGGCACTGAGGATGCAATAGATGCTACTGTTGCTGACGCTGCTGAAGTACCTGACGCTGACAGAGGTGTCGACGTAGCTGGTGAAGATGAAGCGGAGGCAGAAGCTGGTGCCCCTGGTGAAGAAGTAGATGGAGTAGGTGGTGCTGCTGGTGAGGCTGCCACAGCCGATGCAACTGGTACTGTAAGCGGTGTAGGTGTTGTACGAGAGGCTGATGCCGATGAAGCTGTGGATGCAGCAGATGACGTCGATGCTGCGACTGCTGGTGAAGAAGTAGATGGAGTAGGTGATGGTGCTGGTGTAGAGAGGACTGATGCTGCTGATCCTGGTAAAGATGTAGACGCTACAGGGGACGCACCTGTTGGCGGTGCAGCAGGTGGGGCAGCTGGTGGAGCAAGTGCAGCTATGCCAGCGTGTGAAGCTGGCACTGTAGAGGGTGCGGAAAGCGTGGATGTAGAGGCTGCAGAAGACACTGTTGCAGGCGATGCAACAGGTGGGGCAGCCGGTGCAGTGAGTGCAGCTGTACCAGCTGATGCACCTGGTGCTGTAGAGGGTGCGGACGGCGTGGATGTAGACGGTGTGGACGTGTCTGATGCTGCTACTGCTCCTAAAGTTGTAGAAGCTGCAGAGGACACTGCTGCAGGCGATGCAGCAGGTGGGGCAGCCGGTGCAGCGAGTGCAGCTGTACCAGCTGATGCAGCTCGTGCTGTAGAGGGTGCGGAAGGCGTGGATGTAGACGGTGTGGACGTGTCTGATGCTGCTACTGCTCCTAAAGTTGTAGAAGCTGCAGAGGACACTGCTGCAGGCGATGCAGCAGGTGGGGCAGCCGGTGCAGCGAGTGCAGCTGTACCAGCTGATGCAGCTCGTGCTGTAGAGGGTGCGGAAGGCGTGGATGTAGACGGTGTGGACGTGTCTGATGCTGCTACTGCTCCTAAAGCTATAGAAGCTGCAGAGGACACTGCTGCAGGCAATGCAACAGGTGGGGCAGCCGGTGCAGCGAGTGCAGCTGTACCAGCTGATGCAGCTCGTGCTGTAGAGGGTGCGGAAGGCGTGGATGTAGACGGTGTGGACGTGTCTGATGCTGCTACTGCTCCTGAAGCTGTAGCTAGGGAGAGAGCGAGAGCCAGCGAAAAAGAAGAAGAAGCTAGAGCAGCTGGTGCGTTTGCACTAGCTGCATTGGCGCCAACGCTTCTGCTGCTGCTGCTGCTGCTGCTGCTGCGGCTGCTGCTGCTACTGCGCGCATTGCGACTGCCCCGCACTGATCCTGCTGCCCCGGTGCAATGCCTTGCCGCACTGCTGCGCGGTGGTGCTGCTGCTGGCTGCTGCGGACTGCTTGTGCCCGCTGCACTCACACGCGCGGGTGCAAGCACGTCTTCAAACGCTGCACGCAAGCTGCTTACACGCAGCTCGCACACTGCTTGCGCGCTGCCCACACGCTGCTTCCTCTCTGCAGCCTGCTAGCTTGCACGCTGCTTGCACTTGGTTGCCGCATTCACTCACCAAACAAACGGCCCAACCAAGAGACAATGAGTGGGGACCGCTTCTGCCGGTGGGTGCTGTCTGGTTCTGCTGCCTAAACAGGAGCCACAGCAGCACCCGATGGTCTTAAACACGACTCTAACCTAAAAACTGATTGGAAGTCCTTGATGCGGTCGTAGGTATGTTTGCTGCAGTCGTAGGCACGTTTGTCGCACTCGCGCTCTTATGCCTACGTGTCGCCACGTGGTGCACCTCAGCTGCGTTTCCAGTCTCGTCTGCTGATCTGCTGCTCACACAGTCCCCCTGTGCTCTGATACCAAGCTAAAATGCGTCTAGGGCATGCAGGCCCATGTTGGAAGAGACATGAGCTCTAGTGGTGAGCGGGAGAGACACAGCGCCAAAATTTGGCTTAGTCTGGAACGAGTAGATTAAGAATCAAGGAGAGAGAAATACGATGAGCCCTACGCTGAGCTTTTGTACTGGGGACTGGCGGCTAGCCCACCAGGCCCCGTCATCCCCGCCGCACCAAAAGGCACGGACGGGGAGTACACGTCCCAGAACATGAAACCACAAATTGGAGGTCTCCCGAGGCACCGGAACAGTCAACCGTGTGCCAGGGTCTTGACCGACAGGAAAATATCAAATATACCCCAAACACAACCAGAATATACGGTGACACACTAGCATCACGGTCTAGCCAAGCTAGGCAAGTTTAGGCCTCCCGAGACGCCGGAACATGTAACCGGGCGTCCGGGTCTCAGCCACACGCTGACTACACATGTCTGTCAAGAAGGTCCCTAAGACTAGACCAATCAGTGCAGGGTCTCCCGAGGTACCGGCACAAACCACCGTGTACCCGGGTCTCGACCACAAAGAGAGTGGACAACCTGTCAGAGGCAATATGCAGTCAATCTTTGTGGGTCTCCCGGAGCACTGGCACAAACCACCAAGTGCCCGGGTCTCGACCACCGAGCAAACTCTACTAGACACATAAAGGTAAACTGAGCTGCTAGAATGCACCATTCATGTCACAGAAGAAGTAATGTAGCCACTGGAGAACCAT
>SZWC01000578.1:287766-299567 GCA_023375785.1 Penium margaritaceum | reverse complement strand
CCCGCGCCGTCCTCCCGTGAGCGTCAGCTGGAGCAGTTCATCGCGCTCCAGCTTGGCCTGCCTCGCCCTCCTCCCCAGGGAAGTGCGAGTTGCGTCACCTCCTGCCCTCCCGCCCAGCCCTGCATGACTGAGACTGAGCTGCGGTCGTGTCCCGTCTCCTCGTCTGTCTCGTCGTCTCCCGTGGTCTCCTCCACCCCCCTCCTTGACGACATTGCGTGGCTTGACGATTGGCAATCTCGTTTCGCGCCTCCTTCTACCGCGTGCGCGTCCCTCGCTTGCTGCCATGTGACCGTTAGCGATCTCGCGACTCCTGTCCAGGACCCTGCTGAGACCTAGATCATTGACTCCAGGGCCACGCATCACATGACGGCCTCTCGTGAGGCCTTCAGTATGCTCGGTCCTGTGGGCGATGTCTCTGGTGTCCGAACGGGTTCCGGACAGGTGTGCCTGTCCGTGGTGTTGGCGTTGTTCGTTTTCGTGGTCCTGCCGGTGACGTCTTTCTGACCGATGTCCTCTTCGTCCCTGGTCTCGAGCTCAGCCTCCTGTCCGTGACTGCCCTTGACCGCATGAGCATGGACGTTGTGCACTCGCGTGGTATTGGCACTCTATCGTTGCATCCGTCTGGTCTTGTCGTCCTGCACGCCACCGCCAGTGGCAACCTTTGGCATGTTCCTCGCCTCTCTTCTCCTCCCGTCTCCTCCCCGTCGGCAGCCACATGCCATGTGTTTGTCACCAGTACGCTTTCTCCTCAGCACACCCGCCTCTTGCACCGCCACCTTTGCCACGTCCACTCTGCCGCCGTAGAGAGCATGCTTCGCACCCAGCCGGCCAAGGGCCTTGACCCGGAGACTTTCCCTCTCCCGTGCCCCACTGAGTGTATTGACTGCGCTTAGGGGAAGATGCACCGGTCCACGTCCCCCTTGTCCTCCTCCCGTGCATCCGCCCCTCTTGACCTTGTCCACTCGGACGTCATGGGTCCTCTCCCCACCGAGTCCGTCGACGAGCGTGGCCGCTATGTCCTCACCCTTACGGACGACTATTCTCGCTACCGCTGGGTCTTCTGCCTCCGGCAGAAGAGCGATGTCGCCCGAGCCATTCAGGACTTGCTTGTCCTCGCGGAGCGCGAGTGTGGCTGCTCTCTTCGCCGCTTTCGCTCCGATCGCGGTGGAGAGTACATGGGTGAGGCCACGACCTTTCTCGCCTCCCACGGGATCCACCATGAGATATCTGCGCCATACACGCCTGCCTAGAACGGCGTATCCGAGCGGTGGAACCGCACCATGGCCGATGTCGTCCGCACCATGCGGGTCCAGTCCGGTCTCTCCGATGGCTTCTACTTTGAAGCCATGGCCTACATGACCTGGGTCTGGAACCGGATCCCCCACGGTCCCCTTCCCCGCCAGTCCACGCCATACCAGCACTGGTGCGGTCAGCGCACTGACCTTCGCCCGGTTCGCGTCTGGGGCTCTGTGGCCATTGTGTGGCTGCCCGCCCCCCAGTAGGGCTGCAAGCTTGCCCCCCGCGGATGCCCCTGCACCTTTCTCGGTGTGTCCCGTCAGTCTAAGGCCTGGCGCTTTTGGGACCCATCCCGACACTGCATCGTCGAGTCCCGCGATGCCCTCTTCTTCGAGGATCTGTTTCCCCGCGACCTCATCCGCTCCGACGCGTCCGTGTCCCTCCCGTCGCGTGGGGGAGTGGTGAGTCCGTCCTCCGTCCTGTCGCTTTCGGGTGACACATCACTCCGTCCCTCTGAGCCGGTAGCCCCTGTCGCGTCCTTTGGCCCTCCCGGGCCAGCTGCCCCTGTCGCGTCCGCTGGCCCCTCCGGGCCAGCAGCGCCTGTCGTGTCCGCTGGCCCCTCCGGGCCGATAGCCCCAGTCGCGTCCGCTGGCCCCTCCGGGCCAGCAGCGCTTGTCGTGTCCGCTGGCCCCTCCGGGCCGACAGCCCCAGTCACGTCCGCTGGCCCCTTCGGGCCAGCAGCGCCCGTTGTGTCCGCTGGCCCCTCCAGGCCGGCAGCCCCAGTCGCCTCCGATGGCCCCTCCGGGTCGACAGCCCCAGTCGCGTCCGCTGGCCCCTCCGGGCCAGCAGCGCCTGTTGTGTCCACTGGCCCCTCCGGGCCGGCAGGCCCAGTCGCCTCCGATGGCCCCTCCTGGCCGAGAGCCCCAATCGCGTCCGCTGGCCCCTCTGGGCCGGCAGCTCCTGTCGCGTCCGCTGGCCCCTCCGGACCGTTTGCCCCAGTCGCGTCTACTCACTCCTCCGGGCCAGTAGCCCCGTCCGCCTCCGTTGGCCCGTCGGACCCAGCGTCGTCTCCTGCCCGACCGCGCTACACACGTGGCCCAGGCGGCAGCCTCCGACCTCGACCGACAGTTAGCGCGCAGACCGTCGCACCGCGTCCCGCGGCACCTCGACCCCCTGTTGCTCCACGTGTCTCCTCCACTCCCACGGTCGTGAGTGGGGACCCTGGCACGAAGACTCTCGGCCTGACCACTTCGACCATCATGGCAGACCTTCACCCGGGCTCTGCACTGGACTACGCCATGCTTCATCACGAGCATCGGCATGCTGTCGTGGCTACACTCGCCCGCATCCCACCTGGAGCTCGCGATGCACACGCCCTCTCAGTCCGGTCCACAACACGCCCGGAGGACCGAGCCACCCTGTGCGAGGCTCGAGCCTCTCCTGAGGCCACACATTGGGATACTGCCTGCGCCGAGGAGCTCGCTGCTATCCGGCAGCACCACGTGCATGACCTCGTCGACCTCCCTCCAGGTCGGAAGGCCATTGGTGCCAAGTGGATCTTTCGGCGCAAGTGGAAGCCTGACGGGTCCTTGGACAAGTACAAGGCCCGCCTCATTGCAAAGGGGTTTGCTCAGTTCCCTGGGATCGATTACGACCAGATCTTCGCCCCAGTCGGTTGGTTCTCCACTAGCCGTGCACTCTTCAGCCTGGTTGTCCAGCATGGGTGGGAGCTGCATCAGATGGATGTGATCAACGCGTTCCTCCATGGCTCACTGGAGGGTGAGGAGCTCTACATGGTGCAGCCCCCAGGCTTTGATGACGGCACTGGGAGAGTTTGGCGGTTGCGGAAGGCCCTCTATGGCCTGAAGCAGTCACCTCGGTGCTGGAACAAGGAGATCAGCAGCACGCTTCTCCGTGGCGGCCTCCAGCGCAGCACCGCTGACCCCGCCCTGTTCATCAGCCTGCGAGGTCAGACCTTCACCGCAGTTCTGGTCTACGTAGACGATCTCCTCATTGCGTCGCCAGACACGACCGCCATCCAGTGTGTCAAGGACTTGCTGCACGCCACCTACCAGATGAAGGATCTTGGGTCTGCCCGAGTCTTCCTAGACATGGAGCTCGAGCATGATCGCTCACAGGGCATCCTGCACGTTCACCAGGCTGCCTATGTGCAGACCCTGTCCACTCGCTTCGCCGAGGACCTGCCCCTCGTGCCTAGCGCATCTTCACCCATGTCACCCAATGGCCAAGTGAAGTTGAAAAGTCCTGACCCAGCTATTGTGGGGGAGCCAGTTGATGTGACCACGTACCTGCGTGTCATCGGGGCACTGATGTTCCTGGCGACGACGACGCGTCCAGACATCGCGTTCGCCGTCAAACTCCTGGCCCAGTTCTCTCAGGAGCCGCGTCACCTCGACTTCAAGGCCCCGATCGGAGTACTGCGCTATGTCGTATCGACCCCTCGGCGAGGTCTCATGTTCCGCCGTCAGCCGTCCGTCGTCGCAGTGGGCTACACCGACAGTGACTGGGCCGACAGTCCAGACGGTAAGAGTCGCACGGGCTGCATCTTTCTGGTCGGTGGCACAGCTGTGTCCTGGCACAGTGGTAAGCAGGGGTGCATTGCACGCAGCACTGCTGAGGCTAAGTACGTGGCCCTTGGCTCAGGCGCGTGTGAGAGTGTGTGGTTGCGTCGTCTGTTGTCCGAGTTGCGTCAGTCTATCGCATCCATCACCTTGCATTGTGACAATGAGAGTGCCATGGCCATCACCGACAATGACGACGTGCATAACACACGCACAAAGCACATCAATGTTGAGTATCACTATGTGCGTTCGTTGTTGCATGACGACAGCGTCAGCATCGTGTGGGTTGAGACAGCACGGCAGCTGGCCGGCTTCCTGACCAAGGCACTGAAGCAGGACTCGTTCAAGAAGGCTATGAGTTCAGTCGGCGTGCGTCCGTGAGTTGCCCCCTTTGTCTCTGCCTGCGTCTCTGCATGCCCTGGGGGAGTCTGGATGTTGACTGTGTCCCTGTCCGCCCATGTGCACTACGCCTATGAGTCATGGGGGAGTGTTGGTTTTTGCACATCTCTCATTGTGCTCTGTTGTGTCCTCCCGGCTTGTGTACATCTGTGTGCAGATGACTGACGGCGAGACTCGACGCTGATGGAGTGTCGTCCGGTGGAGCCGACGCGCGCTGAGGTCTTCTCGCAGTTTGCTTGAGCCTCCTCTCTCCGGCGACGTGCTCAGCTCCATCGGCAGGCCTCCTTGGCGGTCGTGCTGCCAGTGGTCACTGCCCCCGCAGTTGCTGTCTGCATTCGTCCAGCGCGTCCCATCGCGTCTGCATCGTCATGCTCTGCCTAGGATGTTTGTTGCATGTTGCATGGCCCTGTTCGGCATCATGGACCATCGTAGGCACTGCCTGGGTTCGGCAGCCATAACTCCTTGCTACTATTTTTCTAGCTGTTTCTGTCCGCACGACTGCGTTCGCAGCGTCGGTATTATGGTATGGTCCAGTTTTCAGGCAAAACGGACGACGCCCGGGTTTTGGGCTGTCGGCTGTCTGGCAGGGCTCACCGAGAAAACCTGCCTGCCAGAAAATAGGTCTATTTCCTGATTGGCTGGTTAGCTGAGTAACAAGCTCTACAGAGCTGGGGGGGGACCTAGAACTTGGAGGGGTCTCCCATTATTGTTCATTCTTCATTCCTAATCATTCACTTACAGTTTTCAGCTGCTTTCTGGCGCTAACACTGGCGCGCACATTTCTGAGTAACAAACCCAGAGCTTCCAGACTTAGACTCTAGAGTAGCAGACTGAGGGGGCAGCTGACTTAAGCAACGAGCGTGGAAGCCCGCACGCTGCATCAACAACGCTGCTGCCCCAACCTGCTGCCTAGGCTTTCCTTCNGGGGGGGACCTAGAACTTGGAGGGGTCTCCCATTATTGTTCATTCTTCATTCCTAATCATTCACTTACAGTTTTCAGCTGCTTTCTGGCGCTAACACTGGCGCGCACATTTCTGAGTAACAAACCCAGAGCTTCCAGACTTAGACTCTAGAGTAGCAGACTGAGGGGGCAGCTGACTTAAGCAACGAGCGTGGAAGCCCGCACGCTGCATCAACAACGCTGCTGCCCCAACCTGCTGCCTAGGCTTTCCTTCTCGATAATTTCCACGGCGAATGGTGCAATGCCGACGAACTCGACAGCAAATTAGTGACAGACCCCTCGGGCTCAGGAAACCCTTCGCCCCCGCTGCAACCCATTGGGTCGACACTTGGCATGATGGGAGGTACCGGCCAAGAAGAACGAATCAACAAAGACCTGTTCCAGAAATTGTTGGGACTCGAGAGGCTCAACACCCATGTGCTCCAACAGCTCAATGCGACGACGGAGGAGCTTAGAGTTTTCCTTCATGCGAAGCAGTGCTCACCGAGAAAATTTTGCAATTCTCGAGTGAACCCCAAATTTGACCGGCACTCCTTGAGCTGTTGGATCCCAAAAAATCTAAGGGACCGGCCGTCGTGTAATTGCTCACGAGTATAGAGGTGTACTTCAGCGCTGTTGGGGTCAACAACAACAGAAAGAAAATTGACCTCGCGTCCTCGCTTTTGCGTGGCACATCTTTGAGTTGGTGGTTCAATCTAAAGGTCATCCAACGGCACTAGGATACTGGCAGAGCTGCACCAACGGTTCTTGCGACCGCTCTCACATCGTCCACCGCACGCGCACTACCTCTAGAGCAGATCTACCTGATTTGGCACGACTCTTTCATGCCACCAAAAACGTGGAGTGACTTCGTCCGTGCTACACTCGCTCTCTTTAGGAAGTTGAAAAAGAAGTCCGACGCATGGTAGAGACTCCAACATCTGCGTCAGCAATCCAACATGGTTGAGTACACTCGGCGTTTCTGCGAAGTCATCACCGGCAGTGAACTCGCCCTCGACAAACTATGTTTTCACTACAACAATGGCCTGGAGCGAGATGTTCGACAAGCAATTGCCATTTTCGGCATCCAAGAGGACCTTCCACAAATGATTTCAGCAGACGACCGGATCGACAACGCCGACTACAACGCTCGGAGGCAGGAATCCAACGGCTGGCCACCCCAAAGCCACGATCCTTACCGTGGCGGAGGAATGTCCTTGTCGGCAGAAACCTCGTCTCCGATGGAGATCGATGCCGTCGATCTGCGTGATCAACGGCTATAGTGGACTTGTGGAAAAGTGAGTCATATCTCGTGCGACTGCCGAAAACGACAGGAGCAATGCAAAAGGTGAGGAAGCGGCAAAAGAGGGAGGATCAGAAAACGATAGAGGGTGGGAATAGGCAACGAGGCTCCTGTCCGGTAAAAAAAATGTACGCCGACCGATCGCCCATCGGAACGGCTCACATCACTAGAGACGAGGGTTCATCAGATTGCAAATTTGACGAGGGGTACGAGGATGACAAACCGGCGACATGGCTACGAGTGCAACCGTGGGGTTGTAGAAGTCATAGAATGGTATGGACACTACTAGATGGAGGATCTCCTCTTAGTTTTGTGAGCAACGGTTTGGTTCGGAAGCTGGGATTACAAACCAAACCGGGATTTTTTGAAGGAAAAAACGTGGATGGATGACTACAGATCCGTCGATTTTGCGGACCACTCCGGCTGTAAATCAAAGATCTGCACGAAAAAACTGTCTGGAGGACTTGTCCATTGACCGATCACAGAATCATCATCGGGCGAGATTTCCTATACCGGCACAATCCGCATGTCAACTGGGGCAGCGGAGGAGTCTACTTTAACATTAATGGCACAAAGAGACACCTGCCTCTGGCCGAGAAACCCTCAACACAAGCGACGGTTACAAGAAGCAACAGAATTGGAAGCAGCAAAGGAAGCTACGGCAGTCACAAAATGCCAACCGATTTCTCTGGACGTGGCCAAGCGATCCCTCAAACGAGGACCTCAAGCGTGGCTAATCCACGTTGAAGTAGGGGCAGCGAAAGAGATTGTAGTTGCTGAAACGACACCAACGGCATGAACACCTAAGAAGTTTGCAGCGATACCAAAAACTTTCACGGAGCTCATTAAGGAGTTCATTTGGGTTTTTCCCGACAAACTACGCCGAGATTTACGACCGCAATGAAACATCGACCATAAAGTTGACCTGAAGCCAGGCAGCAGACCAACGGTGAAGGCGACCTATGGGATGAGTAATCACAAGCTAACCGAACTCAAGAAGCAGGTGGACGATATGCCCGAGCAGAGGTTCATCCAACCCTCGACGTCACCCTACGTAGGATTGGTACTTTTTGTGAAAAAGAAAACAAGAGAGATGCGGATGTGCGTGGACTACCAAGCTTTGAACAACATCACCATCAAGAACCACTACCACCTTCCGTGAGCAGATGAACTTTTCAACCAACTCCTAAGGACCCAAATTTTCAGCAAAATCGACCTACGAAGCACCTATCATCAGATCCACAAATATGATGAGGACGTCGAGAAGAAATCATTCCGCACTAGATACGGGCACTTCAAGTTTCCGGTTATACCGTTTGGACTCACAAACGCCCCCCCAACATGTGTGGTGGCGATGAACAAAACTTTTCACCAGTTACAACGAAAAAATGAGGAGTACCACGACACCGGTCCAGATAGACACTTCGGCGAGGACAAGACGCTCAAGAAGCGGGAAAAATACCAATGGTGGGACAAGATGCAAAACGACATGGCGGCCTTCTGCAAATCATGCCACACCCGTCAGAGACAAAAATCTCATTGCATGAAGTGACTTGGTCTAGTCCAACCACTATCCATTCTAAGAGAACAGTGGGTCGACATCAGTATGCACTTCATGAGGGGTCTGCCTGCCATTCCCGAGGGGTATGACACCATCCTCGTCGTGGTGGACAGCTTTCTAAAATCTCATACTTCATTCCAACGACGACCACCGTCACTGCAGAAGAAATAGTATAGATTTTCTTAATCACATCGTGCAGCTACATGGAGTGTCGCGTACCATCATCAGCGACAAAGACAGGCACTTCACAAGTCAGTTTTAACGCGAATTGATGACATACTACGGCAGTCGGATCTTGCTATCAACGGTGTTCCATCCTCGGACCGACGGGAAAACTGAGTGAACCAACCAACAATTGAACAAGTTCTCTGAACTCTATGTGAGCCACAGAGCACCGATTGCACAGCAAAAGTGCTAACCGCCAAACTCGCATACAACATTGCCACTTCAATCGCCACGGGTAAAATCCCTTTCGAGGTGGTCAACGACAAACTTCCTGCCAAATGGCTGGATTATAGAGTCTGAGTGATATTCCTAAAGTTGACATTCACTGTCGGGAATTTACAAGCATCTAGGGGGAAGCACGGCAGACCTCACAAAAACACAAGCAGCAATGAAGCGGGCAGCCGTCGGATATCACGGAGACTTTGTGTTCAGTTGGTGATTGCGTTCTCCTCAGCTCAACGAATATCAAAATTAAAGGACATGACTTAGCATAACCCCGTTGGTTGGGACAGTTTGAGATTGAGAGAATGCAAATCCCTATCGTCACTCGAGTTCGACTCCCTGACAGCATGGTGATCCATCATGTCTTCCACATCAGCAAGCTCAAGTGCTACCGCGATCCCAATACGGACTTCCCCGGCGGAGACATCGCACCTCCACCTCCTGAACAAGTGGACGAGGATACAGAGTACATGATTGAAGATATCCTTGGACATCGACGTCGTGGTAAAACGATCAAATATCTGGTCAAGTGACACGACTACAATACCACGCAAAACAGCTAGGAGTCCTAGCCTTAGCTAGGAGCCTCCTCCGAGACGTTGATCACCTGATCGACAGCTACTTTCGTCGTCACCTGCCTATATGCGCTAGCGCGTCGGGATGTCATTGCTAAAACCAGGGGAAGTGTTACGTCCATGATGTAGAAGGGACCCTAAAATTCGCGAGTGGACGTTGTTCTTTCATTCATGGCCCACCGCGCGGCGACTTCAGGATTTTTCCGTTGTTTGGCCGAGGTCATTTTGGCCAACTGCCTTGACCTCCACTATCCAGTTCCATAATTCTCTGACAACAAACCACTTTCCAGATTGGTCAACAGAAGTGTCGCGAACCATATCAATGTTTCAACATCATTCGGTCGACTTCTTGACGAGGCTCAATTTTTATAAAGAAGCATCATGATATCCTTGAATTCCCCCGACTTCTCAATGGAGCTTCTCAAATCCACCACTCACGGCGTAACCTCACACGCGTCGCTCCGCTCGAAAGCCGATGACCTGACTTACGCCTCATTCTCATTCTTGGCATGGTATACATGTGCTCGACTCACACGACACTTGTCATCAAAGTACACTTATTGCTTAATACAAGTTATCCATTTATCCCACAACCCCGAATCATCTTTTGTCCCGCACCGCATCTCTGTGAACCACCTATGTTGCGTTCGGTGTAACAGTTTCCACACTGTTTTGTCGATTTCTTGACAGTTCTACAACTTTGCAAAGACGTGCCACTCCCCCTCTCCTCCCAACTTCTCGACAAGGTTTATTCAACCTGCCAATGCCATACCGAATACACACATGTGACACTCCATAAGCACATCGGGCCCTTAATTATGTTCTTACACTTTCCACATGCATTTGAATGCTTCTAAACTTTTCACTTAAGTGCATTTTCTTCAAATTATGAATAACACAAACTTCCCTTTTTACAAATTCATAATTGCTCCACCACAATCTATCATGAACAGATTACAATTCAATTTGTGCAATACTTGGTATTAGAGGAAAGACACCAAATGACTTCACTCCTATGCAAAAAGCTTGCAGCATCCATGAACGAATCTCTGCCATCCAGAAGTTTCCAAACCTCATGTAACAACGGGGCAAAAGCCAATGCACATGCCAACGAAAATGTAAATGATTGATGTTTTCTGATTGGAGTAGCACAAGTTTGGGATGCACGCGAATCCTAAGAGGCAGGGACACCAGGCTGTGTGATGAATAACTTTAGACAAAAAAAACTTGGAAAATCATCTGCATGTCCAATTGTGATAGGCTCGACGAATCGCCACCGCCACCACCACTGTCCATTCAATTAACACTTGGTGCGACATCACGGAACACGAGCTGAAAATCATAATTCAAGGATGAATTGTACCACAAGCTCTAAGCACTCGAAATTTGACAACAGAACGGAACTTGGAGGATCACCGTGACGAGCACGTGCAACAAGAGGTTTTCACCAAGCGGAATACACAAGTTTTGAGTGAAAACAATATACGGCCAGAAAATCTAGACGGAGCCAATCTTCCAAATTCTAAAGGAACAACAGTGCATATGTGGCTGATGGGTTTGAATGCGTCATTCACTGCTACTATTTTCAACTGTGAGAAAAATAAGACTGACCTCAGGGCCTCATGTTTGTGTGGTACAACTCTAAGTTGGTGGTCTAATCAAATAGACATCCACCAGCAACAAGATCTCGATGGAGCCAAATCAGTTACTCACAATCAAGGTCTCACATCGTTGATTGCGTTGGTCGCACTCTCTCCAGCGCATTGATGATACATGGCATATTTGTTTCCCTCAAACAAAGACCGGGTCCACTTTTAGTGCTTAACGTTTGCGGATATGGAAAAGCTCACAAGAATGTTGACGCACAGTTCATGCTCCTGTATAAAAATGGCCATGAATGCAACATCCATTGTGTGATTCCAATGTTCCACATCCACGACAACCTTCCAAAAATGATCAAAATCGTTGAGAAGTTGACGCTCCTAGGAATTAAAAGGCTCAGGATTTCATGGCCACAAATCTCATTGCGCCGATGGGAGGAACCAGATCTTGGAAACATCAGCCCCAATGGAAGTCCATGCCATCCAACTGAAGAATCAATGGGGATGCCAGAGACCTAGATATTCTTCACACAATTGTTGCTGATGTCAGATTTTAACCAATAGGAAGGGAAGAAGCACAAAAAAGGGGACTATGGAAACAGTGGTGGGCAAAAAAAGAGAACAACTATGTTGTCTGGCTCAAAAAATGAGGCTTGAACAATCATCCATCTCAACGGATCACAACGGGGGAGGACATTTTTTTTTTTGAAATAATATATCATTGAGGACAAAAGAAGCATTGAGTACAACCACTTCACTTGCAAACAAGTGAGCTATGTGATGTGGTGGTTCAGAGGACCAAATCACAAGATCACATAGCAACCAAAAACATATCCTCGTGCGAGACTTGTTCTCTCACCAGAATTCACAAGTGACTTGACCGAGGCACCAAGGGTCAGCCGACATCTGTATTGATACCAAATGACAACAGTTCCCATTGATCGAGTGATCATGAAGCAGAAATCGTTACGGAAAACAGGCCGAAAACAGTAGGCAGAGCCGTAACGGAAGTTGTAGTAGAAGTAACACCACAAAAACAATGGTGAAACGGGTGGCAAAGCTACTGACACAAGGAAATGCTGACGACAGTCTTGTTGAGAGAGTGTGTGTGTGTGTGTGTGTGTGTGAGAGAGAGAGAGAGAGAGAGAGAGAGAGA
>SZWC01000578.1:261487-287420 GCA_023375785.1 Penium margaritaceum | reverse complement strand
AGAGAGAGAGAGAGAGAGAGAGAGAGAGAGAGAGAGAGAGAGAGAGAGAGAGAGAGCGAGAGAGAGAGCGACACAGCTGCTGACTAGGCGTCAGTGCCTGGTCAGACGGTGACGACAGTCACAAGTCGTACACACAACAGCAAGGGTCTGGCTAAGAGACACAAGGCAAAGTGTCAGAATGCTTCAATCGCATTTACAGAAAGAAATGACAAATGACGGGTCCTTGGCATAAATACCTGCCGAGGCGCACGGCAGGTGTCGCACGCGGCAGGACAAGGTCTGTCCTAAAACCGGCCCAAAACCACTATTTTGGTCGTAACTAAGCGTAGACATGTCAGAACGCTACGTCGTCTGAACCTAGACGTGCAAAATCTCAACCCAGACGCTACGACTGGTCACATGCATGCATCCGGCATCAAATGGTGGACACACAATGTAAAAACATGAAAATCAGGCCCACGACCAGTCCACCGATAAACTCCTACGTGCTGTAGGAAAACTGCAGGAGGTCCCAAGCAGTATCCAGAGCTCGGGGACGGCCGTCGGTCAGCTCCAAGCTGGCAGTCCACCACCAGACGATGCACCGGTACCACCTGGGTCCGCATCAGGGATATGCACGGGCATGGACACAGCCGAGTGGTCATAATAAACTGTACTCGTCGACAAGAACGTCACAAATCACAACACTCCCCTATGACCAGAAAGTACGCATGTCAATACACGTGCAGTACTTGAACGAGTATAACAACGAGTGCAGAAATAATCGTGACACAGACACAGACATACCCCACACTCAACCACTCTCAGGCAATGGGCGCAGCCCAACAGAACGAATGGCCACCGGAAACTTCCCGCGTGCTAATGCCTTCGTCAAGAAGTCAACACACTACATGTCAGTGCCAACACATATGACGGAGATCACGTGTCGCTCCACCAGATCATGCACAAAGTGATGCTCAACCGCAATGTGCTTTTTACAAGCATGAAAGACACCACAGTTCTCCGTAATGGCAAGGGCACGCTGGTTGTCGCAATTGAGCACAATGGCAGGTACTGACTGACCCAGCTCAAGGAACAGGCGCTGCAGCCACACTGCCTCAACAGCCCCTGCATCCAGAGCAACATACTCTGCCTCCAATGAGCTACGTGCAATGCAGCCCTGCTTCCCTCCACGTCAGGACACGGTGGTACCATTGAGCAGGAACACGTAACCAGTGCGACTGCGTCCATCTGCACTCCATGCCCAGTCGATTTTGGTGTAGCCGTCAAGGACCACCGAACACTACCGGTGGAAGCAAAGTCTGAGGTACGGTGTGGAGACCACATACCGCACCACTCGCACAACCGCATGAAGGGCTCTAGCGCATGGAGCTTACGAAAATTGTGCAAGGAGGTTGATGGCAAAAGCGATGTCGGGGCGTGTTGTAGTGGCCAGGAACATCAGAGATCCAATGAGACGAAAGTACAAGGTCACATCCACTATCTCCCCCAGCTGTTTGGGATCGTCCACCTTTAGGGCATCCTGCCCGTCAGGTGTGAGAGGTATGAAGGTTGTGGGAACTACGCCAAGGAGGTCACTGAAGTGCTTCTCCACAACACGTGCGTATCGGGCTTGATGCAGCAGTAGAGTCGGACGTCTGCGGTTTCGCACGATCTCCATGCCAAGAAACACCACTGGAGGACCAAGGTCATTCATCTCATAGGCAGTCTCGATGACCGCCTTGGCCTCCTTTGCGCCCTCCATGGAAGGAGACACAATCAGAAGGGCGTCCACATAGATCCGGATGGCGGTGAACCGCACAGGCATCCGTCGGATAAAGAGAGAGGGATCTGCCTTGATGTGTACATATCCCGCACGAGTCAAGGTGCTTGTGATCTCCTGGTTCCAACACAGAGAGACTGCTTGAGGCCATACAAGGACTTGCGCAAGCGCCAGACCTTGTCACCGTCCTCAAAGCCAGGTGGCTGAGCCACATAAATCTCCTCATCCAAAGAGCCATGGAGGAACGCATTGTTCACGTCCATCTGGTGGAGTTCCCACTCATGCTGAGCTACTACACCGAACAAAGTGCTAGCTGAGGTCATGCGGCCAACATGGGCAAAGGTTTTAGTGTAATTGATGCCCTCAATTTGAGAGTTCTTCTTGACAACCAAGCGAGCCTTGTGGTGTTCCAGTGAGCCTTCCGGCTTCACTTTCTTACGAAAGACCCACTTGACGTGAATAGCCTTCCTCCCAGGTGGAAGGTCGACTAGCTCGTAAACTCTGTGCTCTCGGATGGCATGAAGCTCATCCTCACAGGCAGCACGCAAGGCGTCAGCATCCTCTGATGAGAGAGCTTCTCTCAGCGAGCCCGGATCAGGCGCCATAGAGGGAGAGCTCTGAGTGGCAAGTGCACACGCCTCAGTGCTAGGTCTGACGACCACAAGGTCAGCAGCTGCATCAGAAGCGATATGGAATTCGCGAGTGACAAGATCGTGCCCTACGGGGCACGCTAGATGTACCTCTCTGTGCTCAGTGCGGATACTTAGGCCTAGGGCCTTTGTGTCGGGATCACAACTTGTGATGCTACGATTGTAGCGCCTGGGTGCGGGACCTGATACTCGCTGGACTCTGGAGTCCAATGGTGAAAGACGACCGCCGGGCTCATGTGAGTAAACTAGGCTCAAGGGGCTCACCTCAGGCTAAGGGCTAGTACGACCACAGCTGGTGAGGGCTGAGTCAAGGGAGCAAGTGATGCAGTGCGAGGAGATGTGTGTGTGGGAGACACGGGATTGGGTATGATAATAGGAGCTGGAGGTGAGGCAGGACTACACACAAAGGCAGGAGTACTGGCGGACACAGGTATACGATCATGGGTACCTATGGGGTGCGAGGGAATAGGAGTAGAAGCCGGCTGTGCTGGAAAGGTCTCTGGGCTAACAGCGATGATCGCTGGGTCATCAAGAGCCGGAGACCGAGAAGTGGAGGGGACTCAAACGGACACATAAGTCGGGTGAGAGGTGCTCGCAGGCTCAGACTCCCCTATCCGTCTAGAAGCCTTACACGTAGCGTGTAAGGCTTCTCGACGTGATCAAGGTTAGATCACAGTAGGTGAGAGACTCAAAGAAGAGCATGTCGTAGGACTCAACGACATGCCTTCGACCGCGAGAGATGCTTATGAAGGCACAAAATCATGTCTGTCTTAAAAACGGCTCAAAATCATTGTTTTGGCCGTAACTCGGCGTAGACATGTCAGTACGCCGTCTAAACCTGGACGTGCATAATCACAAGCCGGACGCTACGACTAGTCACATGCATGTATCCGGCATCAAACGGTGGACACACAATGCAAAAACATGCAAATCGGGCCCACGGTCAGTCCACCGATAAACTCCTACGTGCTGCTGAAAAAACTGCAGGATGTCCCAGGCAACGTCCAGAGCTCTAGGACGGTCGTCGGTCAGCTCCAAGCTGGTAATGCACCACCAGACGACGCACCGATACCACCTGGGTCCGCATCAGGGATCTGCACGGGCATGGACACGGCCGAGTGGTGATAGTAAACTTTACACGTCGACAGGAACGTCACAAATCACAACAGCAACATCACCCATGCCTCTTGCTACAGCCTCCGCAACACCCCACGCACATTCTATGGTACCATACAGGACCAATTTTCTTACTTCCAACAACAGCATAGAAGATGCTGCCAAGGGAGAGGAATCATCACTGAGATATTATTTTTCAAAGAGTAGCCAACTCCTCCACTTCTACACTCTCCAAGGAGTCATTGTTTGCTAATTATAGTCCATTTATTCAAGAGTTAGCAGATTTCAGCGCTGCAATAGATGTTTTGGTCCACGTGGTCCTATTCTTCCAGGCTGCCACAATAGGCTCAAGCCTTAGAAAAATGTGTTTTCCTCTTCTTGAGTGACACAGGGCAATGGAATTGATTCTGTGTGAAACACGTTGCACACACGATCAACTCGAATTTCATTACCCCCTGTAGACGTTACAACATTTTCAGGAGAATTGTATGTTTTCATTGCTTCCATATATTTGTGGTATGATGTACCAAGTCCATGATCCTCCATGCAACAATGATGCCACATCAGACTGGATTCCCTTCAACCCTAGAAATATTGCATGACACAGCCAACACCTACTCTACATATCCCCAGCTTTGGTACACATGGTTACATCTGCACTCCAACATTCTTCCGAGACAAATTTGATCTTCCGGCTGGTTTTCACTCCTGCAACTTGGTGCGGTACTTGCTCTCATCGATCTCGATGCCTTCCTCCCTCGCACGCTCCTCACCACTCTTCTCCATCGTTGACAGCCCTCCCTTGCGCCCCATCTCCTGGTAGCCCTCGCGCCCCATCTGCTCCGCACGCGCCTGCCCTCCCCTCTGTCCACCCTTGGACCGACCGGCAAACAATGGAACAGCAGCAGATGATGAGGGAAGGAGAGAAAGTGCATAGCCAATCACACCCCTGCCAAAAGACCCCAACTATTGAACCCCTGTACTGCTCTGCTGACTTGAAATTCATATGTACAAAAGCTTGCTTGCTTACGCACATGTGTGGGCAGACAAACGCATGTGTGTCTGCCTATGCAGGCTCCCCATGGCTCCCCAAGTGGGACAAGAAGCACTTGTATGAAGCAGCTCTCTAAGAAGCAAGGGCGCATGCAGCGAGCACAAAGACCGAGAAATACAATAAAAAGTCACGATCTGACAACGTCGGCCATAGCAGGCAAGATCCTGACCTCGCCCGCCGAGCAGCCTAGAACAGTAGCCTCACCACTCAAACTTCTGCCAGGTGCATCTGTTCTCACCACTCAACTTCTGCCAGGTGCATCTGTTCTCACCACTCAAATTCTGCCAGGTGCATCTGTTCTCACCACTCAACTTCTGCCAGGTGCATCTGTTCTCACCACTCAACTTCTGCCAGGTGCATCTGTTCTCACCACTCAACTTCTGCCAGGTGCATCTGTTCTCACCACTCAATTTCTGCCAGGTGCATCTGTTCTCACCACTCAACTTCTTCCAGGTGCATCTGTTCTCACCACTCAACTTCTGCCAGGTGCATCTGTTCTCACCACTCAAACTTCTGCCAGGTGCATCTGTTCTCACCACTCAACTTCTGCCAGGTGCATCTGTTCTCACCACTCAACTTCTGCCAGGTGCATCTGTTCTCACCACTCAACTTCTGCCAGGTGCATCTGTTCTCACCACTCAAAATTCTGCCAGGTGCATCTGTTCTCACCTTCCGCGAGGTGCATCTGCGACTCCAACGTTTTGCCGCCAGTGCCGCCCTGCACCACCGTCTCCTGCCCCGCCGCCCGTTCCGCTAGCTCCTGGGGAAAAAGGAAACGGAGGAAAGTGAGAAGAATGGTTGAAATAGGATGGAGGAACGACACAGTTACTCAACCCAAGAGAAAGAAAGGCACAGCACAGCCACAAGCAAATCCTATCGCAGAAGCTGCATGTACCTATGCAGCTATATGGTCTTTCTGGACCCCTCTGCATCCTGTTTCAAGGCTGATTCTCTCTCTTGAAGCTACATGCAGCATTAGCATAAAAGGGTGATCAGACAGATGTACATCATACATCTTGCAAGTCCACAGAGAGGTCCAAACCAAACTGATTTCTCTTCAGATTTCTAGTTTTGCAAGAAGCTGAAGAAACGAGAGATAGTTGCCCGGGATCATTGTCAATTGCGCAAAGTTTATAGGTTGGACGCAACCTCCAAACTGGGTCCATCGGGCTCACTGCGCTGTAACCCAACGTTCAAATCCCAGAGAATCGGAACCTGGACCACAAATTTACAGCCCCCATTGAGTAGTTAAAGCACCCCGCAGGTTACAAAAAGGGGGAGGCGATGAGGCAGACGGCCAATGGACCCCATCACCAGACTTCAGCATACGTTCAAGGCGTTATACCACTGACTAGTTGGCTTTGAGCGTGGCTCGCTCATGCTGTGCCAGTGGCACAACAATGCTAAAAGGGTTGTGTGTGGCACAGTGCCACACACAACCCTTTTAGGAATCGGCTCCCTCCCTTCCCTTATCACTGTTCTGAGGTGAGTCAACTCAAACCTCTCCTTGACGGACGCAACACAACGCACCTCGCGTTCTATCTGTCCCTCTCCCCATCCACTCTCTCCCACTCTCGCGCTCTCCTTCAGACACACGTGCAGCGCACCTTGCGGTCCTCATGACTCATGCTGCGCACTTCCTCAGGAGTGTACTGCTTCTGCTCCTCCGACGCCATGCCTGCTGCTGCCTTGCATTCTCACTGGCTTGCTTGCCTGTTTGTCTGCTATCTTCCCTTTGCTCTATCGTTCCCACGGCGTCTTCTCGAGTGGTACGTGGGCTGCATGGCCCTCCCGTAGCAAGGCAACGGCAGAGACTGTTGGAGAATTTTAACGTGTTCCACCAGCTGCAGCTTGCTCAAATATGGCCAAAAATGCCCTCCGCCAAGGCTCAACTACAAAACTGGGACCTCGGTGATTTTCTGGAAATTCTGGACAGAACCTTGTCCGTTTGAGCAATGAAATTTGTGAGGCACTCAAAGGGCTGTCTTAGGAGGCGTGTGATGGCTCGTTGGAAAGCTTAGGAATTTTAGAATATTCCTTCAAAGTTTCGGCATCAACGGTGAAGCGTAAAATAATTGGCACTGCTGCAAAGTGAGGGTGGTACTTGTAGAAAATTGGAATGAATTCTTGGGGAAAACCTTGATTGAAGGCTTAGAAAACTACACAAGGAGTGAGTGCCTCATATAGTTTGGCACTCTATAGTACATGCAGACACTCTAGCACACACAAGGAAAAACATTAAACCTTGCCCAAGGCACAGGCTTGCCCCATGTGGTGGTTGAGGACTTTGCTCGCACCATTGGCGGTGCCTTGGTGGTGTTGGACCACCCCAAACCACCCACACATGGTGGTAGGTATCATCTCAAGCTGACTCACACACAAAATGACACAAGAAATACTGCCCCACACCCTAGTTGCGGTTGGAACCGCTTAGAAATCTGCTTGGGTGGCGCATGACGTGAGAAAATGCAGAACAAGCGGCGCGTGCGCTTGCGCGTCGCATGTGCGGCGCCATTTGGTCGCAGGGTGCGCTGGAGGGGCCGTGTCGCAGAATTAACCGGCGACTTCTTGGACTTCGCAGTGCACACTCGGCTACAGCACTTTTCTCTCACACAGCTGGCCAATTAATGACCCATATGCCAACTAGTAAATGCACATGGCAGTCCATGTGCAATTAAAGTGGTTTGCAATTCACATGCATACCACGCGACCAGGTTTGGTCGCTCACATGCGACCAAACTGGTTCGCACTTTGCACACTCACAAAGAAAACACGAACTGAAAACTAGAAAGTGGTACAACATCGATTTTCTCTCCCGTCCATCGGAGAGTGCGGCCAAAACTGCCGGCCGGGGCCAGCTTGCCCGCACGTCCGGTCCTCGCGCGTTGTGGCGATGCTTGGACCACGGAACTCCCTTTTTTTTTCTCGTTGCTCAGCTCAGCCGGCCGCCACATGCAGCCATCCGCATCGGCGGGTTTTGCCACTCCGCCAACACTCCCACTCGGCGAACATCCGCCGACCTTGTTACAAGGGCTAGAAGCCAAAAAGGCAATTGTCATAGCACATAAACTTGTAATCTGCAAGTTTGGAGTCTTCGGCTTCATCTTCATTCTTCTTGCGTGCGACGTCCAATGGCCACTCGACTTCCATATCACTTGGGATGTCGAGATCCATGTTGATGCTGATGCCGGCATCACCAAGGAGCGTGTTGAGCCATGATGTGTTGGTGGTGCTCAACACATCGACCATGGGCTCCGCCTTGATGTCGTTCGCCGGCACGCGAGCCTTCTTGCCCTTTGCGCTTCGGACGCGATCCACACTCTTGGCCGCTCCCACTGCTACAGCAGTTTTCACGCGTTTTGGTGGTGGAGGTGCAACGTTCCTTGCTTTGGTGCGGACACCCTTGACTGATCCGCTCCGTGGCACCATGGGCAATCCATGTGGCTTCTCCAATGCCACAGCCGCTACCGTCGCTTTGCCTCCGCCAAACTGCTCTGTGGCTTCCCCATCCGCGCCGTCGGCTTCCTTGACCTGCTCATTGACCATGGGACTTGGANCCCACACTCTTGGCCGCTCCCACTGCTACAGCAGTTTTCACGCGTTTTGGTGGTGGAGGTGCAACGTTCCTTGCTTTGGTGCGGACACCCTTGACTGATCCGCTCCGTGGCACCATGGGCAATCCATGTGGCTTCTCCAATGCCACAGCCGCTACCGTCGCTTTGCCTCCGCCAAACTGCTCTGTGGCTTCCCCATCCGCGCCGTCGGCTTCCTTGACCTGCTCATTGACCATGGAACTTGGAGGCACAAGGGATGGAAGCACAATTCCAAGCACGTCAAGTCCCGTTGCTCCCACTTTCTCTCCACATCCTCCAACACCATCCGCCGAGGCCGCAACACACTCCTCCGGCGGTGTCACACAACCACACAAGGGGTAAAGATCCCCTTCATGAGGTGTCTCAAGCACAACAACTCCCTCCTTCACAACACAACACCCCTCCTCATCAAACTTCACCGTACATCCCTTCTTCACAAGCTCACTCACCGACACGAGGCTCTTTGTGAGCTCCAGGACATACAACACATTTGTGAGCTTCACACTCCTCACCTCCCCTCCGACCATCACATCAATACACACCATGCCTTCTCCCACTGCGGCCAACACCCCGTCATCCCCCAACACCACATCTCTCCAGGGAATGGTCTCAAGTACCTCAAACCATCCACGATGTGGAGTGAGGTGCCGAGCGGCTCCCGAGTCCATGTACCACTCATCCGGGGCTTTGGTGTCGACACTTGCCGCGAGCACAAAAATATTGTCGGAGGCGGGAGACGCCCGCACGGCCGATGAGGATGAGGAAGACCAGGAGGAGGTCTTCCACTTTGTGCACTTTTCCTTCTACTCGGCGCAATTGCGGACAAGGTGGTCGGTGGAGCCGCAATGGAAACACGCCTGGACGCCCATGCCCGGTGGTGCACCGACGGCTCTCTCGTTGCCGTCCATCTTCGGGTATGCGTACGTGCGGCTCACGTATGCAACATCCTGGCGGCTCTCATCACGCAAGTGCCGGTGCATCTCCTCATGGAGGAGCTTTGTGGTCACCTCCTTGAGCTTGAGGCCGCCCGACTGCGCCTCCAACGCCACCACGAGGGGTTGGTATGACTCTGGGAGCCCCTCCAACAACGTGAGGATGATCTCGTCGCTCCCGACCTCGGCCTCGGTGGCTCCGAGCTGCTCCGCCAACTCCTTGGCGCAGTTGATGTAGTCCTGCATCCCTTTGCCCGTACCCATGCGAAGCTTGCAAAAAAGATCCCGCAACATCATGCAATTCGCCACTGCTTCCGCGTCATACACCCAACACAATGCCTTCTAAGCGTCACACGCGAGCTTGTAAGGCTGCACATATGACATAAGCGGTGGCGCAACGTTCATCGCAAGCAACATCAATGCCTTCCGGTTGTCCTTCACAAACCTCTCCACCCTTTCAGCAGCTTCCCCCTCTTCCCCCGTACGCCCTTGCGTAACCGCTGAGGAAGAAGTTGATGCCACCCCTTGTGCCGATTCCTCGCTCGCATCCGGCGCACTTGCTCCGCTCCCGTCACGACTTCCCAAATCCCGCGCTCCTCGAATACAAGTTGCATGCAGAATTTCTAATTTATGAAGATTGACGCACCCATGAGTTTGTCCACCACGTGGAACTCCTTAGTCGAAGCGGCGGCCATGACTGCGGCGGCGGAAGCTCCCGTCCCTCAATTGCTCGCGCTCAAGCGGCTCGGACGGCAAGAATTCTCCCAACTGCTCTGATTCCACTGTTGGAGAATTTTAACGTGTTCCACCAGCTGCAGCTTGCTCAAAAATGGCCAAAAATGCCCTCGGCCAAGGCTCAAACTCAAAACTGGGACCTCGGTGATTTTCTGGAAATTCTGGACAGAACCTCTTCTGTTTGAGCAATGAAATTTGCGAGGCACTCAAAAGGCTGTTTTAGGAGGCGTGTGATGGCTTGTTGGAAAGCTTAGGAGTTGTAGAATATTCCCTTAAAGTTTCGGCATCAATGGTGAAGCGTAAAATAATTGGCACTGCTGCAAACTGAGGGTGGTGCTTGTAGAAAATTGGAATGAACACTTGGGAAAAACCTTGATTGAAAGCTTAGAAAACTACACAAGTAATGAGAGCCTCATATAGTTTAGCACACTATAGTACATGGAGACACTCTAGCACACACAAGGAAAAACATTAAACCTTGCCCAAGGCACAGGCTTGCCCCATGTGGTGGTTGAGGACTTTGCTCGCACCGTTGGCGGTGCCTTGGTGGTGTTGGACCATCCCAAACCACCCACACATGGTGGTAGGTATCATCTCAAGCTGAATCACACACAAAATGACACAAGAAATAGTGCCCCACACCCTAGTTGCGGTTGGAACCGCTCATAAATCTGCTTGGGTGGTGCATGACGCGAGAAAATGCAGAACAAGCGGCGAGTGCACTTGCGCGTCGCATGTGCGGCGCCATTTGGTCGCAGGGTGCGCTGGAGGGGCCGTGTCGCAGAATTAACCGGCGACTTCTTGGACTTCGTAGTGCACACTCGGCTACAGCACTTTTCTCTCGCACAGCTGGCCAATTAATGGCCCATGTGCCAACTAGTAAATGCACATGGCAGTCCATGTGCAATTAAAGTGGTTTGCAATTCACATGCATACCACGCGACCAGGTTTGGTCGCTCACATGCGACCAAACTGGTTTGCACTTTGCACACTCAAAAAGAAAACACGAACTGAAAACTAGAAAGTGGTACAACATCGATTTTCCCTCCCGTCCATCGGAGAGTGCGGCCAAAACTGCCGGCCGGGGCCAGCTCGTCCGCACGTCCGGTCCTCGCGCGTTGTCGCGATGCTTGGACCACGAAACTCCCTTTTTTTTTCTCGTTGCTCAGCTCAGCCGGCCACCAGGTGCGGCCATCCGTGTCGGCGGGTTTCGCCACTCCGCCAACACTCCCACTCGGCGAACATCCACCGACCTTGTAACAAGGGCTAGAAGCCAAAAAGGCAATTGTCACAGCACATAAACTTGTAATCTGCAAGTTTGGGGTCTTCGGCTTCATCTTCATTCTTCTTGCGTGCGACGTCCAATGGCCACTCGACTTCCATATCACTTGGGATGTCGAGATCCATGTTGATGTTGATGCCGGCATCACCAAGGCGCGTGTTGAGCCATGATGTGTCGGTGGTGCTCAACACGTCGACCATGGGCTCCGCCTTGATGTCGTTCGCCGGCACGCGAGCCTTCTTGCCCTTCGCGCTATGGACGCGATCCACACTCTTGGCCACTCCCACTGCTACAACAGTTTTCACGCGTTTTGGTGGTGGAGGTACAACGTTCCTTGCTTTGGTGCGGACGCCCTTGACTGCTCCGCTCCGTGGCACCATGGGCAATCCATGTGGCTTCTCCAATGCCACAGCTGCTACCGTCGCTTTGCCTCCGCCAAACTGCTCTGTGGCTTCCCCATCCGCGCCGTCGGCTTCCTTGACCTGCTCATTGACCATGGGACTTGGATGCACAAGGGATGGAAGCACAATTCCAAGCACGTCAAGCCCCGTTGCTCCCACTTTCTCTCCACATCCTCCAACACCATCCGCCGAGGCCGCAACACACTCCTCCGGCGGTGCCACACAACCACACAAGGGGTAAAGATCCCCTTCATGAGGTTTCTCAAGCACAACAACTCCCTCCTTCACAACACAACACCCCTCCTCATCAAACTTCACCGTACATCCCTTCTCCACAAGCTCACTCACCGACACGAGGCTCTTTGCGAGCTCCAGGACATACAACACATTTGTGAGCTTCACACTCCTCACCTCCCCTCCGACCATCACATCAATACACACCGTGCCTTCTCCCACTGCGGCCAACACCCCGTCATCCCCCAACACCACATCTCTCCGGGGAATGGTCTCAAGTACCTCAAACCATCCACGATGTGGAGTGAGGTGCCGAGCGGCTCCCGAGTCCACGTACCACTCGTCCGGNACATTTGTGAGCTTCACACTCCTCACCTCCCCTCCGACAATCACATCAATGCACACCGTGCCTTCTCCCACTGCGGCCAACACCCCGTCATCCCCCAACACCACATCTCTCCGGGGAATGGTCTCAAGTACCTCAAACCATCCACGATGTGGAGTGAGGTGCCGAGCGGCTCCCGAGTCCACGTACCACTCATCCGGTGCTTTGGTGTCGACACTTGCCGCGAGCACAAAAATCTTGTCGGAGGCGGGAGACGCCCACACGGCCGATGAGGATGAGTAAGATCAGGAGGAGGTCTTTCACTTTGTGCACTTCGCCTTCCACGCGGTGCAATCGCGGACAAGGTGGTCGGTGGAGCCGCAATGGAAACACGCCCAGACGCCCATACCCGGTGGTGCACCGACGGCTCTCTCGTTGCCGTCCATCTTCGGGTATGCGTACGTGCGGCTCACGTATGCGGTATCCTTGCCGCTCTCATCACGCAAGTGCCGGCGCATCTCCTCATGGAGGAGCTTTGTGGTAACCTCCTCGAGCTTGAGGTCGCCCGACTGCGCCTCCAACGCCACCACGAGAGGTTGGTATGACTCCAGGAGCCCCTCCAATAACGTGAGGATGATCTCGTTGCTCCCGACCTCGGCCCCGGCGGCTCTGAGCTGCTCGGCCAACTCCTTGGTGCGGTTGATATAGTCCTGCATCCCTTCGCCCGCACCCATGCGAAAAAGATCCCATAACATCATGCGATTCGCTACTGCTCCCGCCTCATACACCCATCACAATGCCTTCCAAGCGTCACACGCGAGCTTGTAAGGCTGCACATACGACATAAGCGGTGGCGCAACGTTCATCGCAAGCAACATCAATGCCTTCCGGTTGTCCTTCACGAACGTCTCCGCCCTTTCAGCATCTTCCCCCTCTTCCCCCGTACGCCCTTGCGTCACCACTGAGGAAAAATTTGATGCCACCCCTTGTGCCAATGCCGCGCTCGCATCCGACACTTGCTCCGCTCCCGTCACGACTTCTCAAATCCTGCACTCCTCGAAGACAAGTTCCATGCAGAATTTCCAATTGATGAAGTTTGACGCACCCACGAGTTTTTCCACCACGTGGAACTCCTTAGTCGAAGCGGCGGCCATGACTGTGGTGGCGGTAGCTCCCGTCCCTCAATTGTTCACGCTCGAGCGGCTCGGACGGCAAGAATTCCCTCAACTGCTCTGATGCCATTGTTGGAAAAATTTTAACGTGTTCCACCAGCTACAGCTTGCTCAAAAATGGCCAAAAATTCCCTCGGCCAAGGCTCAAACTCAAAACTGGGACCTCGGTGATTTTCTGGAAATTCTGGACAGAATCTCTTCCGTTTGAGCAATGAAATATGCAAGGCACTCAAAAGGCTGTCTTAGGAGGCATGTGATGGCTTGTTGGAAAGCTTGGAAGTTGTATAATATTCCCTCAAAGTTTTGGCATCAACGGTGAAGCGTAAAATAATTGGCACTGATGCAAATTGAGGGTGGTGCTTGTAGAAAATTGGAATGAACACTTGGGAAAAACCTTGATTGAAGGCTTAGAAAACTACACGAGGAATGAGTGCCTCATATAGTTTGGCACACTATAGTACATGGAGACACTCTAGTACACACAAGGAAAAACAATAAAACTTGCCCAAGGCACAGGCTTGCCCCATGTGGTGGTTGAGGACTTTGCTCGCACCGTTGGCGATGCCTTGGTGGTGTTGGACCACCCCAAACCACCCACACATGGTGGTAGGTATCATCTCAAGCTGAATCACACACAAAATGACACAAGAAATAGTGCCCCACACCCTAGTTGCGGTTGGAACCGCTCAGAAATCTGCCTGGGTGGCGCATGACGCGAGAAAATGCAGAACAAGCGGCGTGTGCGCTTGCGCGTCGCATGCGCGGCGCGATTTGGTCGTAGGGTGCACTGGAGGGGCCGTGTCGCGGAATTAACCGGCGACTTCTTGGACTTTGCAGTGCACACTCGGCTACAACACTTTTCTCTCGCACAGCTGGCCAATTAATGGCCCATGTGCCAACTAGAAAATGCACATGGCATTCCATGTGCAATTAAAGTGGTTTGCAATTCACATGCATACCACGCGACCAGGTTTGGTCGCTCACATGCGACCAAAATGGTTCGCACGTTGCACACTCATAAAGAAAACACGAACTGAAAACTAGAAAGTGGTACAACATCGATTTTCTCTCCCGTCCATCGGAGAGTGCGGCCAAAACTGCCGGCCGGGGCCAGCTTGCCCGCACGTCCGGTCCTCGCGCGTTGTCGCGATGCTTGGACCACGAAACTCCCTTTCTTTTTTCTCGTTGCTCAGCTCAGCTGGCTGCCACGTGCGGCCATCCGCGTCGGCGGGTTTCGCCACTCCGCCAACAGAGACGAGGAGGGTCGGTCTAAAGCGAGCAGTGCGAAACAAAGAGCGTGGGCGAAAAGAGCCAATGTGCATTTTTAAGAGCAGACTTGCGTACGAAATAGCGCACGGTCCACTTTCTGCAGCAGCAACATTGCTTGGCTCTTCCATTGGCCGACTCCCAAGGGCATGTGTCCTCGCGTGCCAGGCTGGCCCAGCCAACAAAAGCACATGCCCTCGGCCACTTAGCCATCGTCGCGGGACTGGTGCAATGGGAAGGGCCCTTCCGAAGACTTGGGTACACGTGGGCTCAGACTGAGGCCACACCCTTCCAGCAAGTGGACTTGCTAGAAGGGTTCATAAGACAACCCGCGCGATGCAGCAGGCTGCACTCCTACACACGAGCGTAATGTTCTGCACGCAGCGGACATGTCACAAGCGGCATGTGCCAGCCACCATCCATATGGGAGTGAACCTACACTCTGATTTTGATTTTAATTCTTGGGTTGACTGGCGGGACGCGGCGCGACGAACTGGCTGACCTGACCTTGCATGCGCTCGCGATTGTGCCAATTCCATTTTGTACAATCAGTCGAAGAATCAATGCTTCCTTGCCGATTTCTACTGATTACACCCCTAGTTTAGCCTACGTGTTGTCGCTCCCAACGTTTGGATAACGTCTTACATGTGGAAGAGGAGAAAATCAGAGGAAATGTGTAGCGTGGTAGTGCCATGCCGACCGGTCGAAGAAGCCACGTGGCTCGAGCGGGGTCACCTGGGACTGTGGGCGGTTGGACGAGATGGCTTGAGGGCCGGAGACCCTCAAGCACCGCGGTTTTGGCCTAGTCGGCCAAGGATACCGTCCAACCCGCTACATTTGCATCAGAGCTCCAGGGCTCGAATCCCACGTTGGGATTACCAGAGATGCTGAGGCGGCTCTCACTCCTAGTGGGGGGGAGTGTAGCGTGGCAGTGCCATGCCGACCGCTTGAAGGAGCCGCGTGGCTCGAGCGGGGTCACTTGGGATTGCGGGCGGTTGGACAGGATGGCTTGAGGGTCGGAGATCCTCAAGCACCGCGGTTTTGGCTTAGTCAGCCAAGGATTCCGTCCAATCCGCTACAAAATGCCTTGGATTAGGACGTTCAGTTGAAAACATGCACAAAAACTAGTTTCCAATACCGATCGAGGACATTGACAATGTGCGCCTAATTTTGCATATTTAGAATTCTTAAGAAAATTTGATGCGTCGCTAAGTTCCTAATCATTGAAGTGCTGCTTTGCGGACGCTTTCGTTGGTGCGACGGCAATCGATGTCCAGAGCCGCCCAAAAAATCAGGTCGGAAGTCAGTCGACTTCGGAGGTCAAGAAGCGCAAAAATGACGAAGAAGGATCACTGGTCCCAGTGATTTGAGCCGGCTTCCATGTGCTCGCAGAATCACTAAAGAATCAGTATTCGACCGGGAAATCGATCAAACCCTACAATCAAAATCAACATTAAAGCGTCGGTTCACCCCCTAGGAGTGCAACTGCAACAACGCGGCATGCCCAGAGTTGGCCCAGGATCGGCGCACTCAGAGGTCGGTCAGACCTCGACGGTGGTCCACACTCGCCGGTTTGCGGCACGGGAGTAAATGCGGCAAAAATGATGATCTGCATGCCGCAAATCCTGCCGCAGACTATCCCGCACACTCTGCCGGGGGTGCCCCAGGAAATGCACCCCTGGTTCGAGCTACTCTGCCATCTGCATCAGTATGTGCGACCCGTGATTTTTGGACTCGAATCCGATCAACTCAGTTCATGCGTGTCCAAGTTGTCATTTCTACGAAAGTTCCGTCATTTGGAAACTAAAGATGTTGCCCCAAAAGTTTAAACAAACAATGATGCTCATCCATCTCGTCATTTTTGTCAAACGTCATTTCTAACTGATTTTTAAACAACCTCTAGCTCGAAACTATCCTAGAGTGCAGGATGGGGGAGTAGCATTGTTGATGCAGCGTGCGGGCTTCCACGCTTGTTTTTTAGTCTGCTGCCCGCTCAGTCTGCCACTCTTGAGTCTGAGTGCTCTAGGTTTGTTACTCAGAAATGCGCGTGCCAGTGTTAGCGCCAGAAAGCAGCTGAAAACTGGAAGTAACTGAAGAATAAGCAACAATGAAAGACCCCTCCAAGTTCTAGCTTCCCCCCAGCTCTGTAGAGTTTGTTACTCAACTAACCAGCCAATCAGAAAATAGACCTATTTTCTGGCAGGCAGGGTTTTCTCCGTGAGCCCTGCCAGACGGCCGACAGCCCAAAACCCGGGCATCGTCCATTTTGCCATACCAGAATACGCACGCTGCAAACACATTCGTACGGTCAGAATCAGCTACAAAAGTAGCAGTAAGGCGTTATGGCTGCCTAAACCCAGGCAGTGTCCACGCTAATCCTCCGTACCAACAGTGCCAGAAAATCATGAAACTTGGATCCTAGGCATGACATAGCAGTGCAAATGCAGGAGCACAGTCAAACGCGGTGCTGGACATGTGCAGACAGCATATGCAGCGACATTGCCTGTCGGCGGCACGACTACAGATAAGGCTGCACACCGGTACGGAACCGCGGTTCTGAGAATGGAACCGGAACCGCGGTTCCGGTTCCAGCTCAGAACCGGAACCGCGGTTCCGGTTCCGGAACCGCGGTTCCTCATGGAACCGCGGTTCCAGTCACGGTTCCACAGAAGTTCCTCTCGTACGCAAGGAACATGAAGCATAATCGGCTACCACTATCANAACGCGGTGCTGGACATGTGCAGACAGCATATGCAGCGACATTGCCTGTCGGCGGCACGACTACAGATAAGGCTGCACACCGGTACGGAACCGCGGTTCTGAGAATGGAACCGGAACCGCGGTTCCGGTTCCAGCTCAGAACCGGAACCGCGGTTCCGGTTCCGGAACCGCGGTTCCTCATGGAACCGCGGTTCCAGTCACGGTTCCACAGAAGTTCCTCTCGTACGCAAGGAACAAGAAGCATAATCGGCTACCACTATCACCTTTTTTGTCCAAAAATACAAGGATAATGACCTTCAACACTCCTCAATTGTGCGTGGGTAATTGATTGGAGTACTCACATGGCCTCAAAGGGTGCCACATCAGAGAAAATAGCCTAAAACCTCCCCCCTCCTCACACATTATCTCCTCCATGTACATGGGCTTTGGAACCGCGGTTCCTGGACGGTTCCAGAATATTGGAACCGGAACCGCGGTTCTGGTTCCGGAACCGGAACCGCGGTTCCGGAACCTGTGTGCACCCTTAACTATAGAGGAGGTCTGCCGATGGAGCTCAGCACAAGGAGGGAGGAGGCTCCAGCAAACTGCGTGTAGGTCTCAGCGTGCGTCGGCTCCACTGGGCAAAACTCCATCAGCGTCGCGTCTCACCGTCACTCATCTACACGCCGATGTACACAGGCCGGGAGGACACAACATAGTAAAAGTGAGAAATGTGAGGTAAAAACTAACACTCTCCCATGACTCACAGGCGTAGTTCACATGGACGAGCAGAGAGCACAGCGACCAAGTGGACAGGGAGAGAGACAACCTCACAGACACACACCGAATGTTCTCATAGCCTTCTTGAACGAGTCACGCTTCAGTGCCTTGGTTAAGAAATCAGCCAACTGCCATGCTGTCTCAACTCACACAATGTTGATGTTGTCTTCATGCAACAATGAATACACATGGTGATACTCGGCATTGATCTGATTTGTGCGAGTGTGGTATACTCCGTCGTTGTCAGCAATGGCCATGGCACTTTCATTGTCACAGTGCAACGTGATGGACGGGACTGACTGACGCAACTCGCACAACAGGCGGCACCGCCACACGCTCTCACAAACGCCAGAACCAATGGCCACATACTCAGCCTCAGCAGTGTTGCACGTAGTGAAGCCTTGCTTGTCGCTGCACCAGGATACAGCCGTTCCGCCAACAAGGAAGCTCCAGCCAGTGCGACTCTTACCGTCCGGACTGCCGGTCCAGTCACTGTCGGTGTATCCCGTCGCCAAAACGGACGGCTGTTGACGGAACATGAGGCCTCGCCATGGGGTAAAAATGACGTAGCATAGCACTTGGATTACGGCCTCAAAGTGGACGTGACGCGGCTCCTGAGAGAACTGTGCAAAGAGGTTGACGGCAAATACAATGTCTGGATGCATCGTTATCGCCAGGAACATCCGTGACCTGATGACGTGCAAATATGTGGTCACGTCTGCTGGCTCCTCCACCACAGCTGCATCAGAGCTCTTGAGCATCGCCTGAATATCGGGCAACATGGGTGAGGATGCTCTCGACACGAGGGATAGGTCCTCATCGAAGAGCCGGGACAAATTCTGGACGTAGGCGGCCTGATGGACATGGAGGATGCCCACGGAGCGATCATGCTCAAGCTCTATACCCAGAAAGACTCGTGTTGGCCCGAGGTCCTTCATATGGTAGGCAACATGCAGCAGGTCCTTGACCCGCTGGATGACAGATGCATCCAGCGATGCGATGAGCAGGTCTTCGACATAGACGAGGACAGCGACAAGAGTCTAACCTCGCGGACTGATGAATAGCGCGGGGTCGGCAGAGCTGTGAAGGAGGTCACGGCTAAGAAGCGTACGACTTATCTCCTGGTTCCAGTAGTGCGATGACTGCCTCAAGCCATAGAGGGTCTTCCGTAGCTTCCAGACCTTGCCGGAGCCATCGTGGAAGTCACACCATGTAGAGCTCGCCATCCAATGAACTATAGAGGAAGGCGTTGCTCACTTCCATCTGACGCAGTTCCCACCCGTGCTGGATAACCAGGCTGAACAACGCCCGGCAAGTAGAGAAGCAACCAACCGGGGCGAAGATCTGGTCATAGTCAATCCCAGAGACCTGAGCAAACCCCTTGGGTGTGAGATGGGTCTTGTACTTGTCCAGGGACTCTTCTAGATTCCACTTTCGCAGGCGAACCCACTTGGCACCGATGGCCTTACGGCCGGGGGGGAGGTCGACGAGCTCATAGATGTGATGTTACCAAATGGTGGCAAGCTCGTTGGCGCATGCAGCCTCCCAGTGAGCGGCCTCGGGAGACGCCCGAGCCTCACAAAGGGTGGCTGGGTCCTCTGGTCGCTCCGTGGGACGGACAGTGAGGGCATGCGTGTCCCATGCCCTTGGTGGTATCCTTGTGAGTGTGGCCGCAACGGCATCACTTCCAGTTTCCAGCTGCGTTCTGGCGCTAACACTGGGGAGACTGAGGGTCAGTAGACTAAGCAACGAGCGTGGAAGCCCACACACTGCATCAACAACGCTACTGCCACAAACTGGACTCTAGCACAGTTTTGAGCTTAGTATCAGAGCCAGAGCGCAGCCGCAATAGCAGACGACTGGCGTACAGGTGTCTAACCACGCCGGCGGACCCCCATACGTGCCAGTGTAGGGGAACTGCTGCCGGATTTTTCCGACAGCATTGACCCACCTGGTGGCAGAATCAGATTTTTTCCATGGCCACTAGGCCAAGGAAAATGCTGCCGGATTTCTTCCGGCAGCACAGACCCCCACGAGTGACATGAGGAGGTGAGCGACAGGCCGCATCAGGCACCTGTTGGCAAGCGGGATTGCCCCAAGTGCGAGGTTATTGGTATACATCAGGCACCTGTTTGCAAGCGGGATTGCCCCAAGCGCAAGGGTCATCGCAAGCGGGATTGCCCCAAGCGCAAGGCACAACAGGGAAAGGGGCAGCAGCAATGAGGAGGGGACGACCTACTGCTGCAAGTCTTTCGTCCGCAAGGGACACCACTAGCCCTGAAAGGCTTTTGCCAATTAAGGAGCTGCCTCAAGTGTTGTTGCGAAATGAAGGTGAGACCCGGCAGTTTCCAGGGATCATCCTGGAGCTGGTTCTTGAGATTCCGGAGGGGAGTTTCAAGGGTCGGAGGAAGCTACGTGGGCTGCTAGACAGCGGCGCGAGTCATAGCTTCTTCAACGACAAGTTGGCGACGAGGTTGGAGCTCGCACGGCAGCCGGGGACGTCGGCCAAGGCGCGGCAGATGTCCGGAGTGGTGGAGTGCGGCAGGCCTCTCGTCAGGCACAAAGTCTGTATGGGTGAGTTGATGTGTGACATGGAGTTCCACACTTGCCCTATGGATGATTACGACTGTTTGATCGGCCGGGATTGGTTGCACGCCTAGAATCCGGAGGTGGATTGGAGGTGCAACCGGGTGGTCGTGAAGGCGGGCGGGAAAAGTATCACTTTGCCTTTGTGGCGGGGTGAGGAGAAGGAGTCGGAAGTGGCGGAAGCGGGGAAGCAGCTGCGCGTCATCAACTTGCAGCAGCTGAAGCGGTGCGAGCGCAAGGGTGGCCAGGTTTACTTGGCATGGGTGCGTCCACAACAAGCAGCATAGCAACAGATTGCAACGGTCAAAGCAGCGGAGGGGCAGCCGGGGGAAGGCGCAGGAGCTCCAGAGTTGCCACCCGGTGTTGGGGAGGTGCTCAAGGAGTTCAGGGACGTTTTTTCGGAGGAGTTGCCGAAGGGGCTGCCGCCACAACGTGACATTGACCACAAAATCGAGGTGGTGCCAAGGTCGTCACCAACGGTGCGGTCTGACAACCGCATGAGCGACGCGGAGCTTGCAGAGCTCAAGAAGCAGTTGGGGGAGTTGGTGGACCAAGGCTTCATTCGGCCGTCGGTGTCTCCGTATGCGGCGCCGGGCGCTCAACAACATCACGGTGAAGAACCGCTACCCGTTGCCATGGGCCGAGGAGCTGTTCGACCAGCTACGTGGCGCACGCGTCTTTAGCAAACTGGACCTGAGGTCGGGGTATCATCAAATCCGCATCGCGGAGGAGGATGTGGAAAACACCGTGTTTCGGACGCGCTATGGACACTTCGAGTATCTCGTGATGCCTTTTGGGCTAACGAATGTTCCAGCTACGTTCATGGCGCTGATGAACCGGGTATTCCTTCTCTACTTGGACCAGTTTGTGGTCGTCTTCCTCGACGACATCCTTGTCTACTCGCGAACGATGGAGGAGCACCAAGAGCACCTGCGGACAGTGATGGAAGTGCTGAGAAAGGAGCGGCTGTTTGCCAAGCTCAGCAAGTGTGAATTTGCCAAGCAGGAGGTGGAGTTCCTCGGGCATATTGTCAGCAGGAGGGGAATCCGCATGGACCCAAAAAAGGTGGAAGCAGTGAAGGAGTGGCCAGAGCCGGCGTGCGTGCGTGACATTGAGGTTTTTCTGGGTTTTACGAACTTCTACCGGAGGTTTATCCGGGGGCACACGGCAATGGGAGCACCCTTGACAGACTTGCTCAAGAAGGGACGCCAATGGGAGTGGGGTGCAAAGGAGGGGCAAGCCATCGGAGCAATGAAGGCTGCCATGTGTCAAGCCCCGGTGTTGGTGAATCCGGACACGAGCAAGGAGTACGTGTTGGCGACGGACGCAAGCGACTATGCAATCGGCAGGGTGCTGATGCAGGACCAAGGGAAGGGGTTGCAGCCCATTGCGTACTACTCCAAGAAGCTGAAAGGGGCTGAGCTAAACTACCCAATCCACGAAAAGGAGATGCTCGCGGTGGTCCAGGCCTTCAAGCAATGGAGGTGCTACCTTGAGGCGCGGCGGTGTGTGGTGCACACGGACCACTACGCGCTCAAGTACCTCAAGTTGCAGCCAAATCCAAGTCGTCGTCAAGCACGGTGGATGGAGCTGCTGGAGGGTGGCTTCGACTACGAGATCTAGTACAAACCAGGGAGGATCAACCCAGCGAACCTGCTTTCGCGTTGCCCAGACGTGGGCGTACATGCGATCACGGTGCTGGCGGGATCTCCAATCATCTGCAGCCTGTTTGCACACGAGTATGCGGAGGACGAGGACTTTGCCAGAAGTACTGTGAAGGGGTGCAAGTGGGACAACCAGTATTGGCGGCGTGAGAAGGGGAACCAGATTGTGGTGCCGCGGAGTGCGTCGTTGCGGCAAGCGCTGTTGGAAGAGGCGCATGACTCGCACTACAGTGGTAATTTCGGCCACGACAAGACCTTCAAGACGCTTGCGCGCCAATATTGGTGGGCGACAATGGGAGCAGATTGCAAGGAGTACGTGAGCAGCTGTGACACGTGCCAAAGAATCAAGTCACGGAGGGCACGGGCGCCAGGGGAGCTGCAGCCGCTACCGGTGCCGGAACGTCTGTGGACGGACATCGCACTTGATTTTGTGGGGGGTCTTCCACAGAATGCAACGGGCAATACCATGGTGCTGGTGGTGGAGGACCGGTTCAGCAAAATGGCACAATTTATTCCATGTGCGGAGAAGGTCACGGCAGCAGAGACGGCTCAAATCCTCTTGCAACACATCATCAAAGTGCACGGGGTGGCGAAGTGCATGGTCTCGGACCGCGACCCGCGCTTCACCTCCTGGTTTTGGGAGGAACTCTTCAAGAAGCTGGACACCCGTGTGGCTCTTTCATCGGCCTACCATCCCCAAATGGATGGCCAAACTGAGCGCACCAATCAGACCATGGAGCAGCTACTGCGGGGGATCTTGGAGCCGGATGGCGAGGGATGGGAATGCAAGCTCCCGGTGGCTGAGTTTGCCTACAAATCAGCAGTGCATGCCTCTACGGGGCGGTCTCCCTTTGAGGTAGTGTATGTGGTGCAGCCTGCATGTCCCTCCGACATGGCAACGGGGTCGGACCTACCCGCGGTGCAGCAGTTTACAAGTGACTTCACAAAGGTGTGGCGCGGTGTACGCGAGGCGCTACACAAGGCACAGCAGCAGATGAAGCGGCAAGCGGACAAGCACCGGACAGACGAGGAGTTCTCGGTGGGACAACAGGTGCTGCTGAGCTCGCAGAACCTGCAGCTGGCGGGGGTGGGCAAAGACAAGCTCAAGCCACGGTGGGTGGGCCCTTTTCCGGTCAAGGAGAAGCGGTCCGCGGTGAGCTACGAGTCGGAGCTGCCGGACCACTATGGAATCCATTCTGTGTTCCACGCTTCTCTTCTCAAGGCCAACAAGGAGCCGGATGCGCAGTTCGCGGTGCGAGGACAGGCCCCTCCCCCACCGGTCTTGGTGGAGGGTGAAGAGGAGTATGTGGTGGAGAAGATTCTCGGGCACCGTCGACGCGGTAACGGGTGGCAGTACCTGGTGCAATGGCTCGGCTATGGGCCTGAGCACAAATGCAGGGTCCCCAATGCCGATTTCCACAGGGGCGGTGCTGTCAACACGGTCATCCGAGCGTACCAGTAGCGTACCGGGACGGTGTGCCCTCGGAGGAGGGGGTGATGTTATGGGAGCTGCCGGTCGAGGCGGTGATTACGTCATCATGCTGAGGCATGCTTTGATGCTCCCATTGTATTCTACGTGAAAAACCGTACGAAATTGACCCAAGAACCGGGTCATTTGGTGCAGGGACAAGAAAGATACGGCCGTGCAAAGGTGAGAGGCGTACCTCCAGAAAACAGGAGACGTACCGGTTCGACCCCGAGCACGGCGGAGCGACTTTCTCGCCCACTGCAGCCAAAGCGCCCCTGGATGGACGCTTAGCCAATGAGGCAAGGTTCATTGGGGTCCATGGGCGCTTCGGGATGGCGGCTGGAGCTGCATTCGCAAGCAAGGGCGCTTCGGCCGGCCGTGACCCCCGCTGGCGGTGCTGCCAGCGGCCGTCACGCGTGGAGCACTCAAACGGCCATAACTTAGCCGTTTTTTCACGGATTGAGGCGTTCTTTGGTACGTTGGATAGCTCGTGGCGCATACTACATGATGTATGTGTTATTTGAATGAGTGCGCCTTGATAGAGGGCCTCGGAGCGCTGAGTAGATTTCGGCTGGCTCATAGGGGCTGGTACATAAGGAAACCTAGGGGTTGTTCTAGGCATGCCAATCTTACCCAGAGACTCTGTACATTTCTTTGTACTGATCTATCAATTCTAAAGGATTCATTCCTTGCCTAACTCTCCTTGTTCTCCAAGAATTGCTTCGCACACGTCCATTCGATCCTTCAAGTCTTCCGCAGCGCACCTTGGTACAAACGTCGTCGGGAGAGTCGCACGGCGGGAACCTCGGTCACTAGCATCGGTCTCGCTGCTAGGAGAGGTTCGTGCGACATCTCAAGGGTTGGCCCACACACTAAGGGGTCGAGGGTTGGGAGGTCTATCCAAAGGGCTTGGCGTGTGACCGTCACGCCGGGCGCCCCTCGGTTCACACCCTCATTTTGAATGGGCTGCAAGAATATCTCTAAACGGCTTGGCTAGTGTGAGAAAGTTATTGATACTTTGCCCCCACTTTCTTCGATAGGATATTGTAGTAATCAAGTCTTGAAATGAAGTTCTTTCGACATAGTCTTTTCAACTGATAAAGAATGAGGATATTATGACTATGGCTTGAGAAGTCCACATTTAGCCATCATTTGTTTCATCTTTGTAAGAAATTCTTTTAGAATACAAAGGTAGGTTCAATCATTGCTGCAAAAGCGGTTCACATAGGAAAAGGAAGGTTATTGTAAGTACATTAACATTTCACACCAGCATGCACAAAGGCGGAAACCTGGCCGTGACTACGATGACATCAGCAAGGCAGATTTTGATATTCGAGCCCGACATTATCAAAGTGAGGGCAAGCGAGCGATAATGCTTCAAACGGGATTGCAAAAATCGTAAGCCTCTATTAAAAAGGGGCGGATTGCCTTTTACCCACTTTCTTTCAAATCGAGAATGGAATCCCCACGTTTTTAACTCGGACGCCGACTCCTAAACTCTTTGTTGGTTCTATACGAAACCCCCATAGTTTCTGGAATCGTGAACAGTCTCCCCACATTTTCCAAACATCGTCGAATACCCACTATTTTTTGCATTTGGCTCACCGTCCAGCGGTTATCATGTGTACATCAAATACCCACTCTGTATGATCACGTGCCCGACGAAATACAACCCCAGCTTCAGTCGTGTCGACTTGGACTTCTGTTTTTTGTCATTAATCTGTTACGAGATAGGGTGCCATTTTTTCAGAGCTTTAGGCCTGCGATTCATATGTACGTGTGCAAAACTTTGTTTTCTCGTCGCAACTTCACTTTCGTCACGACGTTACATGATTCCCTCACGACAAGAGACATACTTCTTGTCGCAAGAGAAAGGATGTCGTTGTACGTCCGTTTGTCTTTCTTTTCCTCGCGTCAGCCGTCGATGTGCTCGCGAGCTTTGTCGCTCGATCGCCCCGTTGTCTTGTACCTCTTTTTCCCGTTGCGTTTGCTGCACGAGATGCCACGCCCTCTTTTTTATGTGGGCCGTTGTCAGATGAGGTTTCTCAGAAAAATGGAACCTTGTTTTTGGGTTACGTAGTAACCATTGTCATCAAACTGTAGACAAAATTTGCAAAACAAATTTTGGCATAGTTTCACGTTTTTTGAAAAGACAGTGTGTGTAAAGGCTTCTGTGAGGGTGTGTGTGTGTGTGTGTGTGTGTGTGTGTGTGT
>SZWC01000578.1:192802-236078 GCA_023375785.1 Penium margaritaceum | reverse complement strand
AAGAGAGAGAGAGAGAGAGAGAGAGAGAGAGAGAGAGAGAGAGAGAGAGAGAGAGAGAGAGAGAGAGAGAGCCGGAACGAATCGACCGTGTCTTGCCGGTGCTGTAGGTGTTGGAGAAGTCTTGGTACATTCCGGAGGTCCGTCGTGTCGTCACGCCCTCCTCTACCATACATCGCCAATGTGGGTATCTGGAAAATGCATCAGCGTCAATCCTGACAGGTGAAAGCCACACAAACCAACACTCCCCCTGGCTGACATAACCGTCCACGTGAGAACAAATGAACGAAGGCATGGAACAACAACGTATGCCAAACCACAATCTGCACCTATCAACCACACACACACACACACTCATCTGCTACCCATCTTAGGTCTCCCTAGATACTGGCACATCCTACCAAGTGTCTGGGTCTCGACCATGAGTGGAGTGATGCACACGCACACAAACCAGTGTAATGCACATCATGCACATGTGAGACGACAAAATGGTCTCCTCGTGACACTGGCGGTACCAGTGTCCGGGTCTTGACCACTACAAGAAATCCAACATGTGTCTGTGTGCCGACCACAATAGCATCATCAATCACACATAGGATCATAGAGGGTCTCCTTGTAACATGGGTGTACCTCACCACGTGTCCGGGTCTCGGCCCTTAATTAGTAAACCAGCTGGCATGCACATGCCACACGTAGTATGGCCACACACCAAGACACATGACCATATGGTCTCCTCGTGACACTGGTGAAACCGACGAAGTGTCCGGGTCTTGATCAATAGAGTGCGGCTATAGTATGCTCATGGCAGGGTATGGACCCCTTGCCATGCATCTCCCATAACGTCGCGTCAGGTCGAGGTCCACACAACACTCCCCCTCGACAGATGAACCTGGTGGCGATGTGCTCGACGGAGATGCTGATACCGTAGCTAAACACATCCTGAGCGATGAATCATGTGGTCTCTGCATCATATTGAGATAGCTCCCCCTGTCATGTACGAGTCTGCTCACTCCTTCAAGGACGAAGTATCAGAAATGAGAATCCAACTAGTCCACAAGCACCTGTGGAAACTCCGAACTCTCGAACACCGGTTCACCTCCGAGTCAAACCAACTCGGTGATCAACACTAGCCGTTGTCGGTCTCCAACCGACCAAACGGGTAATTGACCGAGGGATCCCCTAATAAGTGATACCGATCGCAAGCGCGTCCGGCTAGCGTAGAAGAAGCCGTTGCTTCCACACTTGTTCTTTTCCGTTTGTATATAATGAGGACGTTCATTCCTTCAATGCTTAACCAGAACAGTTCTTCCATCCCGTTCCCCTTTTGGTTCCGCGGCTTCGCCGCCGTGTCTTCGCTCTGCTCGCACCTCGCATTCCTTGCCGTTGCCAGCCTCTCACAGCTCTCAACCCTTCGCTTCATCACTATCGCTCCTTCGCTCAGCTCTGAACCAGTCATCACTCATCTCGCCCTCTGGCTCTCTCTCTCTCTCTCAATTCCTGGTCCACCTCACCTCGGTCTCTATCAAGCTCTGCGACTAACTCCTCCTGACCGCTTTCACTTACGTCACTTTGCTGACGAACTCGTACCTGTTCCGATACTTTGTCCTGCTTCTGCTACTGTTGCTCTTATGCCTGCATTCTGCTGACATGGTATCAGAGCATCAGGCAACATCACCTGGTGCCACGTAACCTCGTCATCGCCCTGCCTTCATCCTTACTCCATTACCTTGATCTGCATTCCTCTACCGCTGCTATCGTCGCCTCGTGTCTCTCAGCTTCACCAGCAGCTGACATCAGCAGCACCGCTTGGAAAATCCCTCATGCTGAAGAAACGGTACGTCATCGTGAGGAAGCCCTGCTTCCATTCTGCGCCCGTGGCCAATTATTGATGACTTATCAACCACCACAGTCGCGAGCTGCTCCCGAGCCGCCACCTGCTGTCAACTACCTGGAAGTTTCCTGCCATCCGCCATCCACTACTCCTCATCTCCTCGGCCTCCGCAAGCACCTCCGCCCTCATCCGCCTCATCTGCTATCTCTACCTCGTCATCTTCAGCCCACTAACACTCATCATCTCAAGCCGCCTCCTCGCATCGCCTTCTCGCTTCGTCAGCAGCAGCAGCCAAACTACCACCGTCAGGATATCGGACACCGCCAGTCTTCCTGCTCCCATTGTGAGCCAACTGGGGCACAAGTTGTCACTCTCCTGACATCGGTGTATTAGTGTCCCTGCCCGCCGCATGACTCTCCCCGTGGCAACCAATCTCCTTGAACTCGCGCGATATCGGATATCGCCAGTCTTCTTGTCCGCCGAGGACCAACTGGGGAACAAGCCGTCACTCTCTTGAAAGCAGAGGAAGTGGTTGTCTCAACCCTGCTCTCCACCGCGCTGCCATCCGCTGCATGCCGCGACCTCCATTTCTTGCCTCCGGCACTCCCTCATCATCTCCATTCACCTTCCCCTCCTTCATCTTCGCGTCATCCTTGCCTAGTGCTCTCAGTCCTCCTTATCATCCTTGCTCCAACTTCCTCAGCCCCATCAGTCGCCTGTCTCATCTCTCCCCCGACTGCTTCCTCCTAACCGTCATCAGCATCTTCCACTCCGCCTCTGCATCAATCTTCTTCATCAGCATCATTTTACAGCGCACGAGGTTTCGCCCCTGCGTCCACTCAGCAATCAGCCGTCTCCTCATCTCTCCGCTTTAGCATCGCTCTTCCGCTCGGCACAAGGATCTGCCCGGTCGCATCGCCTACTGCGCAACGACCTGCACCCACGCCGAAACTTCTCAGCAGCGCACGTGGTTTCGCCCCTCCGCCCACTCAGTAATCAGCCGTCTCCTCATCTCTCCGCTTCCGAATGTCTCTCCCGCTCGGCACAAGGATCTGCCCGGTCGCATCGCCTACTGCACGACGACCTGCACCCACGCCGAAACTTCTCAGCAGCGCACGTGGTTTCACCCCTGCGCCCACTCAATAATCAGCCGTCTCCTCATCTCTCCGCTTCCGCATCGCTCTCCCGCTCGGCACAAGGATCTGCCCGGTCGCATCGCCTGTTGCGCGACGACCTGCACCCACACCGAAACTTCTCAGCAGCGCACGCGGCTCACCCCTACGCCCATCATCAGCTTCCGCCTCATCATTATCAGCATCTGTGGCCAACACAAGGATCTGCACGAGCTAGCTGCCTACTTCGCAGCAGCCTACACCCACACCGGCTACAGATCTCTCGCGGCGCGTTGACACCTGCCTTCCCCTTGCCGCATCCTATTCCCCTATTTCATCAGCGCACGTGGTTTCCTCCCTGCGCCCACTCAACCATCAATCATTCCTCCGCTTTCAACATCTTCTTTTGCTCGGCACAAGGATCTGCCCGGTCGCATCGCTCGTTCCGCGACGACTTGCACCCACGCCGACAATTTCCGCAGTGTACAAGGTTTCATCCCTGCATTCACCCCATTGTTTAGCCTTCCTCCGCTCTCATCCACTTTCATCACCGGCTCAGCGCACGGATCCGCCCGGCTACTTCACTCCCCCCGTGATAATCTACGGTCGCTCATTTGTTCAGCCTCCCTCCTCCGACATCCATCTTCACCACCAACATTCATCATCATGTCTCGAAGACAGCATCAGAAAATTGCCTCAAGAGTACCAGTTCTTGCCGAAGACGGATCCAACATCACCACCTGGTCAGAAAATATCCTCGTTCTGACTCAAACATGGTGGTTCGGTCAATTAAACAGCTGTTCACTACTTCTCGGTCGTTATGAGTCCAACTACCTCAGAACACCACGATCCCCGGAATACCAGGCTGCACTTGTCAACCTGGCCCATCATCTCCGTCCATTCCTTTCTATCGGCTATGACTCTCATCTCTCGTTCCTTCGTACCGGACCTCTTCTCTGGCATCGCATTCTGCAACAAGCATGGTGGCGACACTGGATCCGTACAGCATGTCAACATACCACTTCCCTGCCAACCCTTGTTGGAAGAACAATTGTGCTGCCCTCTGAAGAAGAGGACCCCACCTCACTTATCTCGACTCGCTGGACATCACAGGTGTATGAGGCCCTCTTTCCATACTTTCTCTTTGGGTATGGTGTCACTGACATACTCCTTAGGAGACAGTTCTACTTGGGAAACGCTCCAACTCCTGCTGCAGAACAAGAAGAATACAGACAAGCGAACCAGGGAGTACAAGCAAGACTGAGAGAAGTCATGCATCCCAGCCAACAACCTCTCACCCAAGTCTACCCCAACGACCTTAGCACTATGTGGTCCCACTTGCTCCTAACTTGCAGAGTTCCCAGGGCTGTACACCAAGAACGAAGTATCTGCCACACATGGTAGTTGGATTCTGGGGGGATGTCAGAAATGAGAATCCAACTAGTCCACAAGCACCTGTGGAAACTCAGAACTCTCGAACACCGGTTCACCTCCGAGTCGAACCAACTCGGTGATCAACACTAGCTGTTGTCGGTCTCCAACCGACCAAACGGGTAAATGACCGAGGGATCCCCTAATAAGTGATTCTGATCGCAAGCGCGTCCAGCTAGCGCAGAAGAAGCCGTTGCTTCCCCACTTGTCCTGTTCTGTTTGAATATAATGAGGACTTCATTCCCTCAATGCTTAACCAGAACAGTTCTTCCATCCTGTTCCCCTTTTGATTCTGCGGCTTCGCCGCCGTGTCTTTGCTCTGCTCGCACCTCGCATTCCTTGCCATCGCCAGCCTCTCACAGCTCTCAACCCTTCGCTTCATCACTATTGCTCCTTCGCTCAGCTCTGAACCAGTCATCACTCATCTCGCCCTCTGGCTCTCTCTCTCTCTCTCTCTCTCTCAATTCCTGATCCACCTCACCNAATGCTTAACCAGAACAGTTCTTCCATCCTGTTCCCCTTTTGATTCTGCGGCTTCGCCGCCGTGTCTTTGCTCTGCTCGCACCTCGCATTCCTTGCCATCGCCAGCCTCTCACAGCTCTCAACCCTTCGCTTCATCACTATTGCTCCTTCGCTCAGCTCTGAACCAGTCATCACTCATCTCGCCCTCTGGCTCTCTCTCTCTCTCTCTCTCTCTCAATTCCTGATCCACCTCACCTCGGTCTCTATCAAGCTCTGCGACTAACTCCTCGTGATCGCTTTCGCTTACGTCACTTTGCTGACGAACTCGTACCTGTTCCGATACTTTTGCCTGCTTCTGCTACTGCTGATCTCATCCCTGCATTCTTCTGACACAAAGTGGTTTCTCCAGCTACGACTCCTCACGTCGCAGCTGCATCACCTGGGGTGTATCGTTCCGCGTGTGACTGCCAAGGGTCCCTACTCACAGTCTCTCCTGTCTCCGCTCTACCGTGGTGCATCTGTGTACGCCGAAGGAAAGGGAATGGGTGAGCATTATGCAAGCGTGGATGAAGTCGCGGAACTGGCCTCCTATGCGCGATAGCGCACCCTGAGGTACAAGGGTGTACGACCAGAGGAGAAGAGCTAGAGCAACGAACCGGGTCACCACTCATGGACAAAGGTGACGATGGAGTAGCTGAATCCGGTGGATGAAGGTGCGTGACGGCAACAGCACAAGGAAAAGCGATCACGGAGTCGATATGAACGACGATGGCACAAACTGAAGGCACACTCAACTCTCCTGTGGTAGTGTCTCCATCTGATGTCATACTCAAAGCTGGTACAAGATCCTCCCCGAGTGTGGGTTTGCCACATGCTGGTGGCGTAAGGCTCGTACCGGTAGTAGTGATACTCCCCTCCTCTGAGAATTGCTCATGTGCTGCCATCACCTCCTGCTGCAATATCACTACACGCTCCTACAGGTCAGCGTAATCTGCCTCGGACAAGTGAAGGTGGCCCATGTCTGCCTGGCGTAGGATAAACTCCGCCTCACTGGATGCTGCACATGCAGTCTGTAGAACTTGTGAGTATAGCTCCACCTGCATCTTTGCTGCTGAAGACAATGGAGCCGGTGCTGCTGCATCCTCCTGGGGGAAAACCAAAATCGCAATGTACTGAGACGCTGGAACATCGAACCAGCTACAGGTGTTGCATTCACACCACAGCTCATGCCATACGAGGAGTGAGTGGTCCCATGTCGAGAGAGAAGGAGGAGGAGTCGTCAGAGTCCATGGAGCAGGTGGAAATGTCATCCGTGTAGGTACTGCCACTATCAGCGTCGATGTGATCAGTAGGGTCACCAACAGGTGAAAACGAAGGGGCAAAACTCAGCTCCTGCTGAGGAGGTAACTCCATCCGCGTCTACGGATCTGCTCTAGTGTCCTCGCTTGCCGCCGTAGTGGACAAAGGTGTGTAGGACTCCGGCTCGACAATGCCTGTCAAGGCAAGCAGCAAGCGCAGCTGGCGCTCACGCACTGTCTCGCCGGGAAGGCTGATTGCTGCCACCTGCTCAATGATAGAGTGAGGACCACCATCTGACTCCGTCATGTATGTCGCTACTCTATCGTGTGTACGGGAACCCGGAGACTCAGGGAACATGGGTGACTCCTCACGCTAAAGCTGGTTCTCAGGTAGCGCAGATGACACTGTGAAGCCTGCTGAGTCTGCTGCAGCATATGTCCCTGCGACATCTCTCAGAACTGCTGATCTCAAGAATGCCTCAACCTCTAAAAGACCAACCAGCCGACTCTGCTCATGCACTGCGGCCGCTGTCGGGCTAATGCGCATCGGGTGTGCCAACACCCCCGGAAATCCGTATGGGACATCCCGATCCGCACGATACTCCTATGCCACCACCAGGTCGCTACCGATCGGAGTCGCAAGTGGCACTGCCAAGGCACACGAGACCTGCACTCCTCTAGATGCAACCTGTAGATGTAGAACGTCTGACTGTTGCCCCAGCGTAGATGTGGGCCTCAATGACATGCACGTCCAAAGTACTCCAACATCCACCGGATTAGTCTGAGTCTGCTACACTCTCTCTCCCAAAAGTCCAGTAGATGCATCCCAATCCGTACGGGACTCCTGTGCCACCCCTGGGCCTGTTTCGGTCGGAGCCGCAAGTGGCATCGTCTAGGGACGTCGTGCCTGCGCTCCTCCTGATGTCACCTGCTGCTGTGGAAGATCTAGATCCAACCCGGACGATGAAGTCGAGCTCGATGACATGCAAGTCTCCACTATGAACGTCATGTCGGGATCAGAATCCACGTCGTATAATGTCACAGTATCATGTGAATCTGCCTAAGCTGATGCTTGGGCACCTCGGCACGGCGCGAGTACGGATCCTGTCGTTACGGTCGCAACAAGCAATGTAGGGTGACCACACTCCTCCTCGACAGGGACAGCAACGGAAGCCGAGGAGGTGGAGGATGTGTCAAAGCCGGCGTGAGCACGGCGTGCGGAGCGCTGACGCCGACGTCGCTGGGTCACTTGACTGGAACGAATGCATGAAGACATGTCATCGCGAGGTGGCATCGTGGTCGCAGCAAAGTGGAGGATCAAAAGGATGGTGGCAGCCTGGGACTGGCTGGCTGGTGGAGCTCAAGGTACACCATTGGATGAGGAAGGAGGAGAGGATGGAGGAGATGTGATCAAAGAGGCCGTCGACGAACTAGTGACAGAAGCACGCCTGTTGACGAGGCGGTCACAAAGTCGCTGCACCATCTGCCGCAGGCCATGGATCTCGGCGAATATGGCTGCCACAGATCCAGGTAGAGGATCTACCAATGCTGGTAGATCCGTATACTGTGGAGTACGCATTCTCAGACGAGGCTGAAACCAAGATGGATGCCAGCCACGAGGACGCGTCCGGCAACGACGCCAACCATGACGTCCATCACCACAGTAATAGCAGGCAAAAGCGCAGGGCGCCTGCTCATATGTCTACGCAATCATCACGTGTGCCGGACGATGGATAGGTGCCGAGGGCACCTACTCCTGGTGGTAAACACCAAGTAGCAAGAGAGGATGAGGCCAGTAGGTACTGTCCCTCCTGGAGGTCACAACGTCGGGGTCAGAAAACGTGACTAGATGAGACGAGTTACACTACCACAACACGCCCGGATACTAGAGCCTGACTAGTTGCGACTACTAATGTTGTTGCCACTTATAGAGCAAAGACTGATCTAAGAAGAGAAGGGGTGGCGGCTACAGATGTGGCTGCAATTCCAAGGAGTAGACGACCCAGCCCTCAGAGATGGAAAGAATCGAATCCGCCGTCGATCCTAAGGAGTGAAATGCGCGCACCAATCCATGGGCCCCAGGGAGACGTCGTTCCAGGACGCGTCTCGAAGCGGAGATTGCCGTCGACAACACAATCACACGTTGTTAGGAATGCGAAATAGGAAGTGTTGTGACAACCGCTCTGCACTAATTAGTCGTTGCCATTGGACCGCCATAGCCGCTATTGCAACTGATACTACTATTGTTGCAGTGGTTGCTGCCACTGTAGGTGGCGGTGTGATGCCGCACTATAGTATGGCCCTTGAGTCCCGTCGAGAAACACCACTCTGAGGATCTTTCTCGATCTACTCAAATCTGGGTGAGAGCTTCTTTTTTGTTTACCCCTTTTTTGTCTGTACTGGATACCCCACTCGGAGGGATTTTCCCTTGAAGTTCACCTTTCTAGGTATGAGTGGAGTTCATTTGTTTTTCTCTTTCATTGTTTTCCTTTGTCTTTTTTTCTCTCATCGTTCACCCATTCCGGGGAATTGCTTGTCCTCCCTCTCAAGCCAGGTGCAACTGGTACCTTGCCATTTTCTCTTTTTTTTCTTTTTTCTCTCTGGCCTGCTCATCTCCGGCGAGGGTGCGATCACGTTCATTAAATTGTGGGCGCGATTGCACCACGTTTGTGTGGGTGCGATCGCATCCACGTAGCCGGCCGGTGCTGCCGGCCTTGACTGGCAGCGCCAACCGCGCTACTTTCATGCAAGAGCACGGAAGCGGCAAGGCTGCTGCAGCAGCAGCTGCAGCTGCTGCACCGCGCAGTTGCTACTGCTGCTGCTGTACGCCTCTACTGCTGCTACGTGTCGCGGCTGCTGCTACTGACTTTTTTCTCTATTTTTTTCTTTTGTTCTGCGCACGGTTGCATGTTGCTGCTGCTGCTGCTGTTGCTGCTGCGCGCTATAACTGCTGTTGCGTCGCTGCTTGCTGCTGCACGTTGCTGCTTCTGCTCACTGCTGCCATTTCTGCACGCTGCTGCTGCATCGCTGCTGGTCGTGCACGCTGCTCCTGCCAACATGTTCTGCTGCTTCTGCTACTGTTGCTCCTGCTCCTCACGCTGCACGTACCCCTCTCGAAACTCTGCCAGACGCCGGCCGGTGTAGTCCCCTGCGGTGGTGCATGTGCAGCTTCTGCCACCAATGCAGGAGTGGGTGCTACACCCGAGGATAGTTCATGGCTGCCGCTTGCTTGCTTAAGAAAATGACCGCTCCTTCACGCTGTTGCCTGCGCAGCACCACGTGGAGCGTTCTCTTTGCGTTCCGCCCACTGCTGTCGCTTATGCTGCTCACACGTCCCCCTGCGCTCTGATACCAAATTGGAAATATTTTAGGGCGTGCAGGCCCATGCAAAAATGAACATGAGCTCTGTGTGTGAGTACCATGAAAGACAGCATGAATCTGGCTAAGTCTGGAACGCTGAATATAAAAGAACAAGGAGAAAATACAAATGAGCCCCTAGCGAGCTTACGTACGGGCGCCGGCAGCTAGCCGCACCAGGCCCCGTCAGCCCCGCTAAGCCCAAACGAGTCATCAGGGAGAACACACTGCGTACACCACGATAACAATAACGGTAGTCTCCTCAAGGCTCCGGAACAGCTCTCCGAGTGCCCGGGTCTCGACCACCGAGAAAATATGAGCAATGCCAGAAAATCTCAGAATCAACGTCCAGACATCACACACGGCTTTCCGAACATCAAAAGTGCTAGTACAACCACCGGGTCTCCTCGTCGCACCGGTACAGTCCACCGGGTGCGCGGGTCTCAACCCACTGAGAAAACTCTCCTAGCTCCCGACAAGCCCACAGGGCTGCCGGAACGCATCGACCGCGTCTCGCCAGTGCTGTCGTTGGTGCTCGAGAAGTCTCGGTACATTCCGGAGACCCGTCATGTCGTCACGCCCTCCTCTACCATATACCACCAACGTGGGTACATGAAAAATACTTCAGCGTCAGTTGGGACGGGTGGAAGCCACACAAACCAATAGTGAGCCTAATAAAATGCCCAAAATGTGTAATTGTTGAATAGACTTCTCTTTGGTCACCTCTAGGATAAACCTTATGGCTTAACTTTACTTACAATATCCATCATTACTTCTTAGAAACCATCATTCATACCTTTCATATTGTGCTACTATTAATAAATGGAACCAAATATACGATATTCATTTTGTACACACAAATGAAAAATCTATGTGTTTCCTTTGTATGGCCATGTGTAGCGGGAGGGCCGGTTCAGCCCTCCCTCCTCGCTGAAGCGAGGGGTGGTTGCGGACCACCCCTAGCGTCAATGAGGGCTGGCCGGCGGCCAGCACTTCGCTGGCCGCCGGCCAGCTTGCTGCCGGCCGGCTGGATGGCCGGCGGCCGGCCAAGCGACTCGCCGGCCACCGGCCAGCCAGCCGCCAGCCGCCGATCGCGGCCTCAGCCCGATCAGCGGCTGAGGGTCCACGAGGGCCTCGAGGGCGAGGCCTCGTGGCCTCGTGCCCTCGCCCCTGCTCGCCCTCCTCGCAAGTGAGTGAGCGAGCGAGGACGAGGGAGGGGGACGAGGGACGAGACACGAGAGGATCTGGCGCAAAATCGCCAGCGTGTCTCGCACGCGATGATTTCGCGCCAGAACGTCAGAAAATAAATCGAAGTTCGTTTGTGACGAACTTCGACATAAAATAGATGGAATAACTTGTGCGAACACACGAGGAGGCAAAGGGTCACCTTCAAGCAGCTCGGCAGCGACAAAAGGCATATACCGACAAAGGTCGCCGGGAGGTCTCGTTTGACATCGGTGACAAAGTGTTGCTTAGCACTAAAAACCTTCTGTTGAAGTCGCCACGGGCAAGAAAACGTCTACCAAAGTGGATTGGGCCGTTTCCCATCGTGGCACGCATCGGGCTAGTGGCATACCGATGGCTACTTCCGCCGAGTATGAAGATACATGGCGTGTTTCATGTGAGCCTGATGGCTCCATACACAGCAGACGGAACCGTTCAGCCACCGCCAGCAGTTCTTACTGCCGACGGCCAATACGAGGTCCTTCGCCTACTCCAGCACCGAGAGTGTACTCTTTGGTCGCCCTTGTTAGGGAATACCTCGTTCATTGGGCCGGTTGTGGACCTGAACATAATTCATGGGAGCCCGAATCTCGGTTGCCCACAGGGGTAGTCAACGAGTACTAGAGCGAGCTTGGAGCTCGCACAGATTGACACGTGGCAGGAGGTACCACCTAAATGCGGAAAAAAGTGAACAACATTCCCACAGGGCAGCATTCATGGACAGCGACCATAGGAGGTTGGGGATGCCCAACATGGTTGTTGCACGAACGCTCCAGCCTAATGGGGGTAGACCGCTAGCCGTGCTGACCTAAAAGCTACAGCTTAGGTCCAAGTACCATGCACGTGTTCATGTCTAGCTGGTGATTGAAATTATTAATTTTCTTTCACAATGTTGATTAATCACTAACTGACAATCCTACTTGTTGTTCATGAACCGGGACGGTTCATAATAAGTGGGGAGGAATGTAGCGGGAGGGCCGGTTCGGCCCTCCGTCCTTGCTGAAGCGAGGGGTGGTTGCACACCACCCCTCGCGTTACCGAGGGCTGGCTGGTGGCCAGCCTGCTGCCGGCCGGCTGGACGGCCGGCGGCCGGCCAAGCGACCGGCCGGCCACCGGCCAACCAGCCGCCAGCCGCCGATCGCGGCCTCAGCCCGATCGACGGCTGAGGGCCCACGAGGGCCTCGAGGGCGAGGCCTCGTGGCCTCGTGCCCTCGCCCCCGCTCGCCCTCCTCGCAAGCGAGCGAACGAGGACAGGGGAGGGGGACGAGGGACGAGAGACGAGAGGATCTAGCGCAAAATCGCCAGCGTACCTCGCACCCAACGATTTCGCGCCAGAACGTCAAAAAATAAGTCAAAGTTCGTTTGCGACGAACTTCGACATAAAATAGACGGAATAACTCGTGCAAACACACGAGTTTGAGGTTAAAACCCCTGGTTTGGGTCCCAAAACCAGGGGTAGGGTTAAAAATGGAAATGGGCCTCCGGAGACTCGAAATATTCGAGTCTCCGTGCTCTGGGTCGTTGATGACAATTGTCCCTCAGTCTTGCGAAGGGGGTAAACCCCTGACGCGGACTGAGAACGTGATTATGCGAACTTCGACGACAACTTCAGAGCAGGAGTTGGAGACTCAGCCCGTTACACCATGTCACCTTCAATTAAACATTCTTCAAAGTGAAAATCTATTTCAAAAATAACAAGTCCCCCAATCCATGTACATGCGAGACACCAACTCCAAGGAGTCCAGGCATGCTCAAGGCATGGGTAGTCCTCAAAAGTTGGGCACACATGAACATGGATTGCAAAAAATATTATTCTACTAATTTTTTTAAAAAACATTTATGCAAAGAGATTGGTGAAAAGAACATTTCATCGTTCGTTCGTATACACTGCATGAGTGGACCCTTTTTCTAGGAGCCGGACTACCTCGGAGCATATTTTGAACCATGAACGTGCAAGACACCTTTCCTCTCACATAAATGAGTAGAAATAAATGGTATGCAAGTTACACAAGCATACACACATACACGAATGCAAAAGCATGCACGGACACAACCACATGCATGTCCACACATGCACATACACTGTTCCTCCCTGAATATAAGGTTCTCCTATCCTCCCTCCTCACTTCCTAACACCCTCCCTTCCACATGCAACTCATAATCACACAAGGAGACGATTCTATAGACATCGGTCTTATAATAACTAGTGCGGGTCCAAGAAGTGGACCCTCAGATTTGGAAAGCCCCGGTTTACTCGCCGAACTTAAGTTCGGCAAGGAATCTAGGAATGGGTCGCGAAAGCGAGCCATCTCTGGTGCTGCAACGTTACGGGGTACCCTATTCCGGATGTTTGAAAACAACATCCATCCCATTCGAAGGATTCTGATCTCCATTCGCCCCTTGTTTCAATCCTTGATATCCATAAGCCCCGGCTTGAACACTTTGATCTCAGGACTCCCCGCGGCCAAAGTATCGGTAACGAGGTACCCCGTCGGGTAAATGGTCATTGTCCAGATTTCCATTTTGCGACTTCATTGGCATCTCTCAATGTAAAAATGTTATTATTATCAAATATTTCTATGAAGAAAACGAGATTTTCCAAAAATGTAGGAGGGAGGGGGTGGGCAAATACATTGTACATAATTTTTCGGGGCCAAATAGCTTAGATACTAATTAAACGCAAAGTGTGACTCTGGTCCGCCCGGTAGCGGCAAAAAAAATACTCAAAAGCCCAGTCGAAAATCATGCTCGCTCGCGGCATGCATCGACGGGCGAGCATAAAAAATCCTGCATGCAGAGATCGCTCCCACGCGAGAATCGCGAGGGAGCGATGGCCGCTTTGTTGTTTTTTTGTCACGCAAACCCCCCAGTTCGATTTAGGGTTTTGTATGTTTGGCACGGGAGGAGCCCGCGCCAAACATAAAACCCTACATCGAACTGGGGGATTTGCGTGACAAAAAAAAAACAAAGCGGTCATTGCTCCCTCGCAATCGAGCGAAAACGCCCTTCTTTCGTTTTGGATAATTTTTTGTAAATGCAAACCTATCATTTTAACACACAAAACGCATTCAAACCATACCCCAAATTACATTCAAGGTTTTAGGGTTTTATTTTTGCGCGGGCTCTTGCTGGGCCTCGCGGTAGCGGTGCCCAGCAGGTTCCCTTTCAACGCATGGGGAATCTCAAACTCCCCTCAAACTCTAAACAAACCTCCCCCCGCTAGTATCACAAACCCTTCAACGAAAGGGTTTGTGATACTAGCGGAGGGCGCCGCATACCATGCGTCGTCAGCGCATGGCATGTGGTCTCGCCATGCATTTTTGCCTGTTTTCTTTGTTACTGGCGTGGCGATAGCGGCGGCTGATGGGTAGTTAGGTTATTTCTCGCTCGACGACGGGCGAATCAGTTTTATATTTCTACTATTCGGGTATCTCACGACCGAACCCAATTTTTCGGGGGAGGAGGTTTAAAAAACAAACTTGCGAACAATTCAAAAATGACACCCAACGATAGGAGGCTTTTCCACCTGTTACGAAGGAGTAACGGGTCAAGTCTCCACCTCTAGCTCCTACTCTGAAGTCGTCGTCGGAGTTCGTAGAATGGCGTCCTCAATCTGTGTGAAGGATTTCCCCCCTTCGCAGGACAGAGGGGCAATCGTCACCAATGACCCAGAGCAGGGAAACTCGAATGTTTTGAGTCTTCGGAAGCCCATTTCTGTTTTAAGCCTTTCTACTGGTTTTGGGAACCAAACCGGAGCTTTTTACCTTGAACTCGTGCTTTAACACGAGTTATTCCGTAATTTTTATGTCGAAGTTCATTGCAAACGAACTTCAATTTACGTTTTTGACGTTCTGGCATGAAATCATTGTGTGCGAGGTACGCTGGTAATTTTGCGCCAGCTTTCTCTCATCTCTCGTCCCTCGTCCCCCTCCCTCATCGTTGCTCGCTTGCTTGCAAGGAGGGTGAGTGGGGGCGAGGGCACGAGGCCATGAGGCCTCGCCCTCGAGGCCCTCACGGCCCCTCATCCGCCGATCGTGCTAAGGTCACGATCGGCATCTAGCGACTGGCCGGTTGGTGGCCGGCCGGTCACTTGGCCGGGTGGTGGCCATCCAGCCGGACGGCAGCGAGTTGGCGGAAGGCCAGCGAAATGCTGGCCGTCGGCCAGCCCTCGCTGATGCGAGGGGTGGTGCGCAACCACCCCTCGCTTCAGCGAGGAGGGAGGGCCAAACCAGCCCTCCCGCTACATTCCTCCCCACTAATTATGTACCGTCTCGGTTCATAAACAACAAGCAAGATTGTCAGATAGTGAGTCATCAACATTGTGAAGGAAAAATTAATATTTTCAATCACTAGTTAAACATGAACTCGTGCATGGCACTTGGACCTAAGCTGCAGCTTGTCGGTCTGCACGGCTAGCGGCCTCCCCCCTTTAGGCTGCAGCGCCCGCGCGACAACCATGTTGGGCATCCCCAACCTCCTATGGTTGCAGTACATGAATGCCGCCCTGCGAGAATGTTGTTCACTTTTTCCGTGTTTAGATGGTGCCCCCTGACACGTGTCGATCCGCGCGAGCTACCAACTCGCTCCAATACTCGTTGACCACCCCTATGAGCAACCGAGATTCGGGCTCCCATGAGTTATGTTCAGGTCGAAACCAGGCCCAATGAACGAGGTATTCCCTAACAACATGCGACCAGAGAATACGCTCTCGGTGCTGAAGTAGGCAAAGAACCTTGTATTGGCCATCGACAACAACGACTGTCGGTCGTGGCTAAACGGTTACATCTGCCGTGTATGGAGCCAAAAGGCTCACATGAAACACGCCATGTACCTTCATACTCAGCGGAAGCAGCAATCGGTATGCCACGGGCCCAATGTGTGCAACGATGATAAAAGGCCCAATCCACTTCGGTAGACGTTTTCGTGCCCGTGGCGACTTCAGCCGAAAAATTCTTAGTGCTAAGCAACACTTTGTCACCGATGTCAAACGAGACCCCACAGCAACTTTTGTTGGCATATGCCCTTTGTCGTTGTCGAGCAGCTTGAAGGTGACCCTTCGCCTCCCGTAAAAAGGAGTCAATGCACTCAGCAAAGGCTTGAGCAGGACGAACCTGTCCTCTTGTACTCCCACTCTTCACCAATAAAGAGGGTACCACTGAATGCCGACCACTGTTCAACACAAACAGTGTGAACTGTGTAGACTCGTTCACCGAGTTATTCACCGCAAACTCTACCGGTGCTAGGAATTCGTCCCAGTCATTCATGGAAGGATCGACGTGTATGCGGAGAGTTTTTTCCAGAGTGTGGTTCATGCGCTCTATTTGTTCATTATTTTGACGGAGAAATACTGTCGACACCTGCGACTCGCTACCGGAGTACTTGTGCACATTTTGCCAGAACTTAGTAGCAAATTTTTGATCTCAATGAGAGATAACACGCAACGGCAAGCCGTGGTACTTTACGACACCCTTAAAGAAGTGACGAGCGGTCTCCTTTGCATTCACATCAGTGGTTGTGGGAATCAAGTGTGTCATCTTCGTCAGACGATCCATAACCACTAGTTTTGCATCATGGCCACGGGCCGTGTCAGGAAGACCAGTAATGAAGTCCATGCTGACGCACTCCCATGGAGTCCCAGGAATGGGAAGCTATTGAAGTAGTCCATATAGCTTCTTGTTACTAGCCTTATTATGAAGACATGGTTGCATGTCATGCAATACTTACGTACATCGACACTCCATCATGGCCAGCAATAGTGGGCCGAGAGTGCGTGTCCAGTCTTTTGAGGTCCCACATGACCTGCGACCGGTGGGTCGTGGAACTGGGAGATAATCCTGTGGAAAAGGTCTCCCAGTTTGGCACAACAACTTGTTCTCCGTGCCTGAAGATTTCTGCGGCCTCCACAAGTCCGTCCAGATTTTGAGATTCTTGAAACCAAGAATCTATACAGTATCCTTTGCGAATCCTATTTACAAAACTGTTGTACTAGATAATCTCTCGTGGTGGTTGCCGCAGAGGTGTAGGGAGATCTGGTATTCATACTGTTGCTGTTGCAATAGCCATAAAACACAGACCGACCTCAATGGTTCTTTTAATTTCCACATGCTGTCGGCTTAGTGGATCGGCCACATTGATGCATCCTGACCTATATTCCCACGTGAAAAAGAATTGGCTGAGGTATTTGCTCCAACGTGCCTATCATCTTGACAGGTTCAGTTGCGTTTGGAAAAACACCAATGGGCTAAGGTCGGTCACGACCGTCACACCCCCTTCAGCATCCTCGAGGTAGCAAAGCCACATCTTGAAAACGTGCACTACCGCAAGGAGCTTTTGATCCCCAGTTGTGTACTGTGTTTCCACGGGGATGAGTTTCTGTCTCTCATACACAACTGGGTGACCGTTTTGCATGAGGACGGCTCCGAGTCCTACTAGCAACTCATCACATCAAACCTCCCATGGTTGCGATGGATCTGGAAGATCTAGGACGGGCATTGTGGATAGAAGCTCTTTGAATTTGAGGAAAATATTCTTGCAATCAGATGTCAATTCCCAATACACGCAGTTTCGCGTGAGCCTGGTTAGCGGTACTACCAGGGTCAAATACCCTTGCATAAACCATCAAAAGTAGTTTTCAAGGCCAAGGAAAGACCGAATGTACCCAACATTTTCCGGACGTGGCCAGACTACAACGGCTTGGACCTTTCATGGATCGACACGGATGCTGTCCTTGCCCACGATGCGTCCAAGGTATTCGAGCTCATCTTGTGCAAACTTACACTTGCTCACTTTGGCATAGAACTTCTGTTCCCAAAGGATTGCGAGGACTTCACGCAGATGTTCTATGTGCTCTTCCATTGATTTGGAGGAATTTAGGATGTCGTCCAGGTAAACCAAGACAAACTGACCGAGTTTCTTGGCGAACGTTTGGTTCATTTCTCCTTGCAAGGTTGCCGGGGCATTTGTAAGCCTGAAGCATAATACTCAAAACTGATAGTGTCCCATGTGCGTTCAAAAAGCGGTTATGGGTACATCATCTTCCGTGATGCGGATTTGATGGGACCCTTGAGACAAATCCAAGGACAAAAATTCTTTTGCCCCTTGGAGTTGGTCATAAAGGTCCTCAATCCGCAGTAAGGGGAATCGATTTTTTACCTTCAGCTTGTTCAACGCTCGCTAATCCATGCACATGCGTAAACCATCGTCCTTTTTGTTCAAAAAAATGATCGGAACACCGTACGGCGAGCCACTTGGCTCGAGCTATCCTTTTGCAAGGTACTCTTTGATTTGGCGTTTGGCCTCTCGCCTTTCTGCTAGACTAAGGTAATACATGGGCCTGAATGGAGGAGTCGCCTCCAGTTGCATTCGAATCGTGTGGCCCACGTGTCTATCTCGTGGAAGCCCAGCCGGTGGGTCTTGGAATACATCCGAGAACTCCGCCAATAGAGATTTTATCTCTTGTGGCATGTTTTCCTTCATGTCATCCTCTACTTTCTGCAACGGAGCCAAGAAGTATCGACAACCTTGTCGAATATGTCTGTTGACCTGCATCACAAACAAGCTGGCATGGACTTTGAGTCGGATCGGTGATAATTCCGTACTTGGAATCAACGTAAAGCGACGCTGTCCTTTTTGGAGGATTAAACGCTTTGATTTAAAGCACATTAGAGCCTTGTTTTCACAGAGTGAGGGATCACCTAACACCATGTCAAACAAGTCAAGAAGATTGAGTACCTTCAACATAACACTCTGTGTGTACCCTTGAATACAATATTTTTCTTTACAAGTACCAATCACGGGTACAGTACGGTTGTCACCGACGACAACTGTGACATTTGATGGCTCATACTTCAGGCCAACCTGTCAGTTAAAGCCAAGGCTAACAAAGGAGTTATTCCCTTCAGTGTCAGCAAGAACGTTCGCGTGAGCACCAGCTAGGTGTCCTTTGAATCGTATCTTCAGGTTGCCTCCACTCTTCCGAGTGAACAAGCTTGATAATGACAAGCCGAGTTTGTGATAAACACAGAATCTAGACGGCCGATGCCGCAACTCCCATGATTCACCTACTCGAGTCCACATCTTGTAAGCACGTGTAAATTCGGGTAGCACCTCCCAGTCTTTAAATTTCACTGGGTCAAAATTGTTGACTAAAGTTACCACAGACATGATTGAATTCATCGCTTTGAGGGCGTTTTCTTCCAACACTATGTTACATAATTCTTACACAGTTGTTGGTGTCGCCACCACTAAGCAGGTTCATTCATCCATCTCATCCGATGATGTAAGATTTAGTGCGCAATGTCGATCAGCAAGTGCACAATGAGGTTCAATGAGAGGGGAGAAAACAACAGAGAAATTTGAACTCGTCAAAAACTCAAATTGTTGAACATCCTCGTCTGAAAACATGAACCCACACTTGTGATCCAGTTTTACCCTTAAGTGGCCCCCACTAACGTCACTCAGGGGTGGGGAAAACCCGCCCCACGGCCTTGTTTGTTACCACGGCCGGGCCTATTTCCACGACCGTGACCCTATGCACGGCCCTGTCCGCAGCCTCCTACTGCACCCTCCCAACAAGTTACCGATGTTGCGGCTAACGTGGCGGCCTCTTGTCCACCACCAACAGCCTCAGGGCACTGAGCCTTGAAGTGTCTGGACTGCATGCAGCTGTGGTACAATCCCTCACGAAAGGCCATGTTACGATGCTCGCACGCCACCTGTAGCTCGTCATTGTCAAGGCAGCGCTTGTAGTTGGGGAGCTTGTTCCCACCAGTCTTCTTGGCTGAGGGGTTTGCCGGCTGCTTACCCTTGACCTCGCCCCGCTGCCCGGCTGTCCCTCCAGCCCCTGCAACATCAATGCGTGCATCGCGGCCTTGCTGTACACACACGTTCGGCCGTGCATCCGAGTAGTGCTTTGGGTTCGCCAAATACACTTCGCTCATGTAGTCTCGCAACGCCTTCCAGCATGTCCAAGTTTGGCCCATTGCGGTTTTGCTGGTCTTGTCCTTCAGCTTCACGCTGGCAATACCATCGCGCAAGTAATCCAGCAACAAGCACTCTGGGTACTTGAAGGTCTGGGTACCGTCGCTCTTGGTGAAGCTTTTGGCTTCCTCCACGAGTGCGGTAAACTTTCTCAAGTAGGCCTCAAGCGAGTTATCCAGCTGCCTGAAGTCCTTGATCTTGTGGAAGGCGCACTGCGCCTCCTCACGCTGGGTACACTTCTTATGCATGATTGTGTAGAAGGCTTCCCATGGCATAGGCTACCACTCAAGGTGAGGCCTCTGCGCACTCCACTCCTTGACCACAAACTTAAAGAGCTTATCTTCAAGCCGTATCGTGGCAAGATCACCCCACTGATTGAGTGGAGCCTTGTCAACGCGTAGGAAGTGCGCCATGCGGTTCAGCCAGTTGGTTAGATTCATGCCCTTCTGGAAGATCTCCACACTGTGGAAGAACGACGTGTTCATGATCGGTCCCGAATTCGTCGAGGTAGGCAAGTTGTTGCTGCCACCGGCAGTGGCATCAGCAGCTATGACGTGCTGCACTTGATGCTGCATCCACACGTGGGTTACGCTCTGCAATGCCTTGTCGAGGTCATTGCATCAACGGCTTGCCTCATGGGCCAGGCGCTGCAGCTGGCGATCATGTTTGAGATCCGTGATGCTCTGCCCGAAGTGGGCCAGCAGGTTGCCGAACGCGAACTTGAGCTCTGATTTTGTCAGAGCATCGGCGAGTGCCTCCAGGGCCTTCGTTGTCCGTGCACATTTACCCACTACAGGAGGGTACTTTTTGCGTACATGCCTCCATGGATTCCCACCTTTCGGAGGAGACCGTCGTCAGCAACAGCGCTCGAGTGGGTGTTGCCCTGCCGTATTGCGCCACAACGTAGGAAGGGAGGTCCAACCCCACTCCTCCGAGTGGTGCCATACCCCCACCATCGGTGGTAATCTTGAGTTGGCCCACTGACTCAGCAGCAAACTCCGCAAGCCTTTGGCGGTCATCGCGAGTTGCGTTTGCGGTGATGTCATCCGGCTCGTTCTCGTGGGAACTTCCTGCGTGGCTGCTTTCGGCGCCTTTGCTGCTCTCGATAGCCTCGCTGGTATCGGTAGCTTTGGGCGATGCGGTGAGCGCCTTGGCCTTCTCGAGCAATCGACTCGAGTTTGTCGCATGACGATGGCGATGATCACGATCCTCATCTCCTTCGCCATCGTCGGTGTCGTGCTCTTCATCGGGATCCACACCCGGGTGGTCGTCCTCGAGCGCGGCGTCCGTCGCGTGGGGGTCGTCCACGTGCGTGTCGACGTGCTCATCGAGCACTTTTTCGACTTCCGCATGCTTCTTGGTGTCGCCAAGGTTGGTGCTGGTTACCTTCGGTGATACGGTTGCCTTTGGTTTGGCAACCGTGCTCGCGACGGCGGCTCCCAAGATTTGGAGTCCGCCTAGGGGGTGTGGTGAGGCCGTCACCACCTTGCCCTTGTTGGTCTTCGACGGTCCGGGACTTACCATCTAGTTGCCCGTACAACTAGCACATGAAAGCCGTTGTGGGGATCACCTCACAAATTTGAGGAGGGATTGCCTCCCACAATCTCCTTGCTCTTACGATCGGTGAGGTAATTATAGATTTAATTTATGTTTTCCTAGGCCGCCAGGTCGGCACAAGGGTGTGGATTTTGAAAACTAGTCTTCCTAAGCTATGATCCACGGCAAATGGTAGTGACTAGAATATACAAAAATAAAAAATTACAAGACAAGAAAATAACAAGGGATGTGAGTGTCACTCACCAAACAAGAGGAAGGAGTGCAAGGAGGAATTCTAAAAATTCCTAGTAATTCTTTCACTCTTTCTTCTACCTCCTTGTCTTCCTCTTATCTTCTTGTCTTCCTTGGCCTTCTCTTCATGCTCTTTGACACCTCTCGTGTTCTTGGGCAGCGTCTCCCTTAAGCCGGCGGCGTTGGAGTGCGGTCAAAACCCTTCAAGGTGATACCCTCCTTCTTTTTAGGGTACTCTCAGGTCCTGAGAGTCCCAGATCTTGGAAAAGGAAGTTTCCCAAATTTTTTGGATGAGGGAGGGAGGAAGAAGTCTTGTACATGGGGAGGATTTGATGGTTTTTGGGGTTGGGGACTCCCCACCCTGTCCCACAAAACTCCTCCTAGACCCTTGGAAGTGAGGAGAGGCTGGAAGGAAGTGGCTCCACCAAGTACAGTTTTTTTTCCTGCTCTCGAACATACTTTGTGGCACTTCAATCCGTGAATTATGGATGTCGTAGTCCCGTCTGGTGTTTCTACTGCTGCTTGTGGCTACCGGCGACATTTTATATACGACGTAGCCACCGTTTCCGTCAAACCCTTAGTCGCAAGGGTCTTCTAGCTCTGATACCACTGTAATGGGTCGAGTCTCCAGCTCCTGCTCTGAAGTCGTCATCTGAGTTAATAGAAGGGCATTCTCAGTTCGTGTCAGGAGTTTTCCCCTTTCGCTGAACTAAGGGGCAATCGTCATCAACGACCCAGAGCAAGGAGACTCGAATATTTCGAGTCTCCGGAGGTCCATTTCCGTTTAAGACCTTAACCCTGGTTTTGGGACCCAAACCGGGGGTTTTTACCTCGAACTCGTGCTTTCACATGGGTTATTCCATTATTTTTATGTCGAAGTTCATCGTAAACGAACTTTGATTTATGTTTTTGACATTCTGGTAAGAAATCGTCGTGTGCGAGGCAAGCTGGCAATTTCGTGCCAGCTTTCTCTCGTCTCTCGTCCCTCGCCCCCCTCCTTTGTCCTCGCTCACTCGCTTGCGAGGAGATCGAGCGGGGGCAAGGACACGAGGCCACGAGGCCTCGCCCTCGAGGCCCTCGCGGCCCCTCAGCCGCCGATCGGGCTGAGGCCGCGATCGGCGGCTGGTGGCTGGCCGGCTGGTGGCCGGCCGATCACTTGGCCAGCCGCCGGCCATCCAGCCGGCCGGCAGCGAGCTGGCCGACGGACAGCGAAGTGCTGGCTGTCGGCCAGCCCTTGCTGACGTGAGGGGTGGTGCGCAACCACCTCTCGCTTCAGCAAGGAGGGAGGGCCAAACCGGCCCTCCCGCTACAGTAGGGCGTGTTCCTTGAAATTGAAATAATGCTAAAAACATCATAAACGACTCAATACGGAAACGGGGTACATTGTGACGTTACAATACACCCCTCATGTCGGGGTATATTGTAACGAAATAATATACCCCGCGGGCCATCACCGGGCTTCCCCGTGATAAGACAGGGCTTTTGGTAATCCAAAAATGAAAAGCGGGGCGACCTGTGCCCAACTTCTCAGCCACACAGGGGTTTGGCGAGTTTGGTTTCTGAACCTGGGGCATATGGATATCTTCTTGTCTCTGCTAGTCCTGTCGAGTGCTGTTTAGCTTGTTTGCCAAGCAAACGAGGTAAACAAGCTGAACAGCACAGATAGGCTGGAATTTCTAAGAAGTCAGTGGACGATGTCGAGGAAATGGTGTAGTCGACATGACCCTAATGCAGAAGTACAAATTTGAGGGAGATGAACAGCCAGATATCTCTGGAACAATTCCCTAAAGTAAACGTCGCCTACAACGACCCAATTTGTATGAAGACGCCAACATTATTCGGAAAAAAGGTGAAACTAACGTTGAAATCGACAAATTTTGAGAACAAATGCATACATTTCCCACCTTTCAAAAGATCATGCACGGATACTCCGGTATTCTGTTCATTTGTTTTCAAAGGTGGGGATTCTGTGCATTCCTATGCGCCTCGAGAAGAAATTGGGTATTCTGTTGAATTTATTTCAACTTTCAGAAAATTGAGCATTCTGCTCTAAACCTTTTTAAAGATTTAGAGACGAATTGGCGACACCCATCGCGAGAATGTGGGTATTTGGGAATTACTCCATTTTCAAAACAGGGCTTGCGGTATACTCTTTTTTAATCTGGGGGCGAACGAGCCATGATCCGTTGAGAGTAGGGGCCAGCGAGGAATTATCCGGGGGGAGGGGGATTTCTCAGGTCTATGTCCAACATTTACGGGCTACAGGTTTGGCCACCTTAAGAGGTTTTCTGTCAAGGATTTGGCTTTTTAAAGCATATTAAGCTCTTGCATTGTTGGTATCGCGTCTATGTCTTACATGGGTTGTGTTTCTCAGTTACTATTTCTGAAAATGGGTACGTGGGACTTCTGCCATATTCATTAAGAGTAAAATTTAGGAACTAAATTTATCCTTTTTTCAGGATAATATAGCGTACATATCCATGGCTTTTTTTAGCAACGCTAGGTCCATGACGTTCAGAGAAGTAACGACCCCCTCCCCCGCCTAGTTTTAAGAGACACAACCACATCCACCCTCCATGGAAAATGACAGAAAAGCCCATTTGGAATGGTGACAATCCTGAACACTTGTGGAACACATCCTGTCCTACAAAAAAAACCAGTCTTCCAACCCACTTCCATCAATTGGTTTGTTTACAAACCCACAAACAGCTATGAATTTTCAGTAGGGGTTTGATTATGTACCGATGTAGGTTCGCTGTGTTGTTGTTATGTGTGACCGTGCCGATACATGTGTCCTCCTTGTCCTGTCACTTGGTCAAACCATGCAGATTGAACGGCATGACGACAACCTCTCTGGATTGGACGATCGTGACGTCACAGACATTTGCCAAGATGATGTTTGATGTTTCAGCCGCACGTCCAGGAGAGCTGTGACTTTTTAACTGATAGGAGCCATAATGTTGCTAGCTTGAGATCCTCATGGTGCTTGCGTAGATCACAAACATCCTAGTTGGTGTGACACAACTACGGCTGGTGAGTGACATGGGCCACAGTCTCACGCCATCACTGATGGGCTTGAAAGTTTGAAGACAAAAATGGGCTGATGGTCATCTGTTCCGGCGCGGAGGTTTCCGTTTCTTACCGCCCCCGTAGTTGGCTCCAACCCATTTCCTACAGCTACTGTGCCAGTCAACATTTGCGCTAGCGCCGTCACCGCTACAGCAGGGTCGCGACTGATGGCGTGAGACCATGATTCTGATGAACAGTGCACGTCACTGCCCATCAGCGCCCATCAACCGAAAGGCTTGATGGGAGCTGATGGGATGACAAAATCATCACGCAAGATTTGCAAAATTTATTAAAATTACCCGCCCTCCGATCAGACAACACCTCCCCTCTTTGCAAAAGTGCGAATTTCGTGTTACTAATTGTCCAATCTAAACTAAAAATTGAATCAGTGGCGGGAAAATTGAATAATGTTACCCATCAGCGTTTGCTGATGGTGCGACTGCGATGGCCACAACATCGCCCGAAATCAGCCGACAGATTAAGTTTCAACTTTCCCGCGCTTTTTTTCAACCCCCATCTGATGGCGTGAGACCACGGCCATGGTCCGTCCATAGGTGTAGCACAGATGCTAATCCTACCAGGTTCGCGTTGCAGGGCCTTCTGTTGTCTGTAGCGGCCGCTCGTGGGTGGTGGCGTGTCCCTCACACCGAGCTCGCTTGCATGAGGGGAGCACACTCAGGGCCTGAACCGATGCATTGATTGTGATTTTGATTTCATGGTAGATAGGGGGGAGGGGGCACGCGAAAACATCCGCGGGAGCTCGCAACTGTTTCCGAATCCGCCAGAAAAGTTAACGAAGGCGAAGGAGGAATCAAACGACTCCCGCCGATATCCTTGGACGTTAACCTGATGCCGGTCTACGTGGCATGCTTCCTAATGTGTGGGAAACGTCCTAATTGCGGAAACGGCAAAAATCAGTCTGAATGCCTGGCATGTGGACGTTTATCATAAAACGTTTTTCAAGCCATTTTTTTACCAAATCTCCTCCTACATCAACGTGTTCAAATGTGTTTTCTTGACACGTCGTTCCAAGGGAAAAGCAAGCACTTTGCACGCACCGTGACGTCATGCGCTATGCGCCGGAAAATGAACTACGTTCTTCCGAAAAATCAGGGTTGATGTCAAAATCGGACATCGAAAAGCGTGAAATTGACGGATTCCAAGTTGCAGTCCCACTGATTCGAACCGTTTCCCACGTACACGTAGAATCAACCAAAAATCAAAGATCGAGAGGGAAATCGATGAACCCTAGAATCAAAATCAATGATTCTTGCATCGGTTCAGGGCCTCACTGTCATACATATCACCTTGCACGTCGACCGCTAGCACTTGTCTCGTTGTGACATCAGTTCTTCGCTAAGTCGACTGGGCCTCCACACTCTCTCTTTTGGTCTACTTCTGTTGTGACTATTGTTGTACCATTGAATAGTATAAGAGCTAGGTAGGATTAGACCTAGAGTGTGAAAGCCGCGATCCTATTACCTCGGTTATTTGAGGTGCTCTACTCTCCTAAGCACTGCTCCCTCTCCTCACCCAAGCCAGCGGCACCTCTGTGGTGTCTCGACCACCGCGCCTCCAAGCAGTCGTATTGCTTTTCTTCAGTAAGCTTCTATCGCTGCTATTGCGACGGGCCCACCGCCTGCCGTGATTCGCAAAGCGATAGGGCACACCGCAACAATCTTGTCACAGATTAGGCTTTCGGCCCCGTCTTGCGCCCACCACCCAGCCTCTCCCGCATTAACATCGACCAGCAGTCAATAGCTGTCGTGCTCGACTGTCCTTATGCAAGAGGAGGACCCCATCGTCTTTGCCAACCTGGCGTAGCAAGGGGAGCTTCACGCCTCTCCCTCTCACGGCCCCTGTCCCGCTGAGTCACCCTACTTTGAGTCTCCGTTTGACAAAGAGGTGGCCGCCGTTGACGAGCACGCTGTCGCCAGGTGGGAGGCCAAACAGGAGGAGGATCACAGGCATGCTGAGCTCCGCCTTCTCTGCCGTGAGGACCCGCATTACTCGGACAATGAATACTCGCATTGTGAGGATGTGTGGGACTACAAAGAGCGGATGGAGCAGCGCAAGACTTACTACACCGTCTTGAGCGGTACCCCGGAGTACAGCCGGATCCCCCATGCCCGTCTAGCCTCACCAACGCACCACGCCCAACTGAAGCTGCTACTGCATCAGCCATGCAACCCTGACAGCAATGTCATTGGGCTCAATTGTACGAGCCCTCACAGCCGATCGCAAGCGTCTCTTCCCCTCCCTCTACGCAGTCTGGGTCTGTATTGCCGTCTGCACCACCATCTGCACTGTAGCCTCCACTGCAATTGGAGCAGCCCCAGCCACATCCGTGGAGCATGAGCACGTCCCGCCATTCGGCTCCTACGCTGAGGAACTCCGAGAGAGTGACCACACACCGAGGCCTCCATCTCTTGTAAAGCATTCATCCGACCCGGTACGTCTTGCCACTACTGGTCTAGACTCCATGGAAACAACATCAGCTTCCTGTGTTGCGACAGCTTGCGCCTCGCGTGCTCCTGCTGCTACTACTACTGGTCGTGCCAAAACAGAGCTCATCTGCACTGGTGCTGACTACGGTTCATTTGCGTGGGCCACAGTCAACATCGCCGCGCACCTGGTTGCTACTGCCAGTGACATTGTTTTTGCGGCTGCTGAGGGTGCCTCTTCCACAGCTACCCTAGTTGTTAGCATTCGTACTGCACTTCAGTCTTCTGCTGTCCTGTATGAGGCGGCCACCTCTCCTAGTGCTGAACGGCTCTACTCTCTCATTTCCATCATGGCTGCCACAGTTTTCGCATCTGCCTATGCTCTCACGGGTCTACTCTGTGTGACCGTCACAATCTTCACAGGAGTTTCTGTTCTTGTAGCCGCCGGTGCAACTATGTGCCTGCCACTGTTCATCCTCCTCCCAAGTGCACCGCGTCGTGAGAACTTGTCTGGTTGATCTGCTCTCGCCCTGTCTGTGTTGCAACCCCTCTGAGGCATGGTTAATCAAGGCCAGATTATACACGACAAGTTCAGTGCATATGGTAGGTTGATTTTGGTAATTTCCAAGAAATTGTCCTCAGATGTAAAATCGTTGTGTTCACGAGGAGAATGTTATACATTTTGTGCATGTAATAAATTTACCTTAATAACTAGATGTAATCAAATTTTGAAAAAAGAAGAATTATGACTTTTTTGTCGAACGTATACAAGACGTATTTCTGTCCTTCAACTTTGTGGAGTGACTTGTCTATAGATACGAAACTTACTTTCTTGTTATGTATCTATGGTTTGAAACAGAACTCCGATCAAGCGTATTCTCACGATTTCTCAGTCGTGAGAATACGCTCGGAGATTAGGACAAACGTTGGAACTCGGATCCCCCCCCCCCAAAACGGCAAAGTGTATTGGGTTAGTATAGCTGGTGCGTGTATTGACTAGCATCTACATGAATACACTAGTTTATTTGATACACCAGTGTTTTTTTTCACGTCCGTGAGATACACGGACCATAGACACTAACCCAATACACTAAGCACTTTGGTGGGGGGGGAGTAGGAGGTAGCATGGGATCCGGATCCCACCCCCCCCCCCCTCCCAAAAGGCTAGAGTGTATTAGCTCAGTGTGGCAGGTTGGTGTACTCGATTTGAGTGATGGGAAAAAAATGTACACTAATGTATTGGTAGTCGCAGACCGTTGATCGAAGACGATCGACGAACGACGACTGTCAATGTCGATCCTCGAGATGATCGTCGTCTCGTCGTGGGGATCTCCCCGACGACGGAACGGGCACCATATAGTCGGGACCCACCCACCCCCCAAAACCGTTCAGTGTATTGGGGGTGTGTATGTGGTCCGTGTATTGCATACCAACTAAATGAATACACTAGTGTATGCGATGCACTAGTGTTTTTTTTTTCAAGTCGGAGAGATACAAGGACCATATACACTCACCCAATACACTAAGCACTTTTGGAGGGGGGGGGGGGGGGGGGGGGGGGGGAGTCGAGGGTAGCATGGGATCCGGATCCCAACCCCCCCCCCCCAAAAAGGCTAGAGTGCATTAGCTCAGTGTTGCAGGTTGGTGTACTCCATTTGAGTGATAGGAAAAAAAATTGTACACTAATGTATCGTTAGTCACAGACCGTCGATCGACGACATCCGACGATCCACGATCGACAAATGCAAGTTATGATTCCGGGTTACGAGGAACCACCCCGACGATAGGAGGGAACCTGTTGGGCCCCGCTGCCGCGGGGCCCAGGAGGTGCCCGGGCAAGCAAAAAAACAAAACCCCAACCCGGGTGTCATTCGCGCGTGGGTTTGATCGCAAAAAAAGGTTTGCTAGTCTTTTGAGTGGGAGGGTACGAAATCCCCCTCCACGATAGAAGGGAGCCTACTGGGCTCCACTATCGTGGGGCCCAGGAGGTGCCCGGGCAAGCAAGAAAATAAAACCCCAACCCCAGAACGTAACGAAGTTCCGATTGTGTCTCTGCGCTGTTGTATGACAAGGAATAGACAGTACTATTCCTTACGGTAGTAGCACTAGTAACTTCCAAGGACATGAGTACGTCTATGTAATCAAACTGGCAATAAAACTGTGAAAAACTAAAGCATATTACTTTCGTGTGTTCAAAACTTTATTAGATGCCCTCCAAGAATGTTCGTATGTTAAATCATAAAAATACATGCCCATATATTTACTTTGTAAAGTAGATTGTAACGTAAGTTCCACAAAGCTACCACGTAACTTCCAAAGGCATACATTAGACATGTACACTGTATAAATAGTGTAGTTTTTAGAGGTAATGAACCATAAATGACCCCTCTGGAAGTGCTCACCTAGCTCCCTGCATCATCCATTAGTCTTTACGCCCACTGGGGCAAAGGACACTCTGCTCATAATTTGTTTGCGGCTGTCTTGCCACCATCATGGAAGCCGTTACCGCGAATGTCGACAACTCCAGGCAAAAGTCTTGGCCTCAATGGACTGGGAATGAACTCTTGATCAAGGCTCACAAGCAGTGACATTCTATGGCCACTGATTTAAGCTTTCCAGAACATCAAAGCATGCCAGATTTGAAGCTTCCTAGTAGATTCTATGACTTCTAGAGTGTCCCTTAGTAAGCTGTCATTTTTCTCAAATAGGAAGGCAATCCTTCCCTCCTCTAGAAGATTCTGCCCTCTCCTAGATTCCTCAGTTTCATTCTAGCAGGTGGGAAGGTATCTAGAAGACCAGGACACCTCTAGATTCCTTGTAGACCAAACTACCTCTTCTAAAAGGTGTGCCACCTTCCTGGACCCTCACTTAGCCTTCTAGAAACTCAAGGAGGAACTCTAGAGGTTGAGCTAACTTCTTAGCACTTATTTTCCACATCCCTTGAGGCAGGTCAGAAATTCATCTTGTGGGACTTGAACAAGGGTCCCTGCCTCTAGAGATGGACACCATTAACCACTAAGCCACTTGGGCTTGTCTTTTCGGCGTTTCTTTTTTGAGTCACTCCTGCCATGGTGAGGAGCACAACTCCAACAGCAACTTCAAGTATCGCAACTGCCAGTGTTGCAGCTGCCATTGTTGCAACTCTTAGGGCTACAACTGGAAGTGTTTAAACCGCCCGTGTTGCAGCCGCCAATGTTGCAACAGCCAGTGTTGCAACTGCAAGTGTTGCAACTTTGAGTATTGCAACTGCAAGTGTTGCAACTGCCAATGTTGCAACTGCAAGTTTTTCAACTGCCAGTGTTGCGACTTCCAGTGCTGCAACTGCCAGTGTTGAAACTGCCAGTGTTGCAAGTCTAAATTTTGTAAATGCCAGTGTTGCAACTGCCAGTGTTGCAAGTCTAAATGTTGTAACTGCCAGTGTTGCAAGTGCCAGTGTTGCAACTGCTAATGTTGCAATTGCGAGTGTTGCAACTGCCACTGTTCCAAATGCCATTGTTTTAAATTCCAGTGCTGCACCTGCAAGTGTTGAAACTTCCAGAGTTGCAACTGCCAGCTTTGCAACTGCCAGTGTTGCAACTGCCGGTGTTTCAGCTGTCAGTGTTGCAACTGCCAATGTTGCAACTGTCAGTGTTCTCAATGCCAGTGTTGCAACTGCCAATGTTGCAACTGTCAGTGTTCTCAATGCCAGTGTTGCAACTGCTTGTTTTGCAACTTCCAGTATTGTAATTGCAAGTGTTGCAACTACCAGTGTTGCAACTTCCAGTGTTGCACCTTCGATAATTGCAACTGCCAGTCTTGGAACTGCCATTGTTACAACTGTCACTGTTGCAACTTCCATTGTTGAAACTGTTCGTGTTGCAACGGCTAGTGTTGCAACTAGAAGTGTTGCAAGTGCAAGTGTTTCAACTGCCAGATTTTAAACTGCAAGTGTTGCACCTTCTAGTTTTGCAGCTGCCAGTGTTTTAACATCTAGTGTTGCAAGTGAAAGTGTTCCAACTGCCAGTGTTGCAAATGCAAGTGTTGCAACTGCAAGTGTTTCAACTGCCAATGTTGCAACTGCCAGTGCTACAGGTGCAAGTGTTGCTACTGCCAATGTTGCAACCGCCAGTGTTGCAACTGCAAGTGTTTTAACTGCCAGTGTTGCAACTGCCAGTGCTACAGGTGCGAGTGTTGCAACTGCCAATGTTGCAATTGCCAGTGTTGCAACTGCAAGATTTATAGCTGCAAGTGTTGCAACTTCCTGCGTTGGAAGTGCCAGAGTTGCAACTGTCAGTTTTGCAACTCCCAGTGTTGACACACTAAGTGTTGTAGCTGCCAGTATTGCAACTGCCAGTGTTGCAACTGCCAGTGTTACAACTCTAATTCTTGCAACTGTCAGTGTTGAAACTACAATTGTTGCAACTACCATTGTTGAAACTGCCACTGTTGGAACTACCTATGCTGCAACTGCCATTTTTGCAACTGCCAGGGCTGCAACTGCAAGTGTTGCAATTGCAAGTGTTGGAACTGCCAGTGTTGCAACTGCCAGTGGTTCAACTGCCAATGTTGCAGCTGCCAGTGTTTCAACTGCCAGTGTTGCGACTGCCAGTTTTGCAACTGCCAGTGTTGTAACTGCCAGTGTTGCAACTCTAAGTGTTGCAACTTGCCAGTGTTGCAATTGCCAGTGTTGCGATTCTAAGTGTTGCAACTGCCTGTGTTGCAAGTGCCTGTGTTGCACGTGCCTGCGTTGCAACTGCCAGTTTTGCAACTACAAGTGTTGCAACTTCCAGTGTTGTAACTGCTAGTTTTGAAACTGCTATTGTTGCAACTGCCATTATTGCAACTGCAAGTGTTGCAACTACCACTGTTGCAACTTCCAGTGCTGCAACTGCCATAATTACAACAACTAGTCTTGCAACTTCTTGTGTTGCAAATTCCACTGTTGCAACTTCCAACGTTGCAACTGTTCGTGTTACAACTGTTCGCGTTGCAACTGCCAGTGTTGCAACTGGAAGTGTTGCAACTGCAAGTGTTGCAACAACCCGAGTTTCAACTCCCAGTGTTGCACCTGCCAGTTTTGCAGCTTCCAGTATTGCAACTCACAGTGTTGCAAGTGCAAGTGTTACAACTGCCAGTGTTTCCACTGCAATTGTTTCAACTGCGAGTGTTGCAGCTGCAAGTTCTGTAGGTGCCAATATTGCGACTACAAATACTGTAACTGCCAGTGTTGCAACTGCAATTGTAGCAATTGCAAGAGTGACAACTGCCAGTGTTGCAAATGCCAGTGTTGCAACTGCCAGTGCTACATTTGCAAATGTTGCAACTGCAAGTGTTGCAACTTCCAGTTTTGCAACTGCCAGAATTGGAACTGCCAGTGTTCGAACTGCAAGTGTTGCAAGAGCCAGTGTTGCAAATTCCAGTGTAGCAACTAATACCTTCGTTGTTGTATACCTTCGTTCGTACCTTCATTGTTGGCAACGACTCACATGGCGACGTCATCTAGGTGCAGTATCTGACAGCAGCAGCAAGCAGTAGTAGCAAGCAGTGGCAGCAGCAGCCAGCAGCAGTCGTGCACAGCAGCAGCAGCCAGCAGCAGTAGTAGCTCGTAGCAGCAACAGCCCGCAGCCGCAAGCAGCAGCTCGCAACAGTAGCAGTGGAAGCTCGTAGCAGCAGTAGTAGCAGCAGCAACGAGCAGCAACAGCAGTCAGTTGCAGCAGTAGCAATAGCGAGCAGCAGGCAGCAGCAACCAGCAGCAGCCAGCAACAACAGCTGCAGCAACCGCGAAAAACAGCAGCAGCTGCAGCTGCTCGCAACTTGCTGCTCGCAGCAAGCAGCTAGCTGCAAGAAGCAAGCTCGCTGCTTGCAGCAAGTAGCAAGAAACATGCAGAGGGAAAAGAGCTCACTGCTCGGAGCTTGCTTCTCACAGCGAGCAGCGAGCTCGTTGTGCAAGCAAAGAGAAAAAAAGGGAGGGGGAACGCAAAAGATTCCCCCATCCCACAGGTGGCCCTGCAACGGCTGCAGCCACCACCACAGCCATTGCAACAGCCACAGTGGCCGCAACAGCACGCATCAGCTCAACCGTGGCAGCAGCAGCAGCAACTATTGCTGCAACAGCAACCACAGTAGCAGCAGCAAAAGTGGCAGTAGCAGCAACTGTACTAGTAGCTGCAACCGCTACTACTACAACAACCGCAGCAATAGCAGCAGGAGCAGCAACAACAATAGCAGACCAGCAGTAGTAGCAGCAACAGCAGCAGCAGCAGTAGTGGCAGTAGCAGCAGCTACAACAATAGCAGTAGCTACCCTGCAGCTGATACAGCAGCAGCTCCAGCAACAGCCATTGCTGACGGCAGCCTTCCTCAGTTGATGTCACTATTGACGTCACTACTGATGTCATAAAAAAATATTTTACAGCAGTAACCATGTAGATAATGTAGTAGCAACTGCTAACTAAAGCCATCCTAGACTGACATCACTAGTGACATCAGCAGCACAAGAAAAAGGCACAAGGAGGGGAACTATGGCATAGAACGAAGAGGGGTCCTCCTCTGTTGGACGACCCTCCTTTCCAGGAACAGCTGCAACATTTACAACAGCAGCAACAACAGTAGCCGCCGCCGCTGCAACAACAACATCCGTTGTTGCAACAGCAACAGGAATGGCAGAAACAACAGTAGTAGCAACAACAGCAACAATAGCCACTATAGCAGTAGCAACAGTAACAGCAACAGCAGCAACAACAGCAGTAGCAGCAGCAATAGCAACAGCACCAACACCATGCATGCTTTGTCGTAGGTCATGCTGGCTCGACACATCCACTCGTCGCTTTGCGCCAGTAGCTCGCAACATTGACACAGCAGCTAGTAGCACTACAGCTGCCGACACCATCACTGCAATAGCAGCCGTAGCAGTAGCATGAGCACCTGCCGCCACAGTAGTAGCAACAACTGTCGTAGCAGCTGCAGCAACGTCAGCAAGCATCATTTGTTCCACCCGGGTTCGCAAGCCCTGCGGTATCCTATGCCACGCAGTTCCTGGCGCAAAGACACACCATGCGCCAATAGCAGACAGTTACTTCAGTCCTAGGCCCCACTCTGGGTGCCGGCCGTAGGCCAAAGGACTTCGAAACCCCGTCGTTGCCACTTCATGTTGGTGACCAGTTCCAGAGCAAGGAGCTCAGCTTCCGGATCTGGGTACAGGGCGAGGGCTTGTGGCCCTATAATGTCCTGCCCTTCGACTCCACCCAGGCCGACCAGGTCTATGACGCCAGTCGCGTTGTGCATGCCCTCGTCCCTGTGGCCCCTCCAGCCGCACGTCTTGCCCTTGAGCCCTTCCGCAGCGAACTCACCACTGGCGCACTCTCTGACCCGCCAGCAGCGTGGCACGTACTCACGTGCCCTCATCGCCTGTCCACTGACGCTAAGACCAGACACCTGCTCCGGTAGTTCAACTCCCTTTGCATGGGAGAGACCGAGACGGTCACCTCCTATTGGCAGCACGCAGAGGTCCTCATGTATCGCCTTGGCGATGCCGCGCCGCCCCCTCTTTCCGTGCACTGACCATCAAAACGGTGACACCAAACCCTTCTCCGACATCTTCGTCCACTACTCCCAAGACGTCCTTGCCGCGATGGTTGCCCAAGGTACCCTCATGCCCTGGGCGGACGAGCTCTTCCTCTCCATCAAGGAGGCTCGTCAAGAGTCACACATCCATCGCACGGAATCCCTCGCCTCTCTTGCTGTTGCCTCCATGGCTGTTGCCGCCCCAGCAGCAGCAGCGTCTTCCGGTGCCTCCTCAATTGGCAAGAAAAAGAAGAGGGGTAAGAAGGGCAAGTGTCCTCAGCAATAGACTAGCGGATCCGGCAGAGCCAGCCTCGTCTGCCACAACTGTGGCCAGTCAGGACACAGGTGGTAGACGTGTCCGCTCTTGACTGATGAGGCTCCCGTCATCACCACCATGTGTTGCCAGCACGAGCTTTGCCTTTCCACCTCTGCCTTGACTGTCGCTGCTCCCACTATATTTGCGCCGCTCGCGACGACCCCATCGCAACCTCCTGCACAGCCGTCCGTGCCCGCTCCTCCATCCCGGGCGCCTTCCTCCCCTTTCTTGGACTCCGGCACCGTTACACTATAGACGGTCTACTTCGTCGGACCCTCTACCCGCGAGCACCAGCTGGAGCAGTTCATCGCATTCCAGCTCGGCCTTCCTTGCACTCCTTCCCAGGGACGTGCGAGTTGCGTAGTCGCTAGTTCCTCCCTATCCTACATTACAGAGTTGGTGCTATGATCATGTCCTATATCTCCGTCCGTCCTGTCCTCTGCCGTGCCTTACCCCCCTGCTCCTCTACGTTATGATGTCGCATGGCTGGATGACTAGCAGTTCCAGTTTGCCCCTCCGTCCATTTCGTCAGCGTCGCTCGCCCATTGCCATGTGACTGTCAGCGACGTGGCCACACTGGTCCAGGATCCGTCAGAGACTTGGATCATCGACTCCGGGGCCATACATCACATGACGGCCTCGCACGAGGCTTTAAGTGTTCTTGGTCCCGTCGCTGATGTCACCGGATTTGGATGAGTTATGGTTAGGTGTTTCTCGTTCGTGGTATCGGCGTCGTTTGTTTCCATGGTCTAGCTGTTGATGTCCTCTTGACTGATGTTCTCTTTGTCCCTATCCTTGAGCTCAGCCTCTTGTTTATCACCGTCCTTGATCGCGTGAGCATAGATGTTTTGCATTCGCATGGTGTGGGCACTGTATTGTTGCATCCATCTAGTCGTGTCGTTTTGCATGCCACTGCCCGTGGCAACTTGTGGCATGTACCGCGCCTTTCCACTTCTACCTCTGTTCCCTCCTCATCGGCTGACGTTGGCCACGTTTTTGTTACTAGCACATTGTCTCTGCAGCACACGCTTCTCCTGCATTGCTGCCTCAATTACGTCCACTCTACTGCTGTTGACAGCATGCTTTGCACGCAGCCAGCCACGGGCCTTAACCTAGCCTCCTTTCCTTTGCCGTGTCCCACCGAGTGGATTGATTGCGCTCATGCGAAGATGCACCATTCCACCTACCCCCTCTGTGTCTCTCAAGCGTCCGCCCCAATCAACCTAGTTCACTTTGATGTCATGGGTCCCATCCCGAGAGAGTCAGACGGTGAGCACGGTCCTTATGTCCTGACACGTACGGATGACTGTTCTCGCTTTCGCTGGGTCTTCTCCCTTCGGCAGAATAACGACATCGCTTCCACCATTTGGGACTGGCTTGTCCGTGCTGAACGCGAGTATGGTTTCCCTCTCCCCCGCTTCCGTTCTGATCGTAGGGGTGAGTTTATGGGTGAGACCACACTCTTCCTTGCCTCCCGTGGTGTCCATCATGAGACATCGGTGCCTTACACGCCAGCCCAGAACGTCGTCTCCGAGTGATGGAATCGCACCATGGCCGACGCCATCCGCACCATGCGGGTCGAATCCAGCATCTCTGACGGCTTCTACTTCGAGGCCATGGCGTACATGACGTGGGCCTGGAACTGGATTCCCCAAGGATCCATTTCCCGTCAGTCCACCCCATACCAGCACTGGTGTGGAGAACGCCCCGACCTGCGTCCGGCTCGGATCTGGGGCTGCGTAGCCATTGTGTGGTTGCCTGTCCCACACCAAGGTGGTAAGCTCGAGCCTCACGGTCATCCGTGCACCTTCCTTGGCATCTCACATCAGTCAAAGGCATGGTACTTGTGGGATCCTACCCGAAACTGCATTGTCGAGTCCCGCAATGCCCTCTTCTTTGAGGTCTTGTTTCCCCGCGACCTCGTTCACTCCGGCGCATCGATGTTCCTCCCATTGCGTGGGGGAGTGGTGGGTCCGTCCTCTGTCCAGCCGCGTTCAGGCGTTCCATCGTCTACGCCCACGGGTCCGTCTACGCTGGCTGCCCATCCGTATCCAACAACCCATCAGATTCGGCTGTCCCGTCCGTGTCCGCCAGCCCCTCAGAGCTGGCAGTCCCATCTATGTCCCACAGTCCCTCAGGGCCGGCTGCCTCGCCCGTGCCCGCCAGTCCCTCAGGACCGGCTGCCTCGTCTGTGCCCGCCAGCCCCTCAGGGCCGGCTGCCCCATCTGTGTCCGCCAGCCCCTCAAGGCCGGCTGCCCCATCTTTGCCCGACAGCCCCTCAGGGCCGGTTGTCCCGTCCATGTCCGTCAGCCCCTCAACGCCGGCTGCCCTGTCCGCGAGAGTCCCTCAGGGCCGGGCTGCCCTGTCCGTGTCCGCCAGCTCCACAGGGCAGGCTGCCCCGTCCGCGTCCTCCAGCCCCTCGGGCCGGCTGCCCCGTCCGTGGCCACCAGCCCCTCAGGGTCGGCTGCCCCATCCGCGTCCAGCGCCCCGCAGGGCCGGCTGCACCGTTCGTGTCCGCCAGCCTCTCAAGGCCGGCTGACCCGTCCGTATCGGCGTGCTATACACGTGGTCCGGGCAGGAGCCTCAGACCCAGGCCGACAGTGAGCACTCATGCAGCCTCCTCAGGTCCTCTCACTCCACAACCCCCTGTCATCCCACGAGGCTCCTCACCTCATGTAAGATCCACTCCCACTGTCGTGAGTGGGGACCCCGGCACCAATGCACTTGGCTTGGCCACACTGTCAGTCATCGGTGGCCTACATCCAGGGTCGGCTTTGGGCTATGCCTTGCTCCATCAGGAGCACCAAAAGAATAAGCAATAATGGGAGACCCCTCCAAGTTCTAGCTCCCTCCCAGCTCTGTAGAGATTTTTACTCAGCTAACCAGCCAATCAGAAAATAGACCTATTTTCTCGCAGGCAGGGTTTTCCCGGCAAGCCCTGCCAGACGGTCGACAGCCCAAAACCCGGGCATCGTCCGTTTTGCCTGAAAACTGGACCATAACATAATAGGCATCCTGCGAACGTAGTCAGAATCAGCTGGAAAAATAGCAGTGAGGAGTTATGGTTGTCTACGCTAACCCCCGGTATAAACAGTTCCAGAAAATCATGAAACTTGGACCCTAGGCATGACATAGCACTACGAATACAACAGCACAGTCAAACACGGTACTGGAAATGTGCAAAGAGCATATGCAGCGACAGTGCCTGTTGGCGACATGACTACTGAGGAGGTCTGCCGATGGAGCTGAGCACGAAGGAGGGAGGAGGCTCCAGCAAACTACGTGCAGGCTTCAGCGTGCATCGGCTCCACCGGGCGACACTCCATCAGCGTCACGTCTCGCCGTCAGTCAACTACACGCTGATGTACACAAACCGGGAGGACAAAACAGAGTAAAAGTGAGAGATGTGAGACAAAAACCAACACCTGTCGCTAAAGTATGTGGCATGTCGAAACTCCACGTGGAAGTTGAATCACGGCAGCGATGCCATGCGGTAGAAGTGGCTTTGAATGGCATATCCAATAGTAAGACAGTACGCTCGACCTGCCGTGAAGCTGCCAAGCACGGCACATCCACGGTGACTCATTATTTCTTTCTGCAAGCCAAACCAGCTCGTAAAGGGCTCGCAATGCCACATCAGCTCGCATGACCCCCTTTACCGCGCGTGCTTCCTCTGCCATGCCACAAACCGGCAAATGTGGACCACCGTCTTCAATTGGTGGCCCCTCAAAACACAAAAGGTGGGAGAATTTTAACAATAAACTCGTTATGGACGAACGATATGAAAGAGTCTGTACGTTGACTCACGTTGATGCTTTCATGCAATCCCTCCAAGTTCGGCCGAGTCCACCGGCCTGATTGAATTCGTGTGAGCTAGAGCACATCAGCACCCACCCTCCCAATGTGCAGGGTGGGCTTCGCTTGGCAAAATCAGGGAGAAGAATCAGAGGGTCCGCCATTGGACCACACTGAAGGCAACCGGTACTTGGCCCATCATAAACGTTGTCGTGTCATATGAAGCCATCGTAGAGCACGTCTTTATGAACGAAGCCATCTCGTACATCCATATTGGTTTTTTATCAAAACTCTCCCGCCTTTTGTGTTTTGAGGGGCAACCGGTTGAGGTCTGACAGAGCTCTTATTCGGATAGGGACACTATTCTCACGGCCAGTGTAGTGGTGATAGCCCGCGTCCCCGGATTCGGAAATATTTTATCCTTGTCTCATTATGATGAGAATGAAATAAGGTTTTTATGAAATGGAGGTTGTTTCCGCATAAGGTGTGACGGGGCTAGTTGGGGATGCTCCTATGACCTTTAGCTCGGTGACTGTGGTGGCTGGTGGAGGGATTTTGAGGTATGTATGAACTTGCCTTTAATGTTTTTATATGCCCTGGAAGTAACAACATGCCTTTTCCTCAATGTCACGTTGGCCTTAGACGTTTTTCCCCATAGCGTTTGTGAGTTCAAGGATAGTATTTTGCGTTTTCTGTTCTACCATCAGGAGGCAAAACTTCGGAGGAGAGCATTGTCTAAGCGTGCAAGTTGATGTTTGTAATTTGATGTATGAAAGAAGTGCGTGTATTGAGGTAGTTGGCGAGGAGGTTATCCCATCGGGTCGTGTTTGTGGCATCTACCATGGAGGGAGATGTTGCATGGATTCTACTGGTTGTTGCTAGCTTCTGTTGCATATGGGCTTTGCTTTTCTATGTGTATCAGGATTCCTGTTGGCTGAAATCTTTTAATTCCCGAACAATTGCGGGTTTGGAGTGGGACCAAGAACTGATAAGGGATGGGGAGCCTTTATCTGAGCCCACGGTCGTTGGAGGAGGAACGCAGTAAGTCACCGATATCCTTTGCCTTTGGTGAGAAGGTGGATGCGAAAGGTGAGTTGTACAAGGTTGCCTACATAATCGTCTGCAATAGAAGTTGGGATTTGAATGTGAGAGATTGGTGTGATTTCCACTAAGAGTGAGGTGGAATGGTTTACTGGGTCTAGCCGGGCATGAATTTTGTGGGCGTGCAATTAGTACTTGTTACTAGAGACCCATATCACTTTTTAGCATGGAATATAAGATCTTAGCAAGTTTTTTCACAAATCGTCTCAACCAGTCTCCAAACGGGCTTTGTCAAAGGACGTAACATCCAACACACACTCTCTTGGCTCCATGATGTCAAGCATTAAGAAATCTATAGCAAATAACTATAGTTTCTTGTAACAGGCTCTGAAAAATCATTCGACACCTTTAGCAAACTATATGTCATGCACGTAATACTTTATCTCAGCATCCCACTAGAGTTCATGAAGTGGGTTCAACTCTTACATAAAAACATACCCACACAATTTCTCATCAATGATCTTACCATTGTAAGATCTCCCCCACCATTACCTTTCATTCTAGTCCGCCAAGGGTGTCCCTGGCACCTCCCCTCTTCATCCATGCCATGGAATCTATCTCGGCATACGTCAAATAACACCTCCTAGGCGTCCCATCTCTATCCTTTTGACTATCAACATCTTGAGGGATAAGCAAACGGTACAGTTTTACTTATCCACTCAGTCACAGAACTCAATCAAACCTGACAAGTGCTCCAAACGATCGCCAACCACATAGGCTTTAAAGCAAGCCCCACTTAATCAATCACCCTCCCTCTCGGACAGCATACCCACATACCAACCCGATCCCCTTCTCAGTCACACACGGCCCAGTCTGCATTCAAGGCATCCAATTTCACTCAACACCAACGACCAGGACAACTAGGGACCCCATTGTGTGCAAGCTCAAAGCAGCCATACCCCGTGTGGAACAACTTCCAAAGCCCACTTCAAAAAAATTGGTCGCCATAAACTCCTACCTCAACTCAATGTTCCTTTACTACTCGTCCACCCTACCTCCCGTGCCATACCATCTTACCTCACTAACCAATGCTCTCGCACAATTCTTGTCTTCCCACAAATCCCCCGCAGACCACCAAAGACGATCATGTGCACACGAGCGAAACGATGCATAGCGGTTAAATGGCCCTCACACCTTATTCGATTGCAAAATGCAAAATGGATCTATGACTACTTGGCGCCTCCACGAGACAAATGGAAAAAAAAAATTTTATAGACATCCAATACCTATCCAATAATGACACTTCTTCCTCTCTCATCCACAACCTCCAGTCGAGGGCAACGTGGAGGCAATACCTCTTTTGCTTCTTAGACATCAACCCCACAATCCTTTTCCCAGACCTCACTTGGTAAAACATCTCCCTGGAATATGTAGCCTACAACAAACACTTCCTCCAAACAAACTCCCAACCCTTTAGCATTCCTCCTTCATAATGCTTCCTCCTTTCTTGCAAGATACAGGTGAGGTACCTTTTCAACCCTCAACTTCTCTCCCAGACGCTAAAACATGCACCCACCTTGAGCCAGATATAAGACCTTGAGGAAGTCCGAGACCACCTTTCTCTGTCCTGGGTCCCCATACTGACAATACCACTTTTCATCGTGGGTATCTATAAACATACCTCTTGCATTACTCTACTCTCTCTCACTGGAATTCCTATTTCCATTATCTATTGTCTATGAAAATGAAGCCCCAATATCTAGGATTACCCTCTATCATGGGACGTTTGTGCCGCCATCTATGGGTCCAACCCCAACCCTTCTCGGGCCAGACTGAGCACTAGTATACGTCAAAAAGAAAAAAATTCCAGGCACACCACACCAACCAGAAATCCCTAGCTACATAATTCAGAATAGAAACCCATCTTTCCAAGATCTTTACAAAACCTTCCTCAGACTGGAAAACATGACAGCAATGTATAAATAGAAATGGAAAGAAGAATATCTCAATGCCGTATTCTAATGGTGATACACCCACGACAACCTCCTCAACAACCCTATTCTCTTCGGCCACAACATGTTATGCTCTAAACAATCCATAGATCCATCCGAGTTGACCACAAATACCGCTTCCTCCTCTCCCTTCTGTCCCCATTGTGCCAACACTGTAACGAACCAGAGACCATCGATTGTTTTTTTGTGCCATGTAGCGACATCCAACCAATATTAGAATGCCTCTGCATCCTCTTCACCACCCTCTTTCCCAAAACCGCATCCATGTCATCCAACAACCTCCTTGGACACACCACTCCTACCAATGGGCGCATCATATGGGAAATCACACGAGCCACCACATTGCACCATCTCTGGCATTAGAGATGGGCTCAATCCAAAAATGAAGGTATCCCGGCTATCCTAGCGACCATACCCTACCCCCTTCAAGAATGCCTTATCCACGCATGATAAAAAGTAGCCCAAATCCTTTGTGGAAGGAAAAATAAGACAATCCAAACACGACTCTACACTAAAACAACACACACTCCTTTCCTATGCAACATACAGGAAGGTAGAGAAAACATGATGGTTATAATCACACCAAAATTCCACCACTAGTGGAAGCATCCTGAAGTTTATGAATTACAATTGGTTTGGGGGGGCGGGTTTAATCCCTGGGCTTGTTTTGGTGTCTTGGAGACCCTCCCATCCCAATCGGTCACGACCGTCTGCTTGCATTGAATCGTGACAAGTCGATGCAAGCGGTAAAAGGAAGTGGCAGCCACGAGTCCATGGAAGCGGCCAATACCGCTTAACATTACCAAGCAACACCTTTAACGCGAAGCACATGCATGGCTCGTCCATGTGGAACCAGGGAAAGAGAGGAGATCACAACAGTGGAAATGGTAACATCATCCTCATATGCCTTGATATTTCAATGATTTGCAACCGTGCCTAAGGAGTTTGCTTCACTTGTTGAAGAATTGGAAACTGGGGTTTTTCCCGAAAAAACACCCCAAAAACCACCTCCACAATACAACCGTAACAATCAGATAGACTTGAAGCAAGGCAGCAGATTGATGGTTGAGGGAACCCATCAGATGAGTGACCACGAGCAAGCTGAAAGAATGGCTAGACAAGATGCTCCATTGATAATTCATTCGGTCATTCTACATCACCAATGTCATAGCTTTAGTTTTTTATCAAGAAGAAAACAAGCAAAATATGGATGTGAGTAGACTATAAGGTGTTGAATTGCATTACCATCAAGAACCGCTATCCCCTTCCTTAAGCAGACAAACGTTTTGATCAACTCAACGGAGCAAAGACTTTCACCAATAATAACCTACGGAGTGGCTATCATCAAATCCGCATATCTATAGAGGAAATGGATAAGATGATGTTAGGTAACTGATACGTGAAGTGAAGTTTGAGTTCACGGTGATGCTGTTCAGACTCACAAACGCCCTAGAAATATTTACAGCGGCCTTGAAGAAGTATTTCTCGACCGTACTTTGACAACATTACTTATGTATCTCTCTCTCTCTCTCTCTCTCTCTCTCTCCCTCTCTCTCTCTCTCTCTCTCTCTCTCTCTCT